>VWZX01002917.1:0-30359 GCA_013399015.1 Galbula dea | reverse complement strand
GAAGGCATAGGGACATAATGTGGTCAGAGTGACCTGTCGGCTCAGGAGTCGGCTTCATGATCAAAAAAACTCTATTGTGACAGCTAATACTGCCACGAAAAAAAGCATTTTTCAGCTAAATTAGTTCCTCAAACCAGCTTCCTGTGTGACTGCAAAAACCTTGTGCCATGTGTTTGCAAGGCAGCAGTGTAGGTTTGGGAACGAGCGGCCAGGCACAGATGAGCCTAATACTTTCATTGGCAATGAAGTGCTTATTTTGAAGAAAAAAACAAACAAGCAAAAAGATCTCCCACCATTGCTCCTTATGAGGCACCTAAAGCACCTAAAGCTGAGTGCCAGTGATCGTGCACAGGTTAAAAATGATGCGAGGGCACATGGTGTGGAATAAAAGGCTCAAGCAGAAATAAATTTTCTTTCTCTTGTGTTCACTTGTGGCATGACTCCAGCATAAAAGGAATGAGCATGTAAGACGAAATGAGCTTGCACAGTTTGCACTTGCCACACATGGGACTCAGGGAGAGTAATTTATACAGATTAGATGAATCTGAAATTTTGGATAACATCTCTGTGTTGACAGTCTAACCAGCTCCAGCAATTCTGGCTCCAACAAATTGGAGATATGTGCCTATTGAAGAGGAATAAGCAAGCCAGTTTAGGAAATAACAATAGCATGACGTTTTATACAGGCTTACTACCCAACTTTGCTTTGTTTGAAATTTGAAAAAATGAAGAAATGTTTTTCACTCCTTCTATTTTTTTTTTATTCTTTAACTATACTTTTCAGTTCTCTAAGGAGGAATAAATGGAAATTACAAGAAAGATATGGATGTGCTCAAATGTGTCCAGAGAAGGGCCATGAGAATGATCCGAGGATTGGAGCACCTCTCCTATGAGGACAGACGGAGATATTTGGGGTTGTTCAGTCTGCAGAGGAGAAGGCTCTGAGGGGATCTTAGTGTGGCCTTCCAGCATCTGAAGGGTGCCTACAAGAAAGCAGGTGAGGGACTTTTTGGGAGGTCAGGTAGTGACAAAACCAGAGGAAATGGATGCAAGCTAGAGGAGGGTAGATTTAGGTTGGATATTAGGAAGAAGTTCTTCACAATGAGGGTTGGAATAGGTTGCCCAGAGAGGTTGTGGAAGCCTCATCCCTGGAAGCTTTTAAGGCCAGGCTGGATGAGGCTCTGGGCAACCTGATGTAGTAGGAGGTGTCCCTACCCAGGCAGAGGGGTTGGAACTAGATGATCTTTAAGGTCCCTTCTGACTCTGGCAATTGTATGAAATGTCAGGTTGCCATTAAAAAGATGAATTTTAATGTATAAATTGTTCCAAGAAAACCAGGAACCAAAGAACATGGGAAATAACAAGAAACACCTCACAAAATCTACAGATTCATTTCTTTAGCATCCAAATTAAATTACAACATTCCAAAGGAGAAAAACAAAAACTAAGGTAGTCAAGAGTCTGCAAGTAGAACTGTAAAATAAAACTCAAAAACTTTAGTAGTTTTGGGGATCCTATTGTAGTATAAGAGAGAAAAATTGTTTGAAGAGGGGAAGAGTAATGAAAGTACAGTGGGTAGACAGGCTGTCCACATGACAGAAAAGAGACAGAATATTTTATACTGCTATAAAATAAAAATGAGTGGCAGAGCTAACAATGCCATCTGCTAAGTCTTCCTTACGCATCTCACTACCAAATCTGGTATCAATTGCTTAATGCTTTGCTAAAATTTTTTCACTTGAGGTCCCAATTTCAGTATCACACACCTGTCTTTTATGGGAATCTCCATCCAGAACCGTTCAGCTATTCCTAAGCAGGTTAGAGAAAGCAGGTTGCTTATGCTAAGTACTCTGGCGTTCTTCGTTTTGGAAATAGCATTTCAGTTAGGAACACACCATCATATTGTGTAAATCTGCCCCAACTCCACTATACACCATACTGAGGGCTTCACACTGTGCCTAAATTTGCACTGGCTCCTTGCACGGGACATACTTTTAATCATGTGAGGTGCAGACGACCTATTACTTTTATTATAGTGACTGCTTACATAATGTTATTGTAGGTCAGCATATGTCTTGGTCTGGTGGTGAGATGTCTGTGCTGTTATCTGAGCCGGGAAACCAAACCCATGAGCACTCCCTTTTGAGTCCTGAGCGAACAGAACATAGTGGCACATGTTGGAAATTCTTGCAACAGTGGCAAAATGCTGACAGATTAATCTACACCTGGCCCCCAAACATGCCTAGTATGTCTCACTAAACTATAAATCAAGTATGTTTTCACAAGTTTTCTTCTTTTAGAAATCACTCAGCAAATATTTTTAGCTCAAATCAGGATCCTTTTTCGCATGAAAGTGCCAAGCCCTTTTCAAACCATGTTAATTGAGGAGCAGATTAAAGTATCAGTTGCCAAGGCATGTAGAGGAGCAACACTACAAAAAAGGAGTATCTTTAATGCTGCTTTGCAGAAGGGAAGTCAAAGACCGATTTCCCATTATCACTGCAGAAAGCCTGTAAACTTCTTCCAAACACTGCCATCACATTTGACAGCAGTGAAGTTGCACTATGCAAGTCCTACAATGGACTTAAGGATGAAACCACCATGGTGTGGAGATCATGAGAGGATGTAGGCATGTATGGACACACACAACTCTTTTTCCCCCTTTCAGTGGAGTTGGAAAGGAAAATTATTTCCTGTCCTAAACTGTTTTCAGACAAGGCTATCAAAAAATGTAAAGAAAAGATTTTTTATGATTAAATAAGATAGGAAAAGAGTAGCTTAGCAGGGAGACCTACAAAACTAGAACAGAAGAGATTATATGGGATTGATTATTTACCGTCTCTTGAAATTAAACACACAAACTGGAAGAGGCTGCCCAGGGGGGCTGTGGAGTCTCCTCCTCTGGAGACATTCAAGGCCCACCTGGACTTGTTCCTGTGTGACCTTATCTAAGGTATCCTGCTTTGGCAGACGGCTTGGACTTGATGATCTTTCTAGGTCCCTTCCAACCCCTAACATTCTAAGATTCTATGAAACAAAAAATAAACCTGGAGTTAGCTAATGCAACTAGTAAGAAGCAGTTTCAAAGGAATAAAAGAACACATTTCTCCACTCAACTTTTTGCTGGGTTGTGAAAGTCCTTATTGCATGGCATTTAGGATCCTAAAATTTTAGATATCTGTATGTTCAAGAGGATGACTGTCAACTTACAGGACAAAATATTCAAAGGTAATCAATATCAAGGCACTATCCCTCCCAAGACACTCATCAGTGGAGGAAGGCAGAATATTAAGTGCTTGATCCATTCCTCTGCTTTTCACTATGTATTTGGTAAGCAATGGTTGAAGGTCTATGTCTTCAAATATGTGAAGGGTGAGTGTCAGGAGGATGGGGTCAGGCTCTTCTCAGTGGAGTTCTGTGGCAAGACAAGGGGCAATGGTTGTAAGCTGAAGCATAGGAGGTTCCATGTGAATACAAGAAAAAAATTTTCCCAGTGAGGGTGCCAGAGCACTGGAACAGACTGTCCAGAGAGGCTGTAGAGTCTCCGTCTCTGGAGATACTCAAAACCCATCTGGATGCATATCTATGTGACCCGGTCTAGGGACTCCTGCTCTGGCAGGGCGGTTGGACTAGATGATCTTTCGAGGTCTCTTCCGAATCCTAACATTCTCTGATTCTGTGATATAGCAGGTAAGATACAAGACTAAAGGAATTTTAGGTCTTCCATGGCATAGCTAATAGGGGTTTACAATGCTTTTGAAAAAAGAAGCCTGCAGGGAAGATAGACGTGAGTATCAACCAACAGTAGTTTAAAATATTTTTTCTACTACAAAATAAACTAGACTTTATTTGATCGAGTCAGCCTAGTTTTGTCATCTCTTGTCAGTAAGTAAAAAATTTTAAGAAGACTTGCTATGTAACACAAAAATGATGCAAACTTTCTCTTTTACTGTAGTAAAACAGTACTTAGCAAGCTCACAATAATTCATAGCTCTGAGCCAAGAACTGCTATTCTATTTTACTGCTGCTAGGAAACCTGAGTTATGCATAATCTATATATGGAGAGCTCAGAAAGAGGAGTATGGTAAGGGTAACATGAAATTCATGGTTTAGAAAAGTGTAAAGTGTTGTCCTCTTCTCCTGATCTCTACCCTCTCTCCTCGCTGTAAGTGACACCTCTCAGGCTCACTTACAAGTTACTATATAAGCACCAGTCTGGGAATGTAGCCAAGCATGGGCCAGTCTAAGCTATATTCCCTGTTTAGTCCACAGACAGAATAATTTACTCTTTTTTATAAAAGAAGGTAGAATGTCAAATGAGACAATACATCAAACTGTAAGGTAATGCAGCTTATAAAGCCCTTCAACATGTAGTTACTTAGCACCAAAAAGACCAATAGTCCTGGTGCCATGCAAAAAAACCCCCAAACCCTAGTAATTTCTCAGTTACCAGAATGCCTTCATCATTCATAAGGGGTGACCTCATTTATGCTTATAAATATGTGAAGGGTGACTGTCAAGAGAATGGGGCTAGGCTCTTCTCAGTGGAGCCCAGTGACAGCATAAGGGGCAATGGTTGTAAGCTGAAGCATCAGAGGTTATGTGTGAATAAAAGAAAAATTTTTTTTTCCAGTTCAGGTGCCAGAGCACTGGAACAGACTGCCCAGAGAGGTTGTGGAGTCTTCTTTTCTGGGGATATTCAAAACCTGTCTGGACACGTTTCTTTGTGACCTGGTCTAGGGAATCCTGCTGCTGCAGGGGAGTTGGACTAGATGATCTTTCGAGGTCCCTTCCAACTTCTAACATTCTGTGATTCTGTGATTCATTGTGGTTTTTAGCTTGTCCCTCAGACAGAGACATGAAATGCAACCATGACTTTTAGAACAGAACTTTTAAGAACTTTCTAAAGATTTCTGCTGCTGCGATTGTATCAGAAACAGATGGAAAAAGATTGTTGCAGGTTATGGTCTTCCTTTTAGGCAAATCCCCTTGTAAATCTTGTGGAGCAGTTCATGTAGCATTAACTTTCTCTGTGACTTCTACACTTCACATGAAGATAAGGCATAGTATGCATAGCTTTTGGGATTCAGTCACTGATCTTACACCATAGTCAGTTTGAGAAATGAACAGGAGGGCTCAACAAAGGGAAAGGGCCATAATGGCTTGTTAAGTCTGTAAATTGTGATGAGACACAAAGATACCTTCTTTTCAAGTTCTGAAGAATCAAATGTGTCATATTGTTTGTGAACAAATAATCTAATCCAAGTGCATAATTAACTTTCACACACTTCAGTGGAGACAGCGCAGTGGTGTCAGGCTCCTAGGAAAGCACAAGTCAAAGGAAAGGCAATGCTGGGATTTTTTACGACCAATTTGCAAAAGGAGAATTAACATTCACATGATGGGAAGATCAGAGAAAAAAACCCCTTTTATCCTGTTTCAGAGCACTGAGGATCTCAGATTTTATCAATTAACCCAGTGAGAGGAATTCTTTTACACTTTCCATTTCATACTTCTTGACTTTTCTTGTCCCTTCTTTCCCTCCCCGAGCTCTTTGCTTCCTCTGATGAATTCCTTGCCTCTTTCCTCATGGTGCTTTCTCCTATCCTTATCTTTCTTCTTCTCTTTCATATCCTCCACTTCTGGATTGGAATTCTGAGTTGACTTTCAACATTGCCCCAATGGGTGAATGTGGGAGTGTACAATGCAGCATTGCTGAATGCCCAGGAGGGCAGGCTGCTGCCCCAGGAAGGACGCTGCTATGGACCCAGGGTGCAGCTCTGTTTTCTAGTTAGGGCCAGAAGTTCCCAGCAAACCTCCTGAAGTGGGAGTGTGGAAGCTGGCAAGTTCAGCTAAATCCAGAGTGTGCAGGGGAAATTATGAAAGAATCTACTTTGGTATCTTAAAGTAGTACAATCAGGGTGCACCCGGCACATGTGCTGCCTGCTCCACACTTAGCACTGAGATTTTGCTATCAAGACAATAGAACTTATCTACCTAAAAAGTCAGAAAATACATTTTGGCAAACATCTGTGTGAATTTGTTCTGCAGTTTATGTCTAGAAAGGCCCATGAGAACTACAGCTCCTCTATGTGAGCAACCATAAGCATGCTTAAAGACTGCAATAATAAAACACACCAAAAGAACCTTGCAAGTATTACAAAAGAAAAGTTATCAAGTCCCTAAAATACTGAAAAGCTCCCTCCAAACTGCTGCCACAGAATCCTTGTCATCCTTTCCAAAAGTCTAGTACAATGCAGCTCATGCAGCATTCAGCCATTTATTAGAGAATTTATAAATGGATTTACTTTTTGTCCTGGTGAGAAACCTCTTGTTGATACAGACAATGGTAACTTCTTCTATGAAAAATATTTTAAGTTCACATCAAAGATAGATTTAATAGACAATACTTCAGCAGCTTTTTATAAAGCTGACTTATGAATTAAAAATGTTAGGATCACGGTGACTCCTGAACAATTTAAGTCCTATCACTCACACTAAAGAAGAGACAGATTAATTATGAAATGAACACAGGTTTGTACTGGTTCAAGCATGCTTACTCATCCTGAACAGTGTGTACCTAGACAACTCCCCCATGGGACCGGACCCTTCTGCAAAATGTAGTAAAGGCCTGTTCTGATTAAATTTGAGACAAGAAATGTCATAAAACATTACCTTTTTAATGTCTTAAAAGGCTTACCTATTGCTTCTAATGAGACCAAACTGGTGCACTTCTAATGCAGCGCCTAGAAGAATGCCAGCCACCAGCAGATTTGTGTTTTATTCCTGCAGCTTTAGTGCACAGTGGAAAAAAGATGTACACACATAGGAAGAAAATAAGTAACAAATAAGAGTCAACCTTCCTGAATGCCAACTGCAACAACACTGCCTGGATGCGAAAGGCCTAATTTCTGGTGCCCCATGGTTGGCTCAGACATGTGCTTTGCCAGTGAGATTTGCATCTCTTTGGTATGAAGCAGAAGACTGATGAGATGAAGAAATCCAGTTCTAGATCAGGCTCCAGAAGAAAGAAGGTTTTAGGGCTTAAGCAGAGCTTTTCTGTGCATCTTGCTAGTGTGATCCCTTGTGTCTCAGCACCACAAACCTGTAATTTGCTTCTGACTCCTTGTCCTTATCACAGTACCCAGTCCTCAAGCTCTTGTCCCACTTTTCCATTCAGACAACCCTAATCTTTCCTTTGCTTGCTACAGTAGTTCTCTAACATAGAGCAACCTGCTGTACTGATGCTTTCTCTTCCACCCCATTTAAACCAGTCCAATATAGCTCCCTTGGCTGCATATCCATCACACCTGCTGTCCTTAACTGCAGCACACTGCTGGATGCAGGACTGCATGTCTCTTGTCAGCCAAACATGGATCCTAGCTGCTTCTCATGTCATATGCCCTAAAGTAACACAAAGCCAGATCACCTTTAGGGTATATCTGCATGATGTTAACAAGGCAGCAGCAGCAAACAAAGGTAGAGGCTGTACAGAGAGCTGTATTCAATCATACGGCACATAAATTTATTGTCAAGGACTATCTAAACAAAATTTCAATACTTTCAGGGAGCTTCTCCTGGAACATGGAGACAGTCACTCCAGGAAGGCATCCCAAAGGCATGCAAGCAAGTAAATAATGCAGAAGGGCATCTACAGGGTCACTCAGACTCCTTGAGCTCACAGCTACACAAGTGCATAAATACAACTGTTGCCCATATCCCTTTTCCCGAGTTTAGTTAAATTTGAACCTATTCCCTTCTCCACACTGCCTTGGCACCAACAAGGGGGTCACTGAACGCACACAAGAGACAGGCTTCCTGCTCTCATTTCCAGGACTTGGCCACATCCCAGCCTGCAGCAGCTGGCTGCGGCCACTAACAGAAATTCTTTGCAGCTCTAGGACAGAGTGTGCTCAGACATCCTCTGTCAGCAGCACACACAGGATCATCAGTGCT
Organism: Galbula dea; assembly: GCA_013399015.1. Lineage (NCBI taxonomy): Eukaryota > Metazoa > Chordata > Aves > Piciformes > Galbulidae > Galbula > Galbula dea. The sequence continues at coordinate 22,403 of VWZX01002917.1, read as the reverse complement.
AACTGCTAGGAAAGCCTAAGCAAACTGTGATGTCAGAGACTTTGCAGATTTTAGATACTAAATGCAAGCAAGTTTCTACTAAGGACACACACCAAAACTGTGAATTCTCGTGGGAGTACTAAAATCTGAGCACATTTTCACAAACACAGTAAAAGACAATTCCCTGGTGAGCTACAGGAACTGGGAACATTTCAGTAGGAAGACTTAGGCAATCCTAATCACATAAAAGTATTAGCAAAACTGCCCACAGTTGTTCTATCATCTATGTGCTTGGAAGCACAGAGAAGCTCACAAAGTTGTGCTTATTTGTGATGCATTTATGTAGGAGAATGGTAGAATAATTCAGGGAAAAAGGGACCTATGAGGGTCATCTAGTCCAACTTAATAGTCAAAGCAAGGCCATCTTTGAAGTTAGATCATGGTGCTGACGGCCTTTCCCTGTCCTGCTTTGAGTATGACCATTGCCCCTTACTATTTTGTGTGTACCTCTCAGAACAAACTGACTTGTCCATAAAAGCTCCTCTAGGTAATGGAAAACAAACCAAGTTTCTTCAGCTTCCCCTTGTATATTGTGTGCTCCTGCCCTCTAGCCATCCCAGCGGCCCTCTGCTGGATTGTCTCCAGCTTGTCAGCAATATTTGTAATTATAAAGCTCTCCAGATTGCACAATCCTGCAAGAACATACTCACTTGACAACAGTAAAACAAATATTATGAACACATTTAATGTAACCTTCATGATTCATTAAAGAAAATTACTGCTAGCAAAGTAGTAGATCTAGGCAGCAAGTACAGCACAGTACAGGGCAGTTTCTGCAGGCATGTCCTACAATAAAGTTAAAAAATAAAGCTTATGTTATGTCCTTAAGAAAATGTCCTGAGCAGTTTGGCAATGCTATAAAGAAATAACTGAAAGCATGTTTGGTGTAAATACGGGTTACAAATTTTCAGTTGCAATTCCTTTCTGATAAAATAGTCCACTTGTGGCAAAGCCATATATACCTGTGAACTGAAATGATTTTGATGTGCTTCTGAAAAATATTTCAGACAAGAAAGACTCTTTAATCACTTTCTACACTTAAGAAATGAAAACACTCCTTGTCACTGAGGGTGATCCAGTTTATCTGAATCTGTGTTTCCAGAGAAGCTCTCCAAATTATCCATTTTCCTCTTAGGAAACAGTAATGGATAAGAACTCCTCCAACATAGTGACTGCAGTTACTTTGTTCTGTGGCATTATTTTGTAGCCCTCATATGGGGGGTTTATGGATTTGTTAGGCCACAGCTGAGTTCTTCTTGCCCTCGTGAAGCCTGTCTTGTCTCTTCATTATGCAATGGGGAAAGTGGAGAATAAACCCAATGTTTTCCCTGTCAATGACTGTCACTGGAAGTAGCAGGGCTGCCAATCTCATTCCCACATTCCTAAACCCAACAGCTGTGTTAGTGGCTTTGGGGAAATGCAAGGCCACATTTCCTGGAAGCATCCTTCCTCCACAGACCACTTCAGAAGGGGAAGCGGACAGAAGAGCTGCATCAATATTGCTTGATGCTACTGAACAGTGTAACACCAGGGTTGCCACTCTACCCCACTGGTCATGCTGTTGTGGATCAAATGCTCATTGAAGGCTCTGAACTTTGGTGTTCATTCATGACCCGTAAGAATCTTCCTTCTCCAACTATATTTAAAAATACATTTTTAATCTCTTTTTCAGATAGAAAAATTAAACTGTTCTGGATTAGGCTACAAAGGTAGATTAAAAAAATGCACTGAAAACCCACTAGTTGTAAACCACAGGCTATCTGGTACATAAAGGACTGTCATGATGTTGAGCTAGACTGACAGAAACCTTGCAGTGTAACTCCAAATATTTATTGATGGTACTATTCCAAAGTAATAGGAAAAACACTGAAACAAAAAAAGACTTCTGATAATTAGTATTATACTGCATTTGAAATCATAGGGCTAAGTATGTTGAGATTGGTGCAAGTATGTTTAAGGGTCTAATAATTATTTCAGTTAAACATACACTGTCTATTATGGTGTTTTTACATTATTGGAAGCAATAAAAATAGTGAGAGAATAGTAGCAGTATTGCTAAAACGTGTTAGAAAAATATTTCCTCTTTAACTCTGTCTGCCTGTAAGTTCTTTGTAGCAGGAAGTTCTGTCTGTATTGGTACAGTCACTAATATCTTTGCAGTTGGTCTGCCTCTTTCACACAACAATGTGATAGCAAAAGAAAAGAAAAGGAAAATGAATTTACAGACATTATACTGTTAAGAAGATTCTGGATTTGGGGACAGGAGGAAAATCTGGAAATGTTTTAAACATATTTTTCAAGATCAGTTACACAGGTGTCTCAACTCCTTTGCATTTCTGACATATCTAATAACAGATGAAGACAGCCGCTGAAGAGAAGTGTGGGTTATGTGCTTGGTTTGCAGTACTCTCTAAAAACCCGTTAACAGCTGTCCCCTTTCCTGCCCTATCTTTACAGAACAACTGTTGAACACTCGTAACAACTCCCTGCTTCAGCTTCATATGTTCCTCTCCTATCTGGCACAGTACCTTCTGCTATGATTTCCAAATGTCGTCTTGACAGACTCTTGTGCATGTACTGCTGCATCTGCTACAAATTAGGGAGGGATATTTAGCCTGGTTTGAGAATGAGGCTCTTCAACAGGGAAAGGAAGCCTGCAAGTTAAAAACACCTTTCCACGCCATTTCTGTTAATTTATATACACACCGAAACAGAAGTAAAAGAACCTGTGAACCTCCTCCAGAAGGCCAGCATATCTGTGCAAACACACTCAGGTTTCTTTCCAAGATGTCAGAAAGTGATTTCTTTTGCTTTCCTTTGAACTCCCAGGAAGAACGGCATTTTTCCCCATACCTGTCCATGACAGGACCTTTTCTATCGAGAGTTGTTAAAACTCTGCCTAGGCTTGCACAGACTGAACAGCAAATCCATGCTGCCTAATCAAGCTAAAAATTATAGTATGACACTGTGGAACAGAAACAGCAGACAAAGGTATCAACACGTCAGCAGATGTGTGCAACAGATGGGAAAGCCCTTATAACCTACATTGCAAACATTTTGGAGCAAAGAAACAGGGTGTTTAGTGCCAATAAAAGCGCTGTGCTAAATTAAAGTACATTCTTGTGAATATTAAATCAACAAAACGTTCCACTAAAGAATCATAGAATGGCCCAGGTTGGAAGAGACCTTAAAGATCATCTAGTTCCAACCCCCATGCTATGGGCAGGGACGCCACACACTAGACCAGGTTGCCCAGGGCCACATCCAGCGTGGCCTTGAACACTGCCAGGGATGGGGCCTCCACAACCTCCCTGGGAAACCTGTTCCAGCGCCTCACCACCCTCTGGTAACCTTCTAATCTTAGTCTAAAGGACAGGTACTTCGGAATATAGGATTGATCATATTCAGTAAGTTTGTACACTGACTTGCAGAATGGTTTTCAATATCCACAAGCAACAGAAAGCTGTGGTCATTTATGTAACTGTCAGCAAAGGTGAGACTCATTTAATTCAATTTTAGATATTCATGATGGACACAGTACAGTCAGCAGCCTTTTGATCAGTGGGGAGAAACAGATGCAGTTCACATAACATTTTATGGACATCTACTTGAGACTGAGCTGTATTATGGTTGAATTGTGCCTGTCATTGTTGTGCTACTATCAATCTATCTTCCAAAGCATCTCTAGCTACAGATGTCTAAAATTTTCCCCAGAAATGTTAGATAAGGAAGATTTACATTCAAAATCCAATCCCTTGGGGACAATATTTTACCGTAGACACTGCATAGGCTAACTGAAGAAAACGCTTTGCAGGATCTGCAATTATGAAAGAGTTGGTAAGGAATCTGAAGATCAGCTTCAGCTGTGGAGATCATGAGTGTCTCAGAACTGCTGGAGACAACAGAAGTTGTTATATGGGAAATTCTAGTTAGGTATAATGTTTTTTTGCTCCACAATGACGGTGGTCAAGGACAGTAACAGGTTTGCCAGATAGTTTGTGAGTCCATTGGAAACAATCAAAACTTAAGAAAGCCCTGAGCAACCTGATCTAGCTTCAAAATAATCCCTGCTTTCAGGAGGCAATTGGACTAGAGACCTGAAAAGCTCTCTTCTGATTTAAATTACTCTGTTGACTGAATTATTCAATGACTCAATAGGGACCACGCAGAATAGCTGCTTAACTGTCAGCTAAGCAGGCTGTGATTCTTCAGTTTCATCATACGAGGTTCGGATATTCAACTTTGAATGAAAATAGTAGTATTTGGAGATATGGTGAACTTCTCAGAAGCAAGGCTTCCTCACAGAAGATCACTCCCAACACATCCAAAGATGCAAAGCGATCTCTTTCCTGCTGCTGCAAAGAACACAAATCTAAAGAAAAAAGAGAAAATAATCTCTTTCTCTCTTGATGGGCCACCATGCAGTTTTCATGATATACAGCATATTCAGAGCTTCTCCAAGTTTGCTTTTCCTCATATGATATTCTTACTTGTCTGCTCTAGCCATACTCTGCTGTCTTGTTCATTCTTGACTTGAACTGCAATACTAAAAATTGCTTTAATTTACCCTCTCTCTATTCATGTGAAGACAGGATATGAAAATGTTTAAGTGAATATGCAACACACACACACATATACACACTCGCTGCTTTTGTTTCCACACATTAGCCAATTGAGTTATATTTTTTCCATGCACTATTCTTCTTTCTGTGTTATTCTAAAGAGTTTTACACAGTTGACAACACAGTTAGAAAATGGATATTTGTAGAACAATGTACCAAATTCTGCTGATTCACTGAAGGTTTTTCACCGTAATAACATTTGGAAACAGGCTTCTTAGACATCTGGCTGTGAGACTAGGGAAATGATAGTTGCACATCTCTAATCCCACCAAGAGTTTTTCCAACAGTAAATATTACTGTCTCCCTGGAACTTCTTATTATTCCTCACAAAGGAAAACAAACCTGGAAAATATTATCTTAAATATTTATGCCACTGTCAGTAAAAAAGATGCCACTCATTAAGAAGGAAAGGTTGCAATTATGAGAACTCTACATCCTGTTGACAAATGAACACCTTATCACATCCAGGACAAACGTTATGAATTAACGACTAGTTACAACAGGCAGAGAGTAATAGCTTGCTAGTCTGACATGGAAACAAGTATCTCCAATTTCCATGACAATACTGGAATGTAGATCCCAGTTGTGTCTCCTTATCAGATCATGTCTAGGCATCATAAGCCTGTTTCCAGAGTGAAATACATCTATTTTGTAAAGAATCATCTTAATAAAGATCCTTACTCATTCTCCAATGCACAAATAAAAATGTCCAGCTTGGGACTGTAGACAGAAAGGTCAAATCATGCACTCAGTGGCTAAGCCACTTTTCATTATTTATCAGCAGTCCTGGCTAACCGTGTTGAATTGGCTAACTGGAGTCCTGGCTTGACTGGAGTTAGGAAATGTGATGCTCATCAGCTACAAGGAGCCAGAATGAGGATCCAGGAAACCTGTAGTTTCAGCCTGACCTTGGTACCAAGGAAGGTGATGGAGCCAATGATCACACAGCATGTAAAGGACAACCAGGAGATGAGGCCCAGATATGGGTTCAAGAAAGGCAGGTCCTGCTTTACCAAACTGATGTCCTTCTATGACCATCTGACCCACCTGGTGGATGAGGGAAAGGCTGTGAATGTTGTCTACCTAGACTTCAGTAAAGCCTTTGACACTGTGTTCCACAGCACTCTCCTGGACAAGCTGGCAATGCCTGGCATAGGCAGGTGTACTCTTCAGTGGGTTAGAATCTGGCTGGGAGGCTCAGCCCAGAGAGTTGTGTTGAATGGAGATAAATCCAGCCGGTGTCCTGTCACAAGTAGTGTTCCTCAGAGCTCAGTTTTGTGGTCAGTTCTGTTTAACAGCTTTATCGATGATCTGGATGACAGGATCCAGGGCACCCTCAGAAAGTTTTCAGACAACACCAGGTTGAGTGAAAGTGTTGATCTGCTTGAGGGTAGGAAGGCTCTGCAGAGAGATCTAGAAAGGTTGAGTTGATGGACCAAGGACAACCATATGAGGTTCAAGGCCAAGTACCGGGTCCTGTACTTACATCACAACAACCCTATGTAACGCTAAGGCTTGGGCAAAGTGGCTGGAAAGCTGCCCAGTGGTAGACTTTCTCGGGGTGCTGGTCAACAGCTGGCTGAATATGAGCCAGCAGTGTGCCTGGGTGGCCAAGAAGGCCAGCATCCTGGCCTGCATCAGAAATAGTGTGGCCAGCAGGACTAGGGAAGTGACTGTCTTACTTAGCACTGGTGTACTTAGCACTGGTGAGGCTGCACCTGGAATACTACATTCAGTTTTGGGCCCCTCACCACAAGAAAGGCATTGAGATCCTAGAGTGTGTCCAAAGAAGGGCAACAAAGCTGGTGAAGGGTCTAGAGCAGAAGTGTTATGAGGAGTGGCCAAGGGAACTGAGGTTGTTTAGTCTGGAGGAGTCTGAGGTGAGACATTTTACAGCTGCCTGAAAAGAGGTTGCAGTGAAGTGGGAGTCAGTCTCTTCTGCCAGGTAACAAGTGATAGGACAAGAGAAAATGGTCTCAAGGTGTGCCAGGGAAGGTTTAGACTGGGTATTAGGAAAAATTTCTCCACTGAAAGAGTGGTTAAACACTGGAACAGGCTGTCCAGTGAAGTGGTGGAATCACCATCCTTGGAAGTATTCTAAAAATGTGTAGATGTGGTGCTTAGGGACACAGTTTAGTGGTGAAACTGGCAGTGTTAGGTTGGACTCGATGATCTTAGAAGTCTTTTCTAACTTTAATGATTCTGTGATCTTTGCAGAGTTCCTGCAGCCTCTCCAGCATGCTCAGTCACCACTGGTGAAGAATTTTTTCCTTATGTGCAAGTGGATGCTTGCATTTGCAGCTTGTGGCCAAAGACCCCTGTCCTCCAGTATGTACTTTCAAGAGGTAACTGGCTCCACCTTTTACCTAACTGCCCTTGCAGTACTGATGATTGCAGAAAACAGAAACCTGGCCCCTCTTCTTCAGGTTAAACAAGTCCTGTTTCTTTAGCTTGCTGTACACCAAGTGCTCAAATCCTTCATCCATGTAGTGGCCATCCACTGGATCCTTTTCTGTCACTATGTCTTCTGCTGGGATGTCCTATACTATAAGAAAACTGGACACAACACACCAGTGTAGACCAGAGAGGAACTATCTCTTCCTTTAACAACTGACAGGACAAGAGGAAATGGCCTTAAACCGTGCCAGGGGAGGTTTAGGTTAGATATTAGGAAAAAATTCTTTAGCAAAAGGGTTGTGAGGCATTGGAAAGCCTTCCAAGGGAAGTGGTGGAGCCACCATCCCTGGAGGTATTTAAAAGACATATGGTGCTGAGGGATGAGGTTTAGAGGTGACTTTGCAGTGCTAAGTTAACTGTCAGACTAGATGATCTTAAAGGTCTCTTCCAACCAAAACAATTCTGTGATTCTATGACCTATTTGCAATACTCTCAATAATGCAGTCCAATATGTGGCTAGCCTTTAGTCTCACCCATCATCATCCACTCCTTCTGTTTTCTCCTCTCATGTGACATGGAACAATCCTTTACAAATCACCCTAGTGCAAGGATCTGTACAGAGCACACCTTCATGATAAGCAGCATGATCCATATCATAACACCTTTTCTTTGTACAATGTGCATATTTTTTTCAGGTTTCAGACATCCTTCACGTTACTTCATAAACATATCTCTGTTTTAGAAAGCCAAAGTCTTCTCATTAATTATATATGGTAAATAAATGAAACTGTCAAGATATTACTTGTCAGAAATCTTTATTTCAGCAGAGTAAGATCAAAATCTGAAGAGTGATACCAGCATTACAAACTAAATATTTCTATTTCATGCTTTTGGTGAGGAGAATAGTATCTGAAGTTAAGTAAAACATAAAATAAAAACAAACACAAGAGAAATTTTCTTCTGCCCCTTCCCCAAACACCAGATTTGACTGTGTACACAAGGATCTATTGATTCTCCCTTCCAGTAATTGAAAAGTCAGAAAAGTTTGTTCACAGTATTACTGGATCATAATCTATCAGAATAGTGCCTACTTTAGAAACATCACATTTACTACTAACACAATTGAAAAATGCAAAACACAGTAAAATGAGAAACCTGGCTATTAGTTTTTTATCTTGCCATTTTAGTTTTTTCCTCTGCTAAGCCACAATGTTCTCAAACATCACATTCTCTTTAAGACTTCCAGAATTATTCTGTATCTCTTTCCCTCAGCAGTCGAACAAAAATAATACTCGTGAAGCACATTGTTGTGATTCCATACTACATCTCTATTAAGTATTTTGATATTCTCATATGCCAGGTACTCTATAAGGAGCACACACTGTGGTAATTTTTATCTCTATATATGGTTCTGCTACCAAGTCTGAACTGTGTATGAAGACACCAAGAGCTTTCTAAAGATCATCTATCATAACACATTATAGTACCAACGCTAATAATAAACTTATTATAAACTTATTTTAAATCAGACTGTAATGCTAGTATGGGCTAGGTATTTTTTGAATTACATTGTTTCTTGCCTTAGATGATTGACCAGGTCATAATCCTCCCACAGCTGTAGCTGGTGAAATTGCCCTGTTAAAATGGTGCATTGATACAAACCCCACATTTTTATTTTGTTTTTTCACCAAATATCCTAAGGTTTTATTGACAATTATTTCTCCAATTTTATGGTTAGCTGTACAACTTTACCCTCAACATAAATGAAGAAATTGGAAAACATGCCAAGTACACTTATGAAAGAACATAAACCAAACACTGCATATTGATTTCAATGACTGGTTTTTTTCCACATAATTTAAAAAGACAGAGATTGAACTTTGATTTCTCAAGTGACAGCAAGTTTGATACAATTCACCTGTATTATCTTTGTGGGTAAACTGTTCAGCTGCATATTTTTAAGAGGAAAGAAAAAGAAAAAAGAACCCAATACAAACCCAACCCTTAACCTCCAATTCTCCAATCCCCCAAAATGCACTAAAAATAATATTAGATAGCTATGTGTTTTATGTCTGAAGTTTTTCCCTTAAAAGAGTTATTTTCAGCTCTCCAGCTACATCAGACGGCACCAGCTTGCTGCCAAGAGCCTGTGTTCTTGGACGTGGCTGCAGTTCCCAAGGAGGGATAAAGCCTTCTCAGCTGGAAAAACCTGGCTGCAGAAGCAACTACCACGAGAGACTCTGAGTGCTGAGTGCACCCATCCTTGTTCTGAACTTTTTTTCTGTGTTTGTTTTTTTTTCCCCCCTCTAACTGGAATGGTACTCACTTCATACCAAAAGTAGAAAAGGAGCCAAGGACTCCCTCAGGCTGACTAGAGACTTGACTATTTTCAGTATTTTCTGTGGAAATAGCACAAATACCAGAATGAAGGAGGACATACCGACACACAAGCTGCCCTAATTCTTCACTACGTTTCTGTTACTTCTGCTCAGTAACTGAACTCTCATGTGGACATTTTCTTCAAACTGTAGTATAAGGTTTGCAGGAAAAGGAAACATCCATGGAAAAGTAAGACTTTTGAGATCCTTAATATTTTTTTGCTTTCTTTTAAAAATTAACTGTGTAGTATTTGTCTCAACACTATTTTTGACCATATTATTCCAGAAAGCTTGTATTAGATGCAATACAAGTATAAAATAGACTAGACTAAACCAGAATTACTTTCACTCTTCTGCACACACTGGGACAGGGTATAAAATTACCTATGACAGTTGGCTTTCTTCAGGCCAGGGTATGGCTTGATGCGACCTGTGCACTGCCATAAGGTAGCAGTTGCACCCAGCATGCCAGCTGCAGTCTGTAAGAATGCATATGAGAAACGCCTTTGCTGCAGAGGCTGTTGGTTCTTCATTTCAGGACATCCATTTTAGGGGCATCTGAGGAATAACTTAGGGAAGGCCACACTGAGGAAGACCTTCACAGAAGCTGTTCCAGAGCTTTGCTCATCCTGTTGACCTTTTTTGTACTTTTAGAGCATGCTTTTGTGGTGAGGACAAGTGGAGCTGTAACAAGCAGAGCAGGGAACTGACTGTCTCAAGGGACAGCCTGCCACAATGGCAAAATCCCAGCTCTGAGGCATTAACATTCAGAGCCCATGAATTTACATGCCACGTTAGGGTTGTATTTTGCTTATGAGCGTTGCTCTACACTTATCTACACCAAGTACCAATTGCTGATTTATTATCCAGGCACTTGCCTTGTAAGGACTTTCTGCAGCTCTTCAGCTTCACTGTTTAGCAGAGCATAGACAAACTTCTTGTTTTGCAAACCTCAGCATTTGCCTCCTCTGCAGAGTTGTTTATGAGTATGTAGAAAAGAACAGGTCCTGGCATAGATGCCACCTGCCCTCACTGACGCTTGCTGTCTGTTTTCTAGCCTGCTTGTCCATGCAAGTACTGCTTCTCTTATACCTCTTAAGGGATTAGCTTTTCCTTACACAGATTTTGATGAATTCCCTCCAACTATGCTCACTTTTTAAGTATCTATCTACCCTTTTATGTCTGCACACTAATGACAATTTAAGATGAAAAAAAAATCCAATAGCTTGCAATCAACTGTACTAGATTTTATATACTTTCCTGCTGCACCCTCCCACATGGCTTTGCTGGTTTGGCACACTGTACCTGCTGGTTTTTAAGGATGAGCTGTCAGAATCTGTCTGGAGAGAGGACTCTGTATCTAGCCCAAGAAATGGAATTTTTTGGGCTCTGTAAGTTTTCTAAAAAGTTTTATTCACTGACTCTGCATGCAATGTGAAATTAAGCTGGAACTCTCAGGATATAACAGAAGAAAGAGGTGAGCTAGAAGGTTGAATTGTGTTTTGTGAAATGGTTGTGATCTAACTCTGTTCTGGAAGTAAGTATTTTAAACTTCCAATATGATTTCATTTTTGAGGACAAAGGAAGGATTTCTGTTTCCACATCTTTCAACACACACTGTTGCAAGTACACCAAAAATGTACCTCCTCCAAATGGTAGAGGAAACATCTAGAAAAGGTACTATGCTGGACCTTGTTCTTACCAACATAAGCTCTTACAACATATGCTTGTGACCAACAGAAGGCTCAGGGACAACGTTGGCTGCAGTGCCCATAAAGCACCAGAATTCAAGATCCTCAGGGCAACTAGGAGGATATATTCTAAGCTCATGACCCTGGACTTTGGGCATGCAGACTTTGATTGCTTCAGGGATCTGACGGCCAAAGGACCATGGGACAAAGCCCTAGTGGGAAAGAGGGCCCAGGACAGCTGGTCAATACTCAAGGATCACCTTCTTCTCCATGTCCAAGAGGTATGCAACCCAGCTAAGAGAAAGTCAGGAAAGAATGCTAGGAGACCTGTCTGGACACACTATCTCATAAAAAGAACCTATACAAGTGTAAGTTCTTCCACAGGAGTGCAAGAAGGGACTGCTAGAATCAGGGGAACACAGGGAAGCTGTCCAGAGAACAAGAGAACTGGTTAGAAAAACTAAAGTTCAGTTGGAATTAAATCCAACCAGAGAGAACAAAGGGAACAGTAACNTATGGTTGAAGACCCCACTGACTGGAAAAGGGAAACATAATCTCCATTTTTAAAAAGGGGAAGAAGGATGATCCAGCAAACTATAGGCCAGTCTCACCTGCGTGCCTGGAAAGATCACGGAGCAGATCCTCCTGGGGGCACTGCTGAGGGAGAAGCATAATGAAGAGGTGACTGGATATAATCAACATGGCTTCACCAAGGGTAAATCGTGCCTGATGAATCTGGTGGCCATCTCTGAAAAGGTCACAACATCAATAGACAGGGGAAGAGCAACTGACGTCATTTACTTGGAGCTGAGCAAAACCTTTGACAATGTCCTGTGTGACATCCTGGTCTCCAAATGTGCGGAATATGGGTTTGATGGATGGACCACTTGGTGGATAAAGAATTGGCTTGATGGCCACACTCAACGAGTGGATGTCAATGGGTCCATGTTTAAGCGGAGGCCAGGGACAAGCTAAGTCCTCCAAGGATCAGTACTGGGATGAGTCTTATTTAACATCTTCTTCAGTGACATGGACAGTGACATCGAGCGCAGCCTCAGCAAGTTTGCTGACAACACCAAGCTGTGTGGTACAGCTGACATGCTGGAGGGGAAGGATGCCATCAGAGGGACCTGGACAGGCTGGAGAGGTGGGCCTATGCCAACCTCACGAAGTTCAACAAGACCGAGTGCAAGGTCCTACATCTGGGTTGGGGCAATCCTGAACACTGGTATAGGCTGGCTGGAGATTGGCTTGACAGCAGTCCTGAGGAAAGGGACTTGGCTGTGCTGGTGGATGAGAAGCTCAACATGAGCCGCCAGTATGTGCTTGAAGCCTAGAGGGCCAACCATATCCTGGGCTGCATGAAGAGGAGTGCGGCCAGCAGGTTGAGGGAAGTGATCCTCCTCGTCTACTCTGCTCTTGTGAGACCCCACCTGGAATACTGCATCCAGTTCTGAAGCCCTTATTACAAGAGGGATGTGGGGGTGCTGGAGCGAGTCCAGAGAAGGGCCACGAGAATGATCAGAGGACTGGAGCACCTCTCCTATGAGGACAGTCTGAGACAGTTGGGGTTATTCAGTCTGGAGAAGAGAAGACTCCAGGGAGACCTTAATGTAGCCTTCCAGTATCCAAAGGAGGCCTATAAGAAAGCTGGTGAGGGACATTTAAGATGGCAGGCAGTGAGAGGACTAGGGGGAATGGATCCAAGCTAGAGGAGCGTAGACTTAGATTAGATATTAGGAGGAAGTTGTCCACAATGAGGGTGGTGAGACAGTGGAACAGGTTTCCCAGAGAGGTTGTGGAAGCCCCTTCCCCAGAAGCTTTTAAGACAAGGCTTGATGGGGCTCTGGGCAACCTGATGTAGTGGGAGGTGCCCCTACCCAGGCAGAGCGGTTGGAACTAGATGATCTTTAAGGTCCCTTCCAACTCTGGCAATTCTATGATTCTATAAATAATTTTAAATAAAAATGAAAACACACAAATAGAAAAAATCTAGCCCCTTCCAGTAAGAAAACTCCCACAACACCAAATTGAAATTCCCAATATATATTTCTGTCTCCTCTAGGGAGATTTCACTTGCTGTTATTTTGCTGGTTTATGAACAACAAACTATTTTAAGCATCTAAATTGCCACATGATTCACATTGATGATAAAAGCCAGCAGAACACATTTGAACTTTGCACACATCCATCTTCTCTTGTTTTTAATGGTTTAGAACTGTCCTAATGTATTTACACAGGTTAGGCAGCTTAAAAAGCTGGAACACAGGAAACCTTTAGGCTAAGCTCAACGTGATTAAAGTTCACGGTAACGGATGGAAAAAAAAATCAGGACAAACTACAACAAAAGAAATCAAAGCAACCGTTTTGCAAAACCTTTAAATAACAAAATTTCATTGTTGAAAACCCAACTAAGTGCAATCTTCTGTTATTAAAAAAGACTTTTATTACAAATTTTTCTTCATGTTTCAAAGACAAGTTTGGCAAAAAGATAAAGTATCACATACAGAGTATGTTTTTACATACTACATTTCATTCTTTAAAGTTAACCACACTCCTAAGAATCCAGCTTCTTCAGTAAGGCATTTTATAAAGTGAAAGAAAAATGTAGTCAATTATTAACTCCCACTGTGCCCACAGTTCTACGATTGCAACTATAATATGACAAATATCTAGATGCTTTTACGTAATTTCAAGAAATTTAAACAAGGGATTTATCTACTAAGAGATTTATAAAAAGAAAAATGTTTTAAGGGGCCCACACAGCACAGACAGTGTGTTAAGGTAACTCACCAAAACTACAGATAAAATACAAGCTACCTTAAGGGTGCAAAAAAAAAAATAATCTTCTTTTAAATCTGCAATACTGACATTTCACTGAGAAAGATACTTTCTAGGATCATTAAAATCTTTTGCAGCTTGAACTGTCTTCTGCTTGCATTTAAGCAATTTAGTTTAACTAATTCTTAAAATTCTTTTAGACCATTTAAAAAGAGTATATCTTTTACAAAATGTTTTGTGTGCATGCTTTTAGTAATGTTTATTTCTTCATCAGTAAATTACTTAAGACTAGAAAAGCAAGGTAATGCACAACAGGCAGTAACATAAGGAGATGTTTAATTTGGTACTTTCAATACTGTTGTCAGTTTCCCAGTGACAAAGGTGATTGGGTATAATCAACATGGCTTCACCAGGGGTAAATTTTAGTTGGATGTGAGACCTTCTAGTTTGTATTAAAATTGTGAGTCAAGGAAATACAAGCACAAAACCAGTATGACAATTAGATGTCTATCACAGCTTAAAATCCAACAAAGTACCCAGTCACCTATAGACATCTTCTCACCCTTGAAAACAAAACTCTGCATTAGTAAATCATAATCAAATAAGATTAATAACATGTAGTCTCCATCTCTTCAGACTAAAAAAATCCTCAAAACAAAAAAGGGAGGACAGCAGGGGAACAACCTAGTAAAAGTCACAAAGCCACAAAGTTAAGGGATCACTAATGCTCATGCTCATTTGCTACCTGCGGCTCATCCTTTATTTAGGAAAGGACCTGCTGGTGCTAAAGGTGCTCACACACATCACAGATGTACCAGACAGGAACAAATGTTTGCTGGCTGTTCTAAATGATGTTATAATCTACATTTATATTAATCCAGTCAGTATTTGGGTATGCAGAAGGAACTGGCAAGTTAGACTGCTTTGAAGGCAGAGAGGAAGCCAAGGGTTGTACTCTAGTGCTGGTGTTTCTTTCGTCTCGCTAAACAGTGCCAAATTCACAGTCCAAAGCAAATGTGCAGCTCAGCCAGTGACAATGCAGCCTTTTCCACAACATTTCATCAATATGTTTAAATGTGCTTCACACAGATCCTCTCTAAAAGGAGGATGGTGCGCAGCTACACTTAGAGAAGCATACTTTCTGCTGCTGACCCACTAACAGTGAAAGAATTACATTTCTCGACCCAAGTGATTTTCTAATGCAGCTTGCTAGCAAGCACAGCATATCTAAAAGCTTTCAGAAACTGAGCAGCGTAAAAATAAGTAAAATGTAACCTATCAAAGAGTTTATCTAGAATTGATACAAGCACCTGCTTCTACAAGTACCTTTTGGAAACACCTGGTGGTTAGCATAAACCATGGGCGAGTGGCACCCCTTTTTCTGTGCCAGCAGAGACACCTCAGTGACTACCTGCCACCATGAGCATCTGGGTCACTTACAGCTTCTCTAAACTTTAGTCCTCTGAGCTGAGTTTTTCTACATTGGGTGTATAAAACCACAATGGAAGTATTTTAGAAAACTTCACACAGGACAAAGCAGCCTTCTCTGTGTACAAGAAAGGGGAAAAATTGGTTTATAATTAAAACAAACAAACAAGCAAACAAAACAAACCCTTTTCTTCTTTGAAAAGCTTCAGCATTTCCATTTTTATGTTTGGGTCATATTACTCTGTGGGGAGAAGAGCTGCTGGGTCACACAGACAGCAACTGAAGAAAGAAAAGTGAAAATTTCTTAGGACCGTCTGTGCCTTTTTGTATCCTCAAAGCACATCAACAAACTGAACCAACAGCAACATCAAGCAGTACTCATCACACGATCAAAATCTTTTAACATTAAAAGCAACCTTTTGTATCTCAACTTGATGTTGCTACACCAGGGAAGAAATGTATCTACGCACTTTGTGCATATGTTGACACACTAACTGAAGAGTTATGTCTGAACACAAGCTCCATTTAGATATAAAAGTGTGGGTGGCCATTTCAGAGTTTGCCATGGCAACAATTAGTTATGGGCCTACATGAGCACAAGTCCTTGCCTGTTCAAAGAAAAGCACAGATTCTGCAAGTATGCATATATATGCAGAAAACAAATATGTGCTGGAGGAAACGTCACTATTTTCTATGCTTGCTGGTGGTGTTCCCTACCTCCTGACAAGCACACAGCCACCTTCCCCTGCATTGGCAGAGAAGACAGCCTGCCAGCTTCGTAAGTGCTGGAAGAAGAGATATTGTTTTGCTCTGCAGAATAAATGCAGTGCTGTTGACAGAGGATATTGCACAACATCAGCCATTTCATCACCATAATATCTGATTGACTCAAACCAACTCAGGAGTTTATCCTTAAAGTGTCTTCTCATTTTACAGCTGGGGACTGGGACACAGAAATTTATTTTCCAAAGACACAGAGGAATTTCTGTGGCACATTCAGATGCTGAAAGCTTGCGGCAGACTAGCATGTTTATTACAGACCTACAAATTAAATACAAAAAAAAAATATTTCAAAGTGAGGGTACCAGAGCACTGGAGTAGACTGCCCAGAGAGGTTGTGGAGTCTCCTTCTATGGAGATATTCAAACCCCGTCTGGATGTGCTTCTGTGTGACCCACTCTAGGGTATCCTGCTCTGTCAGGGGGTTGGACTAGATGATCTTTTGAGGTCCCTTCTGACCCCTAACATTCTGTGATTCTGTGGAGCCACAGTGATTTTGCTTGCTTCAGGACAAGTAAATGGCTTTGGTAGCTCACTCGTTCCTGTCAGTATGCCTCAGACTCATTTGAAGAGCTCAAGTCACTGTCACACCTTTTCCTTTCTGCTGAGACTAGTGACAGATACAGCTGTTAGTGACAACGCAGTTACTGAGGCACTTTTCCTCCAGGAAATAAAAAAATGAAAATGGCAACTTCACACCAATTGTGGTGAACCGCCTACTAACAATAAAAAACCTCCAAACAAGTCTTCATCAGTTAAACAAATCTCACACACTTTCTGGCACTGAAACAAACACTTGAGAACTCAGGACAGCCTAAGCACTATGTGCAGCAGTTCTCCTGACATGTCCTATACGTTGGGCTACAAGGATTGGAGTATGTCAATACCGAGGTCCCTTCCAACTCCTAACACTCTGTGATTCTGTGATTCCTGGGTCATATTATGATATTCATCTATAGATGGGACATGTTCATCTTGTAGCCAACCCCACATGGAACTTTTTTTATTCTTTATATATAACCTAAGCATCTTTGTAAAAATCATGTGTCCTTCTAACATGCTGCATTTTAAAGCTATCGTGTATTCTGCTGACAACTAAGAAATCCTGTGGGACTTCCTTATCTAAGAATTCAGGGCAGCTTACCTCTAGTAGAGATATGATAGGTACAAGGCTTTTCTAAAAGTAATTTGTTAGAAGACTATAGCAGCTTTTCACAAACTGCAATGGAATGCATGATGGGATTCCCACACACAAGCAGAACAACATACACAGACTACTTCTCTTTAAATCCAGGAGTCCTGTCAATGTAAGTCAGTCACCTATTATTTTTACTGATCCCAACTTCTGTTCTGAAAGAGGATTAAGAGCCACATACTAAATCTAATATTCTACTTCCTTTAGGAAAAGCTGTAACTTTGGGGAAAATAATGCTGTTTCTAGAAATCCATTGCATATATACAGGTATTTCAGGATTACTGGAGATCTTAACTGTATTTCACACATCCAAGTTGCTGAGATGTAAAATCCATAAAGTGCAAAGCATTGTCATGGTCATGAGTCATGTTTCTTAGAGGATTTCAAGGGTATATAATGAAATTAAATAGCAAGACTTCAAGTGTTGACACTTCTAAACAAGAAGAAAACAGAGCCTCATTCTCTGGAGAAAAATTGCAGTTGTGGCTTAACAAATTGGAAGAAAAAACATGCTGAATTCTGGTGGTAACAAGATCTTATAACTGAAAAATAGCACTTAAAAAATTTACAATCAAGTCTTCTGTTATAAAGCTGAACAACACAGATGAAACACTAACTCTGATAGATGTAATATTTGCACAGTTTTCCCTGTAACTAGAACTTCTACTTAGGTCTATTACCTAGATAAACTGGTGTAGCAGAATATCAAGCCTGCTGTACTGGAGGGATAAGATAACATGTCAAACTAGGAGCTCTGCAAGGAGGATATAGTTATTTTAAGATGGCCAGCACTTCTGGAAAGAAACCCTCACCTCCTGCAGAACACCAACTGGAAGCTGTCACTCAGTTATCACAATAAAACATTCACAAAGTTGCACCACAGGCAAACGTGCCAGATTCTGTAATGTATGTTCCTGCTGGTAAAAAAACAAATGTTACTTGCCTAGGGTAGGAAACAAAGGTCAACCGAGAGAAGAAACTACTTCAATCAATGAACAGTGCTCATGGCCCTACAAAAACAGGTAATAGCAGCTGAATATTTTGGGCAACTACATTTAGCTTCTGCTGGTTTCATCTTTGCTACCTCTTTTAACATGAAATCAGAGTCAGGAGGGTTCTACAATATTATTGCAAGTATTTTTGTAGGCAAGGGTGTACCTTTAACTGGCTCCAACAGGAATGGGAGGTTAAGCAGTCCCAGCTATGACAGGTGCAAACCCTGAAAAGGTCCCAGTGTATCCTTTTGAAAGTGAAGTCTTGCTTTCTACCTATATAAAATATGGCATAATCAAGCAGGGACTTTAATTCAGTTCTGAAAGGCCCTAGATGTGTTGAAAGGCACATGCCAAGAGCAAGAGAAGATACCTTTGGTTTTTCTGATTAACTTATACAGCTTCCTATTGTGCAAATGCTATGGAGTCACAAAGGTAAGATAATAAGTTATTGATTTCACATCCATTTCATTACTTGTGGAGCTGTCCTAGATGCAAGTGTTTTTTTCTGTGAAGTGGCTTTACAGCATGAAGAGCTGAGCTCCAGAGGCAAATAGAGGCATTCTTGGATAACAGGGCAATTTCTCACTAAAACAGACAAGATAGATACATTCAAAGCTAACTAAACTAGTTAGCAACACCAAACATCCCATACAAATCCACTGAAGAATCCACTGGAGAACTAAATAATTCACTAGAACATAAACTATGTTGCTTATGTGCCCCCATTAGCATTTTTCCATATTGCTCACCAGTGTTTTATATTTCTTTTTTAATAAACCACTTTGGCCTGTGAAATAGATCGACTTATTTAAGCAGTGAAGAATAATCAGATCAGTGACTTACTTGTACTTCCAAACACCTTACTGGGGTGAATCCCAAATATCAACACATAGCCTATGACAGAAAACACTTCTGCATTACATTCCCCCCTCAATCATTTCCTCTAAACAGACATTAAGAACTTTAAAAGGCATTTCTTTTCCTTGCCAAACCAATGAACCGCTAATAATTTCCATTTAATAATTACTTTTAACTTCCAGTAAATACACTTCACTGCAAGCAAAGATCAACCCAGGATATACACAAGTGGATTAAAAGAGATGGTCTCAATTAAATCCTACACAACAGTAATGGCAGTCGACACCTGTATTTTCACTTAAATATTTATACTG
Source organism: Galbula dea (assembly GCA_013399015.1). NCBI lineage: Eukaryota > Metazoa > Chordata > Aves > Piciformes > Galbulidae > Galbula > Galbula dea. The sequence continues at coordinate 2,925 of VWZX01002917.1, read as the reverse complement.
AGTATTAACTATTGGATCATTAAGAGCAAATGATAGATCATGTTAACATTTACCATTATGACCTACATTTGCTTCCCTAACACTTCCAATTTCCTTTTCAAACTCAAATTATCGTAGTATTTTTCGTTTTGTCTGCTTCCGTGGCTGAAGAGACAGAATACAAATTCAAAGGGTATAATGACATTATTTTACTTTGTATATGTCCTAGTTTAAGATTTAATATTCATAAAATGCTAACTGTTTCCCTGTTTTCTGGTAGGAATAGGTGGCAAATGCTAAGTTCCTTTTAAAAGAAACACTATGCATATGGTATTGACCAGCCAGGCATGTAATTGTTCTGGTTATTTTGCCTTTACAAAGTAAAAAATAGGGGGTTCTGTCAGACAGGGATTCAAGGACAAACTCCTGATCTAAATGAGTTTTCAAATTTGCTTCTGAAGTTTCTGTGTCGGTCTTAAAGCCAAGCCTACGCATTGCCAGGGGAATAAAAAACAAACAAAATCCCAGACCAAGTAGAAGATAAACATATTTCCATTCAGCATGTTTCTCTGAATATATTCTGGGTAACAGTTAGGGATAGCTTACAAAAGACACACTTCTTAGTCTGGATGACATTCTGTGTTTCCCCAGCCAGGTCACACTCCCATCACTCCACCCATGCCGTGGCAAATATTTGAATGCATGGACATTGGGTTCCAGCAGCACCTGTAGGGCTCCTTCTCACTCACATCCTTCTCCTTCCAAGCAGGACCCATAAATATAACATTTATCAATGTATTTAGCAATATGTGCTTCTTTTCAAGTTTCTTCCAACTTGCCTTGACAAGAAGACAAACTTTCTGATGTGTAACTTCCTTGAATCCTTTTTCAAAATCAGTGTCAGCTTTGCCACATCCTACTTTCTTTATGCCAAGGCTTTTGGAAGTGGTAAAATCCCAACAACTACACAGTATTTAACACTTTCCTGTTGCATCCTTTGAAAACTCCCAGAACAGACGTGAGAAGAACTCTATCTGTTCTGCCCTCAATAATTATAGAATTATCAGGGTTGGAAGGGACCTTAGAGGTCATCTGGTCCAACCCCCTACAGTGAGTAGGCACATCTCCAACTAAATCAGGTTGCAGAGCACCCTGTCTAGCCTTGCCTTGAACACCTCCAGGGACAGGGCCTCAACCACCTCCCTGGGCAACCTGTTCCAAGGTTCCACCACCCTCATGGTAAGGAACTTTTTCCTAATATCCAATCTAAACCTACTCTTCCCTAATTTAAAACCATTATCCCTTGTCGTATCACTACAGGCCTTTGTAAACAGGCCCTCTCCAGCCTTTCTGTATGACCCCTTCTGTATGACCTGGAAGGTGACTATTAGGTCCCCCTGAAGCCTCCTCTTCTCGAGGCTGAACAATCCCAGCTCTCTCAGCCTATCCTCATGGGGAGGTGTTGCAGCCCCCTGATCATTTTAGTAGCCTTCCTTTAGACCCGCTCCAGCAGGTCCATGTCCTTCCTGTGTTGAGGGCTCCAGAGCTGGACACAGTACTCCAGATGAGGTCTCACCAGAGCAGAGCAAAGTGGCAGAATCACCTCTCTTGATCTGCTGGTCATGCTTCTCTTGATGCAGCCCAGGATGCGGTCCATAAGTTCCTGCATCCAGTACCAGGATGCAGTCCCTAAGCCTGACTCCATCTGCTGCTGAGGCCTTCTGCTGCAGTATCAAATGGTGACATAATTACCATCAAAGGGGGATTTCGGTTTGGTATTGGCTTTTATACATATTTGTATATATTGCATTAATTATTCTTCTTATTACTATTATTACTGTAGTTTTATTTTCCAATCCACAAGTCTCTCTCTCTCTCTCTCTTATCCCCTTTCCCTTCCCATGGCCATGGGGAAAGAGGTGGTAACAGGGAGCGTCACTGTCACTGGGTTGGTGGTTGGCCCAGCCTCAACCTTCAACACCTCGACAATGTCCTTGAAAAACTTAATAAGAACAAAACCACAGCACTGAACTGACATTATGCATGGCTCTTTAGATAACAGACTAACTCTATCAGCCCACCTTTTGATTATTCTGCATCCCTTAGCATGGAATTACCTACTTTCATAGATTCATAGACTGGCCCAGGTTGTAAGGGACCTTAAAGATCATCTATCTTCAAACCCCCTGCCATTGGCCACGATGCCACCCACTAGACCAGGTTGCCCAGGGTCACATCCAACCTGAACACTGCCAGAGATGAGGCATACACAACCTCTCTGGGTAACCCATTCCATTACCTTACCACCCTCTGAATAAAGAATTTTTTCCTAAGATCCAATCTAAATCTTCCCTCCTCCAGTTTGAAGCTGTTCTGCCTTTGTCCTGGTTTGGGTTAGAACAGAACTAATTATGTTCAGTGATTTTACTTTTTAGCTGAAGCTCTTCTAAGAAACTGCACTTTCTGAAACTAGCAGCATGTTTTCACAGACACTGCCAGCTTCTAGCAGTGGTAAGGCCTCATGTTTAGATTTACTGCCAGGGATTGGTTTGCAGAGCAAGGTCACTGCTCAATCTTGTGTCTCCTGTTGGGGGGTGCAGGGTAAAGGCTGCATCTTCAGGGAGGCGCAGACAGGGCAGATGACCCTAAATCAACCAACTAAAGTATTCCATCCCATATACGTCATATTTGATATATAAACTGGGGGTCGGTCCCCCCTTGCTAGATCTTTCCTTGTTGGATCTTTCCTTGTTGGATCTTTCTTCGTTGGATCTTTCCTTGTTAGATCTTTCCTCGCTAGATCTTTCCTTGTTGGGGTTTTCCTTGTTAGGTGGTTTGTTTTTTTTTTTTTTTTTTTGTTTTGTTTTGTTTTGTTTTGTTTTGTGGTTTGTTTTTTGTTGTTGTTGTTGGTTTTTTTTTCCCTTGCTGGAGTTTTTCCCTTGCTAG
>VWZX01002916.1:34294-53553 GCA_013399015.1 Galbula dea | reverse complement strand
GATTGATGGATGGAGGATGGATGGGTGATGGATGGTGGATGGATGGTGGATGGATGATGGATGGATGGATGATGGGTGGATGATGGTTGATGGATGGATGATGGATGAAGGGTGGATGGATGATGGGTGATGGGTGGATGATGAATGATGGATGGATGATGGATTGGTGATGGATGGATGATGGATGATGGATGATGGTTGATGGATGGATGATGGTTGATGGATGGATGATGGATGATGGATGATGGTTGATGGATGGATGATGGATGATGGATGGATGATGGATGAAGGATGCATGATGGATGAAGGATGGATGATAGATGAAGGATGGGTGGGTGATGGATGGATGGATGATGGATGATGGATGGATGGNTGGATGGATGATGGGTGATGGGTGGATGATGAATGATGGATGGATGATGGATTGGTGATGGATGGATGATGGATGATGGATGATGGTTGATGGATGGATGATGGTTGATGGATGGATGATGGATGATGGATGATGGTTGATGGATGGATGATGGATGATGGATGGATGATGGATGAAGGATGCATGATGGATGAAGGATGGATGATAGATGAAGGATGGGTGGGTGATGGATGGATGGATGATGGATGATGGATGGATGGATGGATGATGGGTGAAGGATGGATGGATGTAGAGGAAGAACAAGGAGGAGGGAAAGCATTGAGTGGATGGTTGAGATGATAGGAGATGATGGGTGGATGGATGGATGGATGGATGAAGGGATGAATCCATGGATGGATAACTCCTCAGAAGGAAGGATGGGTGGATGAATGGAAGGATGGATAGATCCATGGGTAGTTGACTCCTGAGATGATTGGATGACTCTATGGAAGGACAAGTCCACAGATGAGGCCAAGTCCCTGTCTGACCAAGCTGATGAGATCAGGCTGGGTAGAGGGACACGCAGATACGACATGCCTTCAGCTTGGTGGTGGGCATGGCCAGGCCCCCTCTGACCCCACCACCCAACCCATCTAGAGTGCTTTTGATGTGCTGGGCTTCACTGGTGAGGAGAAGGCAGGTGTCTACAAGCTGACTGGAGCCATCATGCACTTCGGCAACATGAAGTTCAAGCAGAAGCAACGAGAGGAGCAGGCTGAGCCAGACGGCACCGAAGGTGGAATGGGGTGGGGTGGGCTGGGAGGTGGGACATGTTTTGGGGCCATCAGGCTTCCTCCCAAGCCATGGGGATGTGGTGGGACCCGATGATGTGTCTTCTTCTGGGTGCTCTGCAGATGCTGACAAGTCTGCCTACCTGATGGGGCTGAACTCAGCTGATCTCCTCAAGGGGCTGTGCCACCCCCGGGTGAAGGTGGGCAACGAGTATGTCACCAAGGGGCAGAATGTCCAGCAGGTGAGGAGGACATCTCCAAAACCACCTTCTTTTGCTGTCCTCCTGGGCAAGGAGAACACCCAGAGCCCTCATCCCACCGGTGGGATGTCCTTCTTGCAGGTGTACTACTCCATTGGGGCCTTGGCCAAGGCTGTCTACGAGAAGATGTTCAACTGGATGGTGGTGAGGATCAACAACTCGCTGGAGACCAAGCAGCCGCGGCAGTACTTCATCGGCGTGCTGGACATCGCCGGCTTCGAGATCTTCGACGTGAGGCCTCAGGGGGGTGGTGGCCAGGGGGTGGGATGTTGGTCCTCTTGGGGGCTTGGTTTGGTCCTCTTGAGGGTTTGGTTGAGCTCCTCAAGCTTTGACTTTGGGTGGACACTTTGGCCTCTTTGTACCTTGCAGTGATCCCTTTGGGTGTCACCTTGAGCCAGTTGACCCCATTGGGGCTTCAGTTGATCCCACTAGATGTTGTTGCCTCACCTTGGGTCCCAGGTTGACCCCTGTTGATCTCATTGGGCGTTCACTTGACCTTGCTGGGTGTCAAGCTGACTCCTTTGACCATATTGGATGTTGTGTTGATCTCATTGGACATTCCATTGACCTCTTTGAACCTATTGGACATTCCATTGACCCCTAAGATCCCATTGGACATTCTGTTGACCCCATTGATCCCACTGGACATTCTGTTGACCCCATTGATCCCATTGGACATTCCATTGACCTCATTGGTCCTATTGGACATTCAGTTGACCCCCATGATCCTATTGGACATTCAGTTGACCCCATTGATCCTATTGGACACTCTGTTGACCCTGTTGATCCTGTTGGACATTCCATTGACCCCATTGGTCCTATAGGACATTCTGTTTAACCCATTGCTCCCACTGGACATTCTGTTGACCCCATTGACCCTATTGGACACTCTGTTGACCCTGTTGATCCCATTGGACATTCCATTGTCCCCATTGGTCCTATTGGACATTCAATTGACCCCATTGATCCCATTGGACATTCTGTTGACCCTGTTGATCCCATAGGACATTCCATTGACCCCATTGATCCTATTGGACATTCTACTACCCCCAAGATCCCACTGGACATTCTGTTGACCCTGTTGATCCCATTGGACATTCCATTGTCCCCATTGATCCCATTGGACATTCTGTTGACCCTGTTGATTCCATTGGACATTCCATTCTCCCCATTGGTCCTATTGGACATTCTGTTGACCCATTGATCCTATTGGACACTCTGTTGACCCTGTTGATCCTGTTGGACATTCCATTGACCCCATTGGTCCTATAGGACATTCTGTTTAACCCATTGCTCCCACTGGACATTCTGTTGACCCCATTGACCCTATTGGACACTCTGTTGACCCTGTTGATCCCATTGGACATTCCATTGTCCCCATTGGTCCTATTGGACATTCAATTGACCCCATTGATCCCATTGGACATTCTGTTGACCCTGTTGATCCCATAGGACATTCCATTGACCCCATTGATCCTATTGGACATTCTACTACCCCCAAGATCCCACTGGACATTCTGTTGACCCTGTTGATCCTGTTGGACATTCCATTGTCCCCATTGGTCCTATTGGACACTCTGTTGACCCTGTTGATCCCATTGGACATTCTGTTGACCCTGTTGATTCCATTGGACATTCCATTCTCCCCATTGGTCCTATTGGACATTCTGTTGACCCATTGATCCTATTGGACACTCTGTTGACCCTGTTGATCCTGTTGGACATTCCATTGTCCCCATTGGTCCTATTGGACACTCTGTTGACCCTGTTGATCCCATAGGACATTCCATTGTCCCCATTGGTCCTATTGGACATTCTGTTGACCCATTGATCCTATTGGACACTCTGTTGACCCCATTGGACATTCCATTGACCTCCATGAACTTCTCCTCAGTTCAACAGCTTTGAGCAGCTCTGCATCAACTTCACCAACGAGAAGCTGCAGCAGTTCTTCAACCACCACATGTTCGTGCTGGAGCAGGAGGAGTACAAGAAGGAAGGGATCGAGTGGGAGTTCATTGACTTTGGCATGGACCTCCAGGCCTGCATCGACCTCATCGAGAAGGTATCACCTCCCCCAGGGCCTCCTGCAGGGGCTGACAGAGCTCCTGGAGGAGGACCCTTCCAGTTGGAGCTCACCAAGGACCCCAAAGATGGATGGTTGGGTTGTGCTTGGTGTCCTCCATGGCCAACAAGGTCTTCTCCACCCCAGCCCATGGGGATCATGTCCATCCTGGAGGAGGAGTGCATGTTCCCCAAGGCCTCAGACATGACCTTCAAGGCCAAGCTCTACGACAACCACCTGGGCAAGTCGGCCAACTTTGGGAAGCCACGCAACATCAAGGGGAAGGCAGAAGCCCACTTCTCCCTCACCCACTACGCTGGCACCGTGGACTACAACATCCTGGGGTGGCTGGAGAAGAACAAGGACCCCCTCAATGAGACGGTGGTGGGCCTCTACCAGAAATCAGGCCTTAAGCTCTTGGCCAGCCTCTTCTCCAACTACGCTGGGGCAGATGCTGGTGGGTGGTGGGGTAATGGGTGGGTGGAGAAGACAGTCACCTATCAGAGTGACCTCTTCTGCCTCACCTCACCCTTCTTCTCCCCAGGTGCTGATGGAGGGAAGGGGAAAGGAGCCAAGAAGAAAGGTTCCTCCTTCCAGACTGTCTCAGCCCTGCACCGGGTGAGGGACCTACATAGAGGACCTGCTGTGGGGCAGAGAGAGGACAACTTCCCACCACCCCCTGGGCTCCTGTCCTCCTGTCCCATAGGTCAACCTCTTCTGTCCTCCCCAGGAAAACCTCAACAAGCTGATGGCCAACCTCAAGACCACTCACCCCCACTTCGTCCGCTGCCTGGTCCCTAACGAGCGGAAGGCACCAGGTGAGGAAAGGGTGGGGACAGGGATGGGGGTGGTGGGCGTGGCTCAGGGCTGACCCCACCCCTCCAACTCCCCCCCCAGGCGTGATGGACAACCCCTTGGTGATGCACCAGCTTCGCTGCAACGGGGTGCTGGAGGGCATCCGCATCTGCCGCAAGGGCTTCCCCAACCGCATCCTCTACGGGGACTTCCGCCAGCGGTAGGAGACAGGGAGGAGGAGGAGGAGGAGGAAGAGGAGGAGGTGGAGGAGATGTGGGGAGGGGGTGGACAACCTCCATCCAGGCTGAGCTTCTCCAACCGCCAGGTACCGCATCCTGAACCCCGCAGCCATCCCCGAGGGGCAGTTCATTGACAGCCGCAAGGGCGCCGAGAAGCTCCTGGGCTCCATCGACATCGACCACAACCAGTACAAGTTTGGGCACACCAAGGTGAGGGCAGCTGGCCTCTGCTCACCTTGGTCCCACCATTCATGAGGTCACATGGACTCCATGCTCCTACCACCCACAAGGTCTTGTGGACCTCATGGTCTCAACGTCCACAAGGTCTTAGAACCATAGGATCCTAGACTGGCCCAGGCTGGAAGGGACCTTCAAGATCATCAAGCTCCAACCCCCCTGCCATGGGCAGGGATGCCAACCACTAGCCCAGGTTGCCCAGGGCCACATCCAACCTGGCCTTGAACACAGCCAGGGATGGGGAAGCCACACAACCTGTTCCAGTGCCTCACCACCCTCTGGGTAAAGAACCTCCTTCTAATTTCCAGCCTCAATCTCCTGTCCTTCAGCTTCTCTCCATTCCCCTGTGTCCTGCTGCAGCCTGACCAGCTGAAAAGTCTCTCCCCTTCTAGCTTGTAATCCTCCTCTAGGGACTGAAAGGCTGCTGGAAGGCCCCCCTGGAGCCTTCTCCAGCCTGAACAACCCCAACTCTCTCAGCCTGTCCTCACAGGGGAGGTGCCCCAGCCCTCTCATCATCTTTGTGGCCTCCTCTGGACCTGCTCTAACAGGTCCACACCTTTCTTATGCTGAGGAGCCCAGGGCTGGCTGCAGTTCTCCAGGTGAGGTCTCAGGAGGGCAGAGCAGAGGCAGAGTCACCTCCCTTGCCCTGCTGGCCACGCATCTCCTGCTGCAGCCCAGGATACACTTGGCTTTCTGTGCTGTGAGTATCCACTGCTGGCTCATCTCCAGCTTTGCATCCACCACAACCCCCAGGTCCTTCTCTGCAGGGCTGCTCTCAACGAGTTCCTCTCCCAGACTGTACTTAGATCTTGGGTTGCCCCTACCCAGGTGCAGGACCTTACACTTGGGCTTCCTGGACTTCATCTGATTCTCATGGGCCCACTGTTGGACTTTGTCCAGGTGCCTCTGGGTGGCATCTCCTGCCCTCTGGCATGCCACCCACACCACTCAGCTTTGTGTCATCTGTGAACTTGCTGAGGGTGCCCCTGATCCCACTGTCTACATCACTAGGAAAGACATTGCAGAGCACCCACTGGTCCCAAGACAGAGCCCTGAGGGGCACCACTCATCACTGGTCTCCCCCTAGACAAAGAGCCACTGACCACAGCTCTCTGGCTGCATCCTTCCAGCCAGTCCCTTATCCAGAAGGAGTCCACCCCTCAAATCCATGTCCCTCCAGCTTTGAGATAAGGATGTCATCAGGAACTGTATCAAAGGCCTTACAGAAGCCCAGGTAGATGGCATCAGTTGGTCTTCCCTCATCAGCTGTTGCAGTCACCCCACCCTAGAAGGCCACCAGATCAGTCAGGCATGATTTGCCCTTAGTGAATCCATGCTGGCTTCCTAGGACACCTCCTTGTCTCTCATGTGCCTGAACATCAGCTCCATGACAACCTGCTCCATGATCTTCCCAGGCACAGGGGTGAGGCTTCACCAGCCTGGAGTTCCCTGGCTCCTCCTTTCCACCCTCTTGAAAGCTGGGGGTGATGTTCTCCTTCCTCCACTCACCTGGGACTCCCCCTGACTCCATGACTTGCCCAATCTGATGGAGAGTTGGCCTGCAACTCCATCAGGCAGTGCCCTCAGGACCCTGGGATGGATGGCATCAGGGCCCAGAGGCAGGAGGTGATCCTGAACCTGCTCTTCACCTACAGTGGGAGGTCCTTCACTCCCCAGCACTCCCCTGGGGCTACCAAATCTTGGTTGGTGTGGGAAGCTTGGCTGCCAGTGAAGGCTGAAACTGAGAACTCCCTGAGTCCTCAGCCTTCTCCATAGCCATTGTCACCAGCTCTCCACCCTTGCTCACCAGAGGTGGGGCTCTCACCCTCACCTCCCTTTCTGGCTCAGGTACTTAGGGAACCCTTCTTATTGTTCTTTGCATCCCTGGCCAAGTTCAGCTCCATCTGTGCCTTGGCTTTCCTGACCCCAGCCCTGCACATCCTAGCCCTTTCCTTGTCCTCTCCCCAGGCCACTTGTCCCTGCTTCCACTGCCTCTGCATTTCCTTCTCAGGCCACAGCTTGAGGAGCAGGTCCTTACTCAGCAGGTCCTTGCCCAGCAGGTCCTTGCTCAGCCACACTGGTCTCCTTCCTGCCCTGCTCCATGTCTTGCCCAGAGGAATGGAGACTTCTTGTGCTCTAAGAAGAGAGTTCTGAAGGACTCCCCAGCTCTGCTGGGTTCCTGTGTCCCTGAGGACAGTTTCCCAGGGGACCTCACCCAGCAAGTCCCTCAGCAGCTGGAAATTTGCCTTCTTGGAGTTCAAAGCCCTGGCTTTGCTCTGTGCCATGGCTACCTTTCTAGAGGTTGTGAACTTGACTAGGGCATGGTGACTGCAGCCTAGACTTCCTCCAAACTTCACCTCTTCAAGGAGATCTTCTGCACTGGTGAGCACTACTCTAGTAGTGCTTTGTCTCTGGTTGGTTTGTCCAGGACCTGTACCAGCAAGTTGTCATCCACAAAGCCCAGGAGTCTCCTGGCCTCCCCCAGGATGCTGAACAGTTCCTCCAGCAGGTGTCTGGGTGCTTAAAGTCCATCACCAGGATGAGGGCTGCTGAGCTCCAAGCTTCCTGCAGCTGAAGCAAGAAGGCTTCATCACCAGGCTGCAGCTGCTCAGGTGGCCAGGAGCAGACCCCAGCCACAAGCTGACCTCTCTTGTTCTGATCTTTAAGTTTAACCCATGAGCTCCCAGCTTGTTCCTGGCTGTTTCTCAGAGCCAGCTCTTCACAGTCTGTCCATCTCCTAACACAGAGGGCAACACCCCTCCTTCCTAACCTAGCTCCTCTGGACAGCCTGGAGCCCTCCACTGCTGTGTTCCCTGGGACCCATCCCAACGTGTTTCCATGAGAGGAATCAGGTCAGAGTTCTCTGACTGTCAAGGGTGGAGGCTGGGCTGAGCACAACCCAGTGACAGGCACTCCCTGTTCCCCCCTTCCCCCCAGTGGAAAGGGGATAAGGGGAGACAGAGAGACCTGTGGGTTGGAAAAGGAAACTAGAATTGCTTTAATTATAATAATAATGATAAATGAAATCTGTACAAACACAATCCCCAACCCAGAGCCCCCTGGGTGGGAGCTGTGTCACCACTGGTATTGTGGCAAGGCCTCAGCAGCAGATGGGAGCCAAGCTCAGGGGCTGGGTCCTGGCACGGGGTGCAGGGACTTAGGGATCAGGATTGAGGGCAGAAAGGAGTTCTCCTCAGATGATGGCCATTGAAGAGCAAGGGAAGAAGGAGAGGAGAAAGAAGGAGAAGGAGAAGGAGAAGGAGAAGGAGAAGGAGAAGGAGAAGGAGAAGGAGAAGGAGAAGGAGAAGGAGAAGGAGAAGGAGAAGGAAGGAGAAGAGAAGGAAAGGAGAGAAGAAGGAGAGGAGGAGAGGAGAGGAGAGGAGAAGGAGAGGAGAAGGAAAGGAGAGAAGAAGGAAAGGAGAGAAGGAGAGGAGAAGGAGAGGAGAGGACCATTGACCACAACTCCCTGGCTGCATCCTGCCATCCAGTTCCTTCCCCAGCGAGTAGTCCACCCATCAAATCCATATCTCTCCAGCTTTGAGATAAGGATGAGGGCTGCTGAGCTCAGAGCTTCCTGCAGCTGAAGTAAGAAGGCCTAGTCAACAGGCTGCAGTTGGTCAGGTGGCCTGGAGTTGACCCCAAGCACAAGCTGACCTTTGTGGGTGACTGCAGGAGAAGAGAAGAGAGAAGAGAGACACCACCACGCGTCCACCTACAGCCCCATCCTCCCACCAAGCTCATCCAGCTGCCCACCAACCCTTCCCAACCAGCCCATCTCCTCTCCCACCTCTTCAACCACCCTCTTTCTCCTCCACCAGGTCTTCTTCAAAGCTGGGCTGCTGGGGCTGCTGGAGGAGATGCGTGACGAGCGCCTGTCCCGCATCATCACCCGCATCCAGGCGCAGGCCCGCGGCCAGCTCATGCGCATCGAGTTCAAGAAGATCCTGGAGCGCCGGTGAGAAGGGCTGGGGTCTTGGGCTTCTTCAGGGAAGGGAGCTCCAGGTCCATGGCACGGTGGCATCTGTGTCCCCTTCGTAGAGACGCCCTGCTGGTGATCCAGTGGAACATCAGGGCCTTCATGGGGGTGAAGAACTGGCCGTGGATGAAGCTCTACTTCAAGATCAAGCCCTTGTTGAAGAGCGCTGAGACAGAGAAGGAGATGCAGGTGGGAGGAGGGGAGGGGAGGGGATGGGTGGCTTGGGCCAACCAGTGACATGGGTTGGGTTGGGTTGATGGACAGTGGGTGTTGGATGTCACTGTTGCTCTCCTTGGCTCTGGTGCAGAACATGAAGGAGGAGTTTGGGAGGCTGAAGGAGGCCCTGGAGAAGTCAGAAGCCCGGCGGAAGGAGCTGGAGGAGAAGATGGTCTCCATGCTGCAGGAGAAGAATGACCTTCAGCTCCAAGTGCAGGCTGTGAGTGAGGTCACCCCACCCTGAAACCCACATCCATGGGGGTGGCCACCACCATGCCTCACCTGCTGCCCCCATACAGGAGCAGGACAACCTCAACGATGCTGAGGAGCGCTGTGACCAGCTGATCAAGAACAAGATCCAGCTGGAGGCCAAGGTGAAGGAGCTGACAGAGAGGCTGGAGGATGAGGAGGAGATGAACGCAGAGCTCACAGCCAAGAAGAGGAAGCTGGAGGACGAGTGCTCAGAGCTCAAGAAGGACATTGATGACCTGGAGCTGACTCTGGCCAAGGTGGAGAAGGAGAAACATGCCACTGAGAACAAGGTGAGAGCAAGGAAAGGCCTTGACCTCAAGCTGAGGAGACTTGAGTCAACTCAGCCTGGTTGGGTCGGGCTGAGAAGACCCAAGGCTGGTTGGGTTGAGGAGATTCAAGCCAGTTGGGTTGGGCTACATCAAGAAGACCAAGGCCTTTTGTCTTTCCCTGCATGGAAGTGACCTCGTTGGCCAAGGTCAATAGCAACCTCTCCCAACTCTCCACCGAGCTGGAGACCTGGTGTTTCTCCTCCTGCAGGTCAAGAACCTCACAGAGGAGATGGCTGGGCTGGACGAGAACATCGCCAAGCTGACCAAGGAGAAGAAGGCCCTGCAAGAAGCTCACCAGCAAACACTGGATGACCTGCAGGCAGAGGAAGACAAGGTCAACACCTTGACAAAGGCCAAAGTCAAGCTGGAACAGCAGACAGATGACGTGAGTGTAGACCAGGACCACCATGGGCACTGCCAAGGACCTTCCTGGGGCAGAAACAATGAACACCTGAGGTTTCTACCCAATTCTGTGTTTCCTCACAGCTGGAAGGCTCCCTGGAACAGGAGAAGAAGATCCGGATGGACCTGGAACGGGCCAAGAGGAAGCTAGAAGGTGACTTGAAGCTGTCTCAGGAGAACATCATGGACCTGGAGAATGACAAGCAGCAGCTAGAGGAGAAGCTGAAGAAGTGAGGCTGGACCTCCCTCCCCAGTGTGAGCTGGTCAGGGGGTGCAGGGCAGGACCTCAGCACTCTCCATCTTACTCCACAGGAAGGAGTTTGAGATCCACCAGCAGAACAGCAAGATCGAGGACGAGCAGGCACTGGGCCTGCAGCTCCAGAAGAAGCTGAAAGAGCTGCAGGTGAGGGATTGAGACTCCACCTAGCTGGGCTGGGCTGAAGGGCTGCCACCTAGGGGGGTTGAGCTGAAGAGCCTCCAGATAGTTGTGTTGAAGAGTATCCAGCCTGTTGAGTTGACTTGAGTTGAGGTGAAGAGTCTCTAACTGGTTGTGTTGAAGAGTCTCCAGCTGGCTGAGATGACTTGAGGTGAAGAGTCCCCAATGTGTTGGGTTGGACTGAGTTGAATTGAAGAGTCTGCACTTTGGTTGGTTGACTTGAGTTGAGCTGAAGAGGCTCCAGCTGGTTAGGTTGAATTGAAGGATCTCCAGCTGGTTAGGATGACTTGAGTTGAGCTAAAACTCTCCAACAAGTTGGGTTGGACTGAGTTGAATTGAAGAGTCTGCACTTGGGTTGGTTGACTTGAGCTGAAGGGTCTCCAGATGGTTAGGTTGGGTTGAAGGGTGTCCAGCTGGTTAGGTTGGGTTGAAGGGTCTCCAGCTGGTTAGGTTGGGTTGAAGGGTCTCCAGCTGGTTAGGTTGGGTTGAAGGGTCTCCAGATGGTTAGGTTGGGTTGAAGGGTGTCCAGCTGGTTAAGTTGGGTTGAAGAGTCTTCAGCTGGCTAGGTTGGGTTGAAGGATCTCCAGATGTTTAGGTTGAGTCTCCAGCTGGTTAGGTTGGGTTGAAGGGTCTCCAGCTGCTTTGGTTGACTTGAGTTGACTTGAGTGGACAACTTTGGTGGGGTCAAGTCTGATGAGAGCCTCTCCATCCCTGGATCCAGGCACGGATTGAGGAGCTGGAGGAGGAGCTGGAGGCAGAGAGGACAGGCAGGGCCAAGGTGGAGAAGCTGCGCTCGGACCTGTCCCGGGAGCTGGAGGAGATCAGCGAGCGGCTGGAGGAGGCTGGTGGAGCCACCTCAGTCCAGCTGGAGCTCAACAAGAAGAGGGAGGCAGAGTTCCAGAAGATGCGGCGGGACCTGGAGGAGGCCACGCTGCAGCATGAGGCCACGGCCGCCGCCCTGCGCAAGAAGCACGCCGACAGCGTGGCGGAGCTGGGCGAGCAGCTGGACAACCTCCAGCGCGTCAAACAGAAGCTGGAGAAGGAGAAGAGCGAGCTGAAGCTGGAGCTGGATGACCTCAGCTCCAACATGGAGCAGCTGATCAAGGCCAAGGTAGGTGGAAAACAAGGTGGACATCTCAGCTCCAGCCTGGCCACCAGCTTCCTGCTTCATCCTTTGCTCCCTCCAAGGTGGGCATGGAGAAGGTCTCCCGGACCATGGAGGACCAGGCGGCCGAGCACCGCGCCAAGCTGGAGGAGACCCAACGAGTCCTCAACGACACCAACACCCAACGGGCCAAGCTCCAGACTGAGAATGGTGGGAGAGCCCTGACCCATGGCACCCTCAACCTCCCACCTCACGTCTCCACCCCCTGCTCCAGCCCTGAAGTCCTCCCCTACCTCTGCAGGAGAGCTGACCCGCCAGCTGGAGGAGAAGGAGGCCCTCATCTCCCAGCTCACCAGGGGCAAGCAGTCCTACACCCAGCAGATGGAGGACCTGAAGAGGCAGCTGGAGGAGGAGATGAAGGTGAGCTTCATGGGGTGGCTGAGAAGACCAGGAGGTCTCCTTTGCTCTACACAAGGAGTCATGTTGGCTGGTTGAGTTGGGTGGTTCCTTCTAAAGATGGCTCCTCCTGAGGGTGCTTGAGTTGGGCTCTAGAGACAATCCTGAGATCCTGCTGGAGCAGGGAAGTTGGACTGGGTGACCTCTGGTGGTCCCTTCCACCCTCCACTGTGCTGTAGGCTGAGCAGGTCAGCTGGGAGAGGTTGGGTTGGTCTCCAGGCAGATAGGTGGGATTGGACCAGGTAAAGTCCAACTGTGCTGGCCTAAAGCTGGTTGGGTGGGTGTGGAGGTGTTGAGATGGTCTAGAAAAGGCTGGGTTGAGAAACATCTCTGCTGAGTGAGCTGGAGGGCCTTGAGGTACATCAAGGTGGTGCTGGCCCACTGGTCCCACCTTCTAAAGGTCTAAGGAAGGTTGGGTTGGTCTACAGGAGGTCTAGGGAAGGTTGGGTTGGTCTATAGAAGGTCTGTGGAAGGTTGGGTTGGTCTACAGAAGGTCTGTGGAAGGTTGGGTTGGCCTACAGGAGGTTGGGTTAATCTACAGAAGGTCCAGTTGGGTTGAGGTGATGGAGACCAGCACTTACTCAGTTTGGAGGACCTCAAGGTGGCTCCAGGTAGCCTGGGCCCCGTGGTCCCACCTTCTCCTCACCCCTCCCCAGGCCAAGAACGCGCTGGCCCACGCTCTGCAGTCTGCTCGGCACGACTGTGACCTCCTGCGGGAGCAGTACGAGGAGGAGACCGAGGCCAAGGCCGAGCTCCAGCGCTCGCTCTCCAAGGCCAACTCTGAGGTGGCCCAGTGGAGGACCAAGTATGAGACAGATGCCATCCAGCGCACTGAGGAGCTGGAGGAGGCCAAGTGAGTCATCTCCAGCCATGGAGGGAGACAGCAGGGGGGGACAAATGTATCCCCAAAGGTGGGAACACCAGGACATCTTCTGAGCTTTGAGGCCATCCTTGAGGGCACTTGCAGGAGAAGGTCCATGTCCTGCCCAAAGGCATCCTAAATGGGGTTGGGGAGCTCTTGGACCATGAGGGTGGACCTCTGAGGAGGTCAGAGGAGATCCCACCAGCATGTAGATGAGCCCAAGTGGTGGGGCAGCTCCTCTAGGGCAGGAGAGAGTGGAAACCTCACTACTGGAGAAGGTTCTGGAGAAGGTAGAGGTGAGGCACCTGGAGATGGTAGAGCAGAGCCTTGGCCATCCTCTGGGTGGAAGAAGGTCTCAGTGGTCCCTGGGGGCAGGAAGAAGCTGGCCCAGAGGCTTCAGGAGGCCGAGGAGGCAGTGGAGGCTGTCAATGCCAAGTGCTCCTCCTTGGAGAAGACCAAGCACCGGCTGCAGAACGAGATCGAGGACCTGATGGCAGACGTGGAGAGGTCGAACGCAGCTGCTGCCGCCCTGGACAAGAAGCAGAGGAACTTTGACAAGGTAGGAGCACCACGGGGGTGGTGGTGGTGGTGGTGGTGGGATGGCAGGAGATGGAGGGGACCTGTGGAGATGGAGGTGACCACTTGCTTGGCCCCAGATCGTGGCCGAGTGGAAGCAGAAGTTCGAGGAGTCGCAGACGGAGCTGGAGGCGTCGCAGAAGGAGGCCAGGTCCCTCAGCACCGAGCTCTTCAAGCTGAAGAACGCCTACGAGGAGTCACTCGAGCACCTGGAGACCTTCAAGAGGGAGAACAAGAACCTCCAAGGTGAGACCATGGTCCTCCTCCTCCTTCTGGTGGTTCTCAGTCCCCCCTCTGCCCACCTTGTGGTTCTCCACGACCTTTGACGTGGTCTGATGGGATCTCACCTGCTTCTCCACTACCTTTGACGTGGTCTGATGGGATCTCCCCTGGGCAGAGGAGATCTCAGACCTCACAGAGCAGCTGGGAGCCAGCCAAAAGACCATCCACGAGCTGGAGAAGGTCCGGAAGCAGCTGGACGCCGAGAAGCTGGAGCTCCAAGCTGCTCTGGAGGAGGCTGAAGTAAGCCAAGGTCCCATCACTAGGTGTCCCTACCTTCTCCTGGTCTCCTCTGCGTGTGGCCCTCGATGTCCTTTCTGCTCTCCCTGCCTAGGCCTCTCTGGAGCACGAGGAGGGGAAGATCTTGAGGGCCCAGCTGGAGTTCAACCAGGTGAAGGCAGACTACGAGCGCAAGCTGGCCGAGAAGGACGAGGAGATGGAGCAGGCCAAGCGCAACCACCTGCGGGTGGTGGACTCCCTCCAGACCTCGCTGGACGCCGAGACCCGCAGCCGTAACGAGGCCCTCAGGCTGAAGAAGAAGATGGAAGGAGACCTCAACGAGATGGAGATCCAACTGGGCCACGCCAACCGCATGGCGGCCGAGGCCCAGAAGCAAGTCAAGACCTTGCAAGGCCTCCTCAAGGTACTGCCAGACCTCTGTCCCCGCGAGGAGTTGAGGTGGGACAGGTCCCCACCACCCCAGAGAGGAGGTTGGGTGGAAGACCACCCCTTTGGCCACCACGGCCACCCCCTGGCACTGCCTTGCAGGACACCCAGCTGCAGTTGGATGACGTGGTGAGGGTCAACGAGGACCTGAAGGAGAACATCGCCATCGTGGAGCGGAGGAACAACCTCCTGCAGGCCGAGCTGGAGGAGCTGCGGGCGGTGGTGGAGCAGACCGAGAGGGCTCGCAAGTTGGCCGAGCAGGAGCTGATCGAGGCCAGTGAGAGGGTCCAGCTCCTCCATTCCCAGGTGAGACCTCCCCTACCTCCAAGGAGAGAGGTCATCTCCATCCAGGGACGCTCCAACCCTGGAGAAACCATGGCCGTGGGCTTCTTCTGGGTTGAGTTACTGAGGATCTCCTCCGTCTGGAGATCCATGAAGCCTCTGGAGGTGGGAGGAAGGTCTCTAAGTCCTGTGGGGCTGGAGAAGGATGGAGCCACCTCCTGAGATCCTCTGGTCCATCTCCAGAACACCAGCCTCATCAACCAGAAGAAGAAGATGGAAGGTGACATCTCCCAGCTGCAGACAGAGGTGGAAGAGGCCGTCCAGGAGTGCCGGAACGCTGAGGAGAAGGCCAAGAAGGCCATCACCGATGTGAGTGCCGTGGTGGGACCTCTTCTGCTGGAGGGTGGTGGAGAACACGCCTTGGACCTCCATCCTTGGTGGCTTCTCTCCCGGGGCAGGCAGCCATGATGGCAGAGGAGCTGAAGAAGGAGCAGGACACCAGCGCCCACCTGGAGCGGATGAAGAAGAACATGGAGCAGACCATCAAGGACCTGCAGCTGCGGCTGGACGAGGCCGAGCAGTTGGCCCTCAAGGGGGGCAAGAAGCAGCTGCAGAAGCTGGAGGCTCGTGTCAGGGAGCTGGAGAACGAGCTGGAGGCCGAGCAGAAGCGCAACGCCGAGAGCGTCAAGGGCCTGCGCAAGTCCGAGCGCCGCGTCAAGGAGCTCAGCTACCAGGTGGGGCCACCACAGCCCAGCCCCCACCTCACCCTGACCTGTGCTGGGACCTACAACCCCACAGAGCTGGTGGCCAAGGGGACAGGGAGGACCTAGAACGTCACCCTTATAGCCATGGAGCTAGAGCATGGTTGATCTGGTGGCCACAGGTGACCCAGAACATTGACCTGTGGCCGTAAGGACATGGTTGACCCAGGACATTGACCTGGTGGCCACAGGTGACCCAGAACATTGACCTGGTGACCACAAGTGACCCAGAACATTGCCCTGGTGGCCACAGGTAACCCAGAACATTGACCTGGTGGCCACAAGTGACCCAGGACATTGACCTATAGCTGTAAGGACATGGTTGACCCAGGACATTGACCTGGTGACCATGAGGACATGGTTGACCCAGAACATTGACCCAGTGACCACAGGTGACCCAGGACATTGCCCTGGTGGCCACAGGGACATAGTTGACCCAGAACATTGACCCAGTGACCACAGGTGACCCAGGACATTGCCCTGGTGGCCACAGGGACATAGTTGACCCAGAACATTGACCCAGTGACCACAGGTGACCCAGGACATTGCCCTGGTGGCCACAGGGACATAGTTGACCCAGAACATTGACCCAGTGACCACAGGTGACCCAGAACATTGCCCTGGTGGCCACAAGTAACCCAGGACATTGCCCTGGTGGCCACAGGGACATGGCTGACCCAGAACATCGCTCATTGTCTCCACACCTGCAGAGATATTGGGCACAAGAGACCTAGACCTCTCCCATCACCTAGACCATGGCTGACCTAGTGGTCAAAAGGTGCTGGAGAAGCTCAACCAGAGCTCAGCCTCCAGCCAGGAGGTCTCCAGGCAGGGAACCTGAGGCGGGATGAGTCCCAGGAGAGCTGCTGCTGTGCTGGGGCTGGTCTCCAGCTCCATCTCTCTTCCCCACCACAGACAGAGGAGGACAAGAAGAACCTCTTGCGGCTGCAGGAGCTGGTGGACAAGCTGCAGATGAAAGTCAAGGCCTACAAGCGGCAGGCGGAGGAGGCGGTGGGTGACCAGAGGGGTGGGGTGGGTGGTGGGAGAGAAGATAGAGGGAGGAAGGGGTGGAGGAAGGGATGGAGGAAGGGTAGGTTGGTGAGGTAGGTGGATGGATGGATGGTGGGACAGAAGGATGGAAGCTGGGGTAGATAGAACAAGAAGAAGAGCAGATGGATGGATGGATGGAAGGAAGGCAGGACAGAAGGATGGTGAGGTGGATGGATGAATGGTGGAACAGAAGGCTGGAAGCTGGGGTAGATAATAAGAGCAGATGGATGGACAGAAGGATGGTGAGATGGATGGATGGATGGGTGGGGAACAGAAGAGTGGTAGCTGGGGTAGACAGAACAGGAAGAGCAGCTGGATGGGTGGAAGGTAGGACAGAAGGATGGATGGATGGATGGAAGGTGGGACAGGATGGATGGATGGATGGAAGGTGGGACAGGATGGATGGATGGATGGATGGAAGGTGGGACAGGATGGATGGATGGATGGAAGGTGGGACAGGAGGATGATGAGCTGGATGGATGGATGGGGAACAGAGGGCTGGAAGCTGGGGTAGATAATAGGAGCAGCTGGATGGGTGGAAGGTAGGACAGGAGGATGGATGGATGGGTGGAAGGTGGGACAGAGGACAGGTGGATGGGTGAGTAGATGTGGGCCAGCCCCAGCAGGCCCCAAGCCCTGTCCCTGCCCCCCAAGGAGGAACAAGCCAACACCAACCTGGCCAAGTTCCGGAAGGCTCAGCACGAGCTAGACGAGGCCGAGGAGCGCGCTGACATCGCCGAGTCCCAGGTCAACAAGCTGAGGGCCAAGAGCCGCGACATCGGGGCCAAGGTGGGACCTCCTCCTCCACCACCACCACCACCCTGCCCCATGGCTGCCCCACAACCACCATCCTCACCATCCTCCATCTTCTCTCCCACCTCAGAAGCTGCACGACGAGGAGTGACCCCACCACCACCACCACCTCCACTGGTGACCCTACCGCCGCCCTCCCCCGTCCAAGACGGGGCCTAACGATGACCAGAAGAACCCAAGGGGAGGTTCTGGCCAGGAGGGGTGGGGAGGGGCCAGAATGTCTCCTCACCCACCCCACCCCAAAACATGACCACAGAGAAGCATCAAGATGTGGAAGAGGTTTCAATGGTGCCCAACATGGGGGAGGTGGAGGCATCTGGGGGGGGGTTAGGAGGTGATTACGGGGTGAGGAACCAGGGACTTGGGGTTGAGGATGTCCAGTTAGGCTGAGTCCATCTCAGGCTCTGGAAGAGAAGGAGACAGGGGTTGGAGAAGGGGGTGAGCAGGGGTCTCCAGGCCCCACCCCTGCAGGGACTCACCACGCCCCATGGCTGGAGCCACCTCCGTGCGGTAGGTGACGAAGACGTCGAAGGCGAAGAGGAAGGCGAGGAGGAGGCTGAAGGTCTGGGGAGGAGCAAAGGGGGTGAGGTTTGGTCAGGTGTGGGGTGGGGGCAGGGGTTGGGGGGGTGCTGAGGACACTCACAAAGGTGGTGGCAGCCAAAGCGTCCCTAGAGGCAGCCAAGGCCACCAGGGCCACCACGAGGAAGATGATGGTGCCGCTCACAGCGCGAAGGAGGTTCTGGAGGGACACCAGGGGGTGGGACACCGTGGGGTGGGACACCAGGGGGTGGGACACCGTGGAGGAACATCAGGAGATGCCAACATGGACATGGAGGAGAAGACACCATGATGGACAGCAAGGGGACACACCATAGGGGGGCACCAGAAGGTACCAAGAGGGACATCAAGGGGACACCACGGGGACGTGGAGGGACGGCGTGGTGGGCACAAAAGGGACATCAGAAGATGCTGAGGTGGACACCAAGGGGTGACACCAATGGGGGGGACACAAGGATAGACCAAAGTGGACATGGGGGTGGGTGGAGACAGCCTGGTGAGACAGCAGAAGGTACCAAGATGGAGACTGGGGGGATGCTGTGGGGTGTGACCATGGAGACACCAAGGGGTGACACCAATGGGGGGGACCACAGGGTACCAAGGGGGACACCAAGGGGGACACCAAGGGGGACAGAAGAGGGCACATGAGAGAGGACACCAAGAGATCCCAAGGTGGTCATGGAGGAGACACTATGGGGTGAACACCATGGGCACCAGGAGATGCTGAGATGATCATGGAGGAGATGCTATGGGGTGGCACCATGGGGGGACACCAGGAGAAGCCAAGATGGACATAGAGAAGACACCATGGGGGCAACACCAGGGGGACACACACCAGGAGATGCCAAGAGAGTCATGGTATGGGGTGACACCATGGGGGGGACACCATGGGGGGGACAGCAGGAGATGCTGAGATGATCATGGAGGAGATGCTATGGGGTGGCACCATGGGGGGACACCATGGGGAGGGGGACACCATGGGGGGACACCAGGAGATGCCCCCAGAAAGCCCACGTACCAGGCAGGCCCCATAGCCCTGGGGCAGGTGGGGAGGGTCCCTCAGGAGGAGCCCCCCCAGGGCAGCAGCACCTGCCAGGGCCTGCAGCAGAGCTGGGGCCAGCGTGGGGGGTGCAGGGGGAGCCAGCAGCCCCACAACTGCCCCACACAGCACCTGGGGGGGCAGGGGGAATGTGGGGGGCACAGGAGGGGCACTGCTGACCCACAGCAGCCTCAGGCTCCCCAGGGAGAGATGTGGAGACCCAGGGGGACCCAGAGCAGCCCCACAGAGCCCCGCAGAGCCCCACAGCATCCAATAGAGCCCCATAGAGCCCCACAGAGCCCACAGGGCCCCATAGAGATCCACAGAGCCCCATAGCACCCCCATAGAGATCCACCAAGATCTATAGAGCCCCACAGAGACCCACAGCACCCCCATAGGGACCACAGTGCCCCATAGAGCCCCATAGAGCCCCACAGAGATCCACAGAGCCCCATATGGCCC
>VWZX01002916.1:20345-33690 GCA_013399015.1 Galbula dea | reverse complement strand
CCCCCATAGAGCCCCACAGTGACCCATAGTGACCACAGAGCCCCACAGTGCCCCATAGAGACCCATATGGCCCAATAGTGACCCATAGAGCCCCACAGGGACACATAGAGACCCACAGAACCCCATAGAGACCCACTGCAGCCCCATAGAGACCCACAGAGCCCCATAGTGACCACAGAGCCCCACAGTGACCCATAAAGCCCCATATGGCCCCACAGAGCCCCAGAGCACCCCCACAGCACCCCATAGAGCCCCACAGTGACCCATAGAGACCATAGGGCCCCACAGAGCCCCAGAGCACCCCCACAGCACCCCATAGAGCCCCACAGTGACCCATAGAGACCATAGGGCCCCACAGAGCCCCAGAGCACCCCCACAGCACCCCATAGAGCCCCACAGTGACCCATAGAGACCATAGGGCCCCACAGAGCCCCAGAGCACCCCCACAGCACCCCATAGAGCCCCACAGTGACCCATAGAGACCATAGGGCCCCACAGAGCCCCAGAGCACCCCCACAGCACCCCATAGAGCCCCACAGTGACCCATAGAGACCATAGGGCCCCACAGAGCCCCAGAGCACCCCCACAGCACCCCATAGAGCCCCACAGTGACCCATAGAGACCATAGGGCCCCACAGAGCCCCAGAGCACCCCCACAGCACCCCATAGAGCCCCACAGTGACCCATAGAGACCATAGGGCCCCACAGAGCCCCAGAGCACCCCCACAGCACCCCATAGAGCCCCACAGTGACCCATAGAGACCATAGGGCCCCACAGAGCCCCAGAGCACCCCCACAGCATCCCCCCCCAGCCCCACAGCACCCCATGGAGCCCCACAGCAGCCTCCCAGCCCCCCCAGTACCAGCTGGGCCCCCAGCAGGAGCCCCTTGGGGGTGCGCAGGGCCCCCAGGTCAAAGACTCCCTCTGGCTCTGGCTGCCCCATGGCTGGGGGGGGTCACAAGTGCCACCCCCTGTGACAGGCACCACCAGCATGGGGACAAAGAGACCTTGTGTGGGCACTGGGAGGCAGCTGGGAGACCGTGGGAGGTGCCCTGGGGGGGAGACTAGGAACAACTGGGAGTCAGCTGGCACCTCCCACAACACCCCCCCTGGGGGGCCCCAGAGACCCCAACACCTTTCAGCACACCCCAGAGGCCTCCAGCTCCTGGAGACCCCAACACCCAAGCCTAAAGGGCATTAACCACGTCCTGGAGAACCCCAACCCTCCTAGGAAGACCTCAGCCATGTCCCAGAGGACCCCAACATCCCTTCAGCACCCCTCAGGGGACCCCAACCCCCCACACCCCCCCCCCCCAAAGGACATTAACCATGTCCTAGAGACCCCCAAGCCACCAAAGAGGACCTCAGCCATGTCCCAGAGAACCCCAACATCCCTCCAGCCACCTCCTAGAGGACCCTAACCCCCTTCTGGAGATCCCAGCACCCTCAGCTCACCCTAAAGGCCACTAACCAGGTCTTGGAGAAGCCCAACACACCCTCAACCCCTCATGAAGGACCTCAATCATATCCCAGAGGATGTCAACACCCCTCAGAACCCACCCTAGAAGACCCCAACCACCTCCTAGAAGACACCCCTCATGTTCTTGGAGAACCCCAACCACCTCTTAGAGAACCCAACAGCCCTCAGCTCACCCTGAGAGACCCCAACCCATGTTCTGGAGCAGCCAGGACTAGTTCCAGCCTGGCCCCCCCTGCCCCTGCCCAAAGACACTCAGCAGCCACTCCCCAGCATGGAGACCTTGGCTTTTATTTCAAAAGACATAAAGACAACTTCAGTTTAGTATCAAAACATCTGCTGGGGGGTTCCTGGGCTCCAGGTTGGCTCCTGCCACCACCACCACCACCACCACCACCACAGCCCAAGAACATGCTCAGGGCACACACAAGCTTGGCACAACCTCAGCCTCAGCCTTGAGCAGGAGGATGGCACCTCAGCAAGCAGCACCCAGGAGATGGCTTGGACCTCAGGGAGAGACACCAAGAGCTCCCCTGGCCTTGGTCCCACCTTGGGGTAGGCAAGAACCTCTCCAAGAACACAGAGGGAGGGGGAAGTGACAGCCAGCAATGAAGCAGGAGGAAGCTGCTGAGGGGCCCCAGCAGTGAGGAAGCTGATGGTGAGCCAGCACTTAGTGAAGGCAAATCCAACCCCAGCATGGCAAGGAGTTAGAGGGGAGATGGCTCCTCCCAGCCCCCCAGGAAGGGAAGGGGCCAAGGGTGGGGGGAGGAAGGGACACAACCCTGTGAAGGTTGAGTTGGGCAGAGAAAAAGCTTGGCTTGGAAAGAGAAGCAGCCTCCTTCCAACCCAAGCTGCTTCTCCACACCCCTAAGAGCCACCTTCAAGCTGAGAAGAGCTTGGCCAAGAGGCTTCCACCCCTAGCCCAGCTGCCCCCCAGCAGGCACCCTCCCAGCTTCCTTCCACCCCAGCCCTCAGGAGAAGCTCAGCACCTCCCTGGGAAGCCAAGGAGGTGAGAGTGAAGCCACCAACCCCCCTCTCACCCCCAGCTCTTGGGAATGTTTGCAGTGGTGGCTCCAAAGCCCAGAAGGTAGCTAGCTGCAGAGATGTGGACACCCCCAGAGCAGCTCCCAAAGGTTCCTGCAGCCTTTGGTTCCCTTAGGGAAGCTGTGGCCCAGCCAGGTGGCCTCTGCCCCCCAGGTGCAGGGGGGAGGTTTGGCATTGGGTGGAGTTGGCACCAGATGAGTAAAGCTCTGGCTGAGGCCAAGGGGCAGAGGGCAGCAGGGGCTGGGGCTGCCCCTGGGAGGGTTGGGGCTGCCCCTGGGAGGGTTGGGGCTGCCCCTGGGAGGGTTGGGGCTGCCCCTGGGAGGGTTGGGGCTGCTGGCAGAGGTTCCTCACATCTCATTCAGGTCTAGCAGGGTCTGGTCCAGCATCCGTTGCGTGCAGAGGTGTTCCTCTTTGGTGGATTTCAGCTTATCTGCCAGGGGAGCAAGAGGGGAAAGGGGTTAGGGAGGTAGCTGGGGCCAACTGGAGAAGCCTTCAGCATGGGGAAACCTGTGCCAGTCCCAGGCAGCCAGCAGCATGGAAGTTCAGGAGCTGCTCAGTGCCCTCAGGGTGAGAGGTGACCATGGGGAGCTCCACATGCAGCTCCTTCCACCACCTCCAGCCAGCACAAGCCAGAGAGGCCACCCCCAGCCCCCCAGCCCCCAGGAGTGACAGCCACTGGTGTCCCCCAGAGCAGGGCAGAGGCCAAAGCTGGCTCTGAGCTGGTGAGGACTCAGCAGCAGGGAGCAGAGGCCAAGGGGAGGGTGGCAGAGGCTGGAGGAGGTGGGGTGGGGGGAGTGGGGAAGGGTGTGGAGCAAGGTGACCCCCAAGGCTGCAGGAGCTGCTCCCTGCTTCTCACGTGTTGTGCAGCCAGGAGAGCTCAGGGCATCACCAGGGTTCTAGGTGGGCCTGGCTCCAAAGGGATGCCCACCCTGGGTGGTGAAGAGGTCAGGCTGTGGGGACACCGGGCAGAGAGGCTGCAGAGAGAGGTCCTTGAGATGCAGACAGGTCCTGGGGGCTGCCCCCCAAGCCCCCCCCACGGGCACAGCACAGCTAAGGCTGGAAAGGAGCTGTGGGGCTCCTCCAGCCCAACCCTTGGGCTCCAGCAGGGTCACCCCCAGCAGCTGGCCCAGGGTCACCTCCAGCTGGGCTTGGAATCTCTCCCCAGGAGGACACTCCACAACCTCTCTGCAAAGCCTGGGCCAGGGCTCCAAGCTGAGCCTCCCAGCAAACAAGCTTCTCCTCCTGCTCAGCTGCAAGCTCCTGGCTTCCAGTTGGTGCCCAGTGCCCCTTGGCCTGGCCCTGGGCACCCCTGAGCAGAGCCTGGCCCCAGCCTCTTGCCCCCAGCCTTCAGCTCTTGCTGGGCATGGAGCAGCTCCCCTCTGGGGCTACTCTTCTCCAGGCTCAGCAGCCCCAGGGCTCTCAGCCTTTGGTGCTGCCAGAGCTGCTCCAGGTCCCTCAGCATCTTCCCAGCCTCCCCTGGCCTCTCCCCAGCAGTTCCTTGTCTCTCTGGAGCTGGGGAGCCCAGGGCTGGCCCCAGGACCCCAGAGGTGACCTGTGCCATGCCCAGCCCAGTGCCACCCCTGGCCCCACGCTGGCAGGCAGTAGCCAGAGCTCCTGGCCCTTTGCAGAACCTCAACCCAGAACCTCCAGCAGCTCTCACCCTGCCCCAGCTCCTGCTCCTCCCCCTGCAGGCCACAGCTCTGGATTCTCCATCCCAGCTTCAAAGCCACCGAGGGACCAAGCAGCAGCCAAAGACTCCAACCCCTGCCCCACCCCCAGCCCCTAGGGGAGGTCACAGTGCCAGGGACAGGCACAGCCCACCCTGGTGCACACCCAGGACCTGCTCCAGGATGGCTCCCAGCAGGTGGACCAGACAACCTGACACATCTCCAGCCCCCAGGTGACACCAGGGCTGCTCCTGGGTCTCCAGAGCAGCAGGAGACAGCAGTGAAGAGCCCCAGGGGCAGTGGCCATAGCCCAGTGCAGCAGCTCAAAGCCTTCCAGGAGGTTCCTGCCCCATGATCCACCCCCAGGAGGGATCAGAGCAGCTGGAGTGACCCTTCCTGGAGCCCAGGACCTGCTCCTCACCATGGAATAACTCCCCCTAGTCTGCTAGGACCTGCTCCCCTCTCATCCAGCCCTTGGGGCAGCCCAAGGAGCTCCAGGACTTGCAGCTCCTGGTCACTTCATCTCCCTCAAGAGCAGCCCTGAGGCACCAGCCTGCACAAACCAACCAACCCAGTCCAACCAGAAGCCTCCCTGAAGGCCTCAGGGCAAGAGTTGCATCACCCCCCACCACCCACCACCACCCAGGAGGAGCAGGGAAAGGCTCTGTGATGAGAACATCACCTCCAACACCCTGACAGCCACCAACCCACAGCTGAGGAAACCTCCTGGGAGGAGAGAGGCTGTGTCCCAAGGGCAGGGAGTCACTGGGAAGCCTCCACACCTCCAGACACTGGTGACCCAGCAGATCTGGATCTCCTCCAGCTGCAGTTTGCTCACTGAGAGCTTCTGGCTTCCTGAAGGACACCAAGATCTCACCCCAGGAGTGTCCAGCCCAAGCTCTGTGGGAATCCAACCTTCCCCACCCAGCCCCTGCCACCAGGGACAGCCTGGGGACACCTCCTCATGGCTGGAGCATCCCAAGTGCTGCTGCTGCTGCCACCCAGGTGGAGAAGAGAGGGACACAAACCTGAGGGAACCAGGGGAGAGGTCCAACTGCTGCAGAGCTCTGCTCCTGGAGGGCTCTTCGGGCCCTGGGGCCAGCAGGCCAAGGCAGAGAGGGAAAGGTGTTGGAGAAGGCACCACCAGAGAGGTCATGGTGAGCAGGGAAGGTGCTGAGATGCCACCAGGGGACAGCCCATGGTGAGCAGAGAAAGTACTTGAGAAGCCACCAGCAGAGAGGTCATGGTGACCAGAGGAGGTGTTTAGGAAGCCACCAGGGGACAGCCCATGGTGAGCAGAGAAAGTACTTGAGAAGCCACCAGGAGAGAGGTCAAGGTGACTAGAGAAGGTGTTGAGATGCCACCAGGGGACAGCCTCTGGTGACCACAGAAGGCGGTTGAGATGCCACCACCAGAGAGGTCATGGTGAGCAGGGAAGGTGCTGAGATGCCACCAGGGGACAGCCCCTGGTGACCAGGGAAGGTATTTGAGATGCCACCAGGGGACAGCCTCTGGTGACCACAGAAGGTGTTTGAGATGCCACCACCAGAGAGGTCATGGTGAGCAAAGAAAGTACTTGAGAAGCCACCAGGAGAGAGGTCAAGGTGACTAGAGAAGGTGTTGAGATGCCACCAGGGGACAGCCCATGGTGACCAGGGGAGGTGTCTGAGATGCCACCACCAGGAGAGAGGTCAAGGTGACTAGAGAAGGTGTTGAGATGCCACCAGGGGACAGCCCCTGGTGACCAGGGAAGGTATTTGAGATGCCACCAGGGGACAGCCTCTGGTGACCACAGAAGGTGTTTGAGATGCCACCACCAGAGAGGTCATGGTGAGCAAAGAAAGTACTTGAGAAGCCACCAGGAGAGAGGTCAAGGTGAGCAGAGAAGGTGTTGAGAAGCCACCAGGAGCCAACCCATGGTGACTAGAGGAGGTACTTGAGAAGGCACCACCAGAGAGGTCATGGTGACCAGAGGAGGTGTTTAGGAAGCCACCAGGGGACAGCCCATGGTGACCAGGGGAGGTGTCTGAGATGCCACCACCAGGAGAGAGGTCAAGGTGACTAGAGAAGGTGTTGAGATGCCACCAGGGGACAGCCCCTGGTGACCAGGGGAGGTGTTTGAGATGCCACCACCAGAGAGGTCATGGTGAGCAGAGAAAGTACTTGAGAAGCCACCAGCAGGGAGGTCAAGGTGACCAGAGAAGGTGTTGAGATGCCACCAGGAGCCAGCCCCTGGTGAGCAGTGCCCATGGCACCAGAGCAGCCAGCAGCAGCTCAGCAGTGGTGACACAGGTTGGGTGTTGGCAGTGCTCAGGGGAAGCTCCAGCCATGCTACACTCCAGGGTGACCCCACAGCAGCCTGACCCCAGCAGAGGCCTCTCCCAACCCCCAAAGTGCTCCAGGGGAAGCTCCAGCCATGCTGCACCCCCCCAGGACCCCCCTCCAAGGAGAGGCCTCTCCCACCCCATGCCCTGGCAGTGCCCAGGGGGGGGAGCTCTGCCCAGGCTCCCCCACCCCAGAGAGGACTCCTCCCCAGTGCCCCCAAGCCCCTCACCCACCCCAGAGGGTCACCTCCCACCCCTGAGGGCTGCCTGCTGACCTCCCACCACCATCCAGCCTCCAGCAGCCACTGCCTGTGGCCACCACAGGGCAGGGAGGTGGGGAAGCTCTTGGTCTTGGCACAGCTTGAGGAGCTCCTGCCTCAAGCCCAGAGCCATGGCAGCACCCCCAGGGCTGTGGGCACCACCTGGGAGCCCAGAGCCAGCCCAAGGGCATG
The DNA here is from genome assembly GCA_013399015.1 of Galbula dea. Taxonomy (NCBI): domain Eukaryota; kingdom Metazoa; phylum Chordata; class Aves; order Piciformes; family Galbulidae; genus Galbula; species Galbula dea. The sequence goes on along the minus strand of VWZX01002916.1, from coordinate 26,725 downwards.
GTCACAGCCAGGAGAGGGGATGGCAGTGGCCACCAAGGGGGAGGAGGTGACACCAGAGGGCCAGGAGCTGGGGGGCAGAAGCCCCCAGGTCCAGCAGCAGCTCCAGGAATTGTTTTCCCTCAGAGAGGTGACATCATGCTCAGGCCAGAGGAACACAAAAGGAGCTTTTTATGGCTCCAGAGGAGATCCACAGAGCAGACCCAAGGTCCTCCTCCCCCCACCCCCAAGCTGGGGCAGGGGCAAACCCCTGAGAGCAAACAGAGGCAGCTTTGTCTACAGGGGAGGGGGGCAGCAGAAGCCAGGAGCTGCCAAGCTCCAGGCTCTTTGGACTGCTCCCTCCAGGGCTGCCCCAGGGCCTGGGAGGCAGGGCAGGGGTGGGGGAGGAGCAGAGGCAAGTCCCAAGTGCAGCTTGGACTCGGGAAGAGAGTTATCTGCATGAGACAGAAGGAGACACTGGCTGGAGAAGCTGCTGTGGCCACCAGGGGCAAACGCTGCTGGGGGGAGCTCTGGTGACCCCCATGGCTCCAGGGCACCTCTGGAGACCCCCCCCAAACTAGGGCACCTCTGGAGACCCCCAATGGCTCTAGGGCACCTCTGGAGACCCCCCCAGCACTAGGGCACCTATGGAACCCCCCCAACACCCTCGGGCACCTATGGACCCCCCCCAACACCCTAGACTGCCTCTGGAGACCCCCAATGGCTCTAGGGCACCTCTGGAGACCCCCAATGGCTCTAGGGCACCTCTGGAGACCCCCAATGGCTCTAGGGCACCTCTGGAGACCCCCAATGGCTCTAGGGCACCTCTGGAGACCCCCAATGGCTCTAGGGCACCTCTGGAGACCCCCAATGGCTCTAGGGCACCTCTGGAGACCCCCAATGGCTCTAGGGCACCTCTGGAGACCCCCAATGGCTCTAGGGCACCTCTGGAGACCCCCAATGGCTCTAGGGCACCTCTGGAGACCCCCAATGGCTCTAGGGCACCTCTGGAGACCCCCCCCAAAGACTCCAGGGCACCTCTGGAGAGCCTCAGCACCCAAGGACACCTCTGGGGCACCCCCAGCACCCCAGGGGACCTCTCCTAGGACCCCTCCTCTCCCAGGTTAGTGGTGGGGACCTGGTCAGCAGCTGTTAGCAGCCACCACAGCCAGGGCCAGAAGCCAAGGAGCAGAAGGGGCAGCCACACACACAGGGCTCAGCTACTTCCACAGATCAGGAGCCAGGAGCCAGCTCCCTCAGGAGCCAGCAGGGATCCACTCCAGCTCCACCCCCAGAGGAACAGCAGCTGGGAAGCCTCGGAGGTGACCTCAGGACCTCTCCCCAGCACCAGGGGAAGGTTTGGGAGCTCCCCAGGAGCAGAGGCTGCACCACCACATGCTGGAGGGGGAGGTGGGGGTGAAGGAGCTGCCACCAGCCACACCTTGGGGTGGGGTGGGGAGGGGGGAAGGGATCTGTAGAAGTAACCTGGACACCACAATGCCACCACCAAAGGCTCTGCAGCTAAAGAAGGTGCCAGCAACCCAAGCAAGCTGTGGGCTGGAGCCTGCTGAAGCGAGGGGCAGAGGCCAGGCAGATATTTACATGGAGGTCATGTCATTCAGGGCGTGGTCCAGCTCCTCACTAATTGCTTTGTACTTCAGTTTCTGGGCATAGAGCTCATCTGGAAGAGGTGGAGGAGGAGAACAAAAAGGGGAGACAATGAGGGAAGGTAGAAGAGGTTCTTCCAACAGCCTGGGGCAGGAGAGGCAGGAGGATTCATCAGCAGGAGAAAATGAAGTGAGGGGTGGAGGCAGCAGGACTCCACCTCGGCTCCTGGCAGTGAGCACCAGGTGCCAGCAGCACCAGGACACTCTCAGCACCAAAGGTTTTCTTCTTGCCAGGGTTAGAAACCAGCTCTGAGCACAGCAGAGCCAAGGACTCAACCCCCCAGCAGCCTGGGGGAAGGAGGAGCCCAGGGAGAGAGGCAGGGACAGGAGGAACAGCAGAAAGGGCAACTGCAGCCAGCCTAGAGCTCACAGACAGCCTGAGGAGCTGCCCTCACCTCCAGCCTCATCACAGGAGCCAGCTCAGAAGTCATGGAATCAGACTGGGGTGGGTGGGAAGGGACCTTGAGAGGTCATGGAGTGCAACCCCTGCCCCCAGCAGGGACATCTCCAGCCAGAGCAGGCTGCTCCCAGCCCCAACCAACCTCACCTGGGATGCTTCCAGGCATGGGACATCTCCTCCCAGCTCTCTGCCCAACCTGGGCCAGGCTCTCCCCACCCTCAGCACCAACCATTGCTTCCTTCTCTCTCCTCTCCAGCTCCTCTGGCAGTCCCAAACCATCTCCCCTTGGCTTGGCCCAACAGCTCCTGCTCCAAAGTCTCTCCCCTAAGCCCTGCCAGGCTGCAGGAAGCTCTCCCTGGAGCCTTCTCCTCTCCAGGCTCCACAAGCCCAAGTCTCTCAGCCTGGCTTCCCAGCAGAGAGCTTCCAGCCCTCAGCTCATCTCTGTGGCCTCCTCTGGCCCTGCTCCCCCAGCTCCATGCCTGTGCTGTGCTGAGGACTCCAGAGCTGGCCCCAGCCCTGCAGACATGGTGCCTAGCCCTGGGCACCAGTGGAACTCCCACCCTGGAGCACACAGGAGCAGGGCTGAGCTCCTCCAGACCCTCAGCCCAACCCTGGAACTGCCCCTGCTGCCTCCTGGAGCTGGCAGAGCTCTCCCCAGGCTCCAGGAGAGTTGGTTCTGTCACTGATGGCCTCAGAAAGGTCAGGGAACTGCCAGTTGTCATCACCTGGTCACCTCAGCAGCCAGGCTGGAGCCCAGGAGCAGCTCCTGGCCACTGCTGCCCACCCCAGGCTGCTCTGGAGCAGGAGGTGGCTCAGGTCCCTGCTTGCCTGCAGTGCTGAGCAGCTCAGCTGACACCAGATAAACCAGAGCACATCTAGATCCACTCCAGAGTGACTCCAGGCACCAAGATGTGGTTTGGGGGAGGAGAAGACTCCAGGGCCTGGCCCTAGGAGACCACAGAGGCTGACACTGTGGTCAGGGTAGGAGGCTTCTGAGGGTTGAGGTTTAACCAGCAACACCTGGCTCCAGCCACAGCCACCTCAGGAGAACCTGGCCACAGCCCCAGGCCCAAGGGAGGCAGTTTGGGAACCTTCTCCTGCCCTGGGAGGCTTGGCCTGGCTGGCAGCAGGACAGGGGGAAAGGGGCACAAAGCCTGGCACAGGCTGAACCCCCCCCAGGGCCCAGCCCTGGCCCCAGGCTCCATCCCCAGGCTCCCTGCCCCCACCCTGGGGGGCCTGCAGCAGGCTCTGCCCACCAGGCTGGGACTAGAACCAGCTCCTGAGGAGCTCAGCTGGCTTTTGTCCTCTGCTCCTCCCTGCCCTGGGACCAAGCTGCAGCCCAGGGCTCCCAGGGACATCTCTGAGGGCATCATCACCCCCAGGAGCCACCAGGGCAAGGTGCTGGGGGGCAGAATTGGGCACCTGCCAGGCTCCTGCTCTCACAGCAGCATAACTCCAGCCCAGAGACCCCAGCCCTCACCCCTGGAAAACAGCTGAGGTCCTGGCTACCACCCCTGGACAGCAGAGCAGTGCCTCCACTCCCCCAGGCACCTGGCAGACAACCTTCAGGCAGCTCCCTGCTCCCCCAGCACAGCTTCCCCTGAGCCCCCCAGCCCCAGCAGGTACCTTCCAAGTCATCAATGGTCTTCTCCAGCTTGGCTACAGAACGTTCAGCAAACTCAGCACGGGTCTCAGCCTGCAGACAGAGGCACAGAGCCTGCTCAGGGCAGCTCCAGGGGCCAGCAGAGGCCCTGGGAGACATCAGCCTGTGGCCAGCAGCTCTCCCCCCATGGCCACCCCAACCTGCTCACTCACCTCCTTCAGTTTATCAGTCAGGATCTTGATCTCTTCTTCATATTTATCCTCTTTTTGGGAGTACTGGGGAAGAGGAGAAGAGTCAGCAGATCCCAGCAGGCTCTGCACAACCTCCCAGCCCCCAGCCCACAGCCCCCCAGCTGCTGAGGAAGCTCCAGCTGAATATCAGGAGGAACTTCTTGACTTTCAGGCTGCTGGAGCCCTGGTCCAGGCTTTGCAGAGAGGTTGTGGAGTCTCCTCCTGGGGAGAGATTCCAAGCCCAGCTGGAGGTGACCCTGGGCCAGCTGCTGGGGGTGACCCTGCTGGAGCAGGGGGGGTTGGGCTGGCTGAGTCCCAGAGCTCCCTTCCCACCCCCAGTGTTGTTGAGGTTCCCCTGGCCACCTGGCAGGGGTTGGCCTCCCACCTCTAACCCAGATCTGGCTCAGGCAGGAGGCCCCAGAGCATGCAGGGAGCAGAAAACTGGGGCACAGAAACCTTCTCATCTCAACAACACTGCCACAGCTGAGGATGGAGTCAGCCCCAGGGCAGGGCAGGGCAGGACCAGGACCTCCCACACTCCTCCAACACCTACAGCAGGGAACTCCAGCAGCTCTGGGAAAGCAACAGCAGGCTCCTGCTGGTTCCTCAGCTCCAGCCTGGGGTGTGCTCAGCTCTCACACACCCTCCCTAAGCCAAAGAGAAAGGTTTGTGGCCCTTGGGAGACTCAGCTCCTACCTTCTCAGCCTGAGCCTCAAGAGACTTGAGATTGTTGGTGACATTCTTCAGCTCTTCCTCCAGCTCTGAGCATTTACTGTGGGAGTTGGGGCAGGAAAGGGAGGAAAGAGGGAGAGGAGAAGTGGGAGGGAAAGAGAGGAGAGAGAGAAGGAGTGAATCCATGGGCAGGGAAGAGGAGGAAGCTCTTTGGGAGACAGAACCTAGCTTGGAGCCAACTCCTGTGGAGAGAGCAAGTTCCCTGCCCACCTCCAGGGTGATGCTCAAGGTCTTGCTGCCAGCACTGAGCTGAGCAGCCAGCTGTGGCCACAAAGGTTTCTGCCAGACCTGGAGCCTTCAAGAGAAGCTGCTGGGAGGAGGGAAGTTGCCCTGCTGGAGCTGAGGGGGCACAGGCACCAGAGAGGAGAGAACAGGACATTGCAGGGGGAGAGAGAGAGAGAGAGAAGCTGAGGGAAAGGAGCATGGGGAGAGGATCCCAAGAGCTCTGGTGGATGGCTGGAGAGGAGGAAGGTTAGTACCTGTTGCTCAGCAACAGACAAGACACCTCAAGCTCTGCTCCATCCCTTGGATCTGCTCCTGCAGCTCCCAGGGGTCACAGGAGGGAGCAGCACCAGGGGGGCACAGGGCCAGGAGGAGCAGCACCAGGGGAGGGCACAGGGCCAGGAGGGAGCAGCACCAGGGGAGGGCACAGGGCCAGGAGGGAGCAGCACCAGGGGGGCACAGGGCCAGGAGGGAGCAGCACCAGGGGGGCACAGGGCCAGGAGGAGCAGCACCAGGGGAGGGCAGGGAACCCCCCAGCAGAGACAGGAGCAGGGGAGAAACAAAGTCCTGGTCATGACATGCATGTCTGGGCAGGGAGCACACTGCTGCTACACACCAGGGTGGTTAGACAAGGCCCAGAGCAGGGGACAAGCCTGGAGCTTAGCTCCTCAGGAGGTCACCTACAGCTTGGGGGAAGGAAAGCAGAGCACAAGCAGGTGCTGAGCTTCTGCAGAAGGTGGGGAAGAGGCTGGAAGAAGCAAGCTGAGCTCTGGAACATCTCCCTTCAGCTCCTGAGCCAGGAGAGCTCTGCTGTGCCAGGGCCAAGCACTGGGGGAGGGACACACAGAGCAGTGCTGCTGCTACTGGGGGTGGTTTCCTTCATGCCAGGGAGGCAAATCCCAAACCCCACCTCCCCCAGGGACCTCTCCCTGCCCCCAGGAGGAGGAGAACACTGCCAACTCCATCCCCTGAGGAGCTAACCCCTCCCTGTGCTTCAGGCCTCGTTTAACAGGGGGAGGGAGGCTGAGTTAGTGGCCATGCAGAGGAGGAGGAGCAGGAGGAGGAGGGGGAGGGACCATGCCAGCAGGATACTCACGACTCAGCCAGCTCTGCTCTCTCCTCTGTGCGTTCCAGGTCTCCCTCGATGATCACCAGCTTCCTGGCGACCTGGCAGGGAGAGGAGCAGCTCAGCTCTGCTCCTTGCAGGCTGGGAAGGGAGGGAACACCCCCAGGAGAGCCCTGGAGCTGCTGGTGGGACCCTGATGGAGCTCTGCTGACAGCCTCTCATGCCCCCTAAGTCATCCTCCCCCTGACCACCTCACTCAGCCTCTCCCCCGTGGGGCCCTGGCCCCACCCCCCAGGTGAGCCCAGCTGCTCCCACCACCCCTAAAGCACCTCCTGGGTCACCTCCAGACCTCCCACCCTCCGTGACCAAAGACTCCACTCACATAGCCTTGGATCTCCACCACCCCCAGACCTTCCCCATCACCCCCAGAGCCCTCCCCCATGGGACCAAAGACCCCACCCTCCTATCCTTGGGTCTCCCATCA
>VWZX01002916.1:237-13359 GCA_013399015.1 Galbula dea | reverse complement strand
CCCATAGGGGAACGGGGGCACCGGGAAGGGCCCCATAGGGGAACGGGGGCACCGGGAGCTGCCCCATAGGGGAACGGGGGCACCGGGAGCTGCCCCGGGGGCTATAGGGGCACCGGGAGCTGCCCCGGGGGTACAGGGGCAGCGGGAGCTGCCCCGGGGGTACAGAGGCACCGGGAGCTGCCCCAGGGGCTGTAGGGGCACCGGGAGCTGCCCCATAGGGGAATGGAGGCACCGAGAGAGGCCCCATAGAGGTATAGGGGCACCAGGAGCTGCCCCGGGGGCTGTAGGGGCACCGGGAGCTGCCCCGGGGGTACAGAGGCACCGGGAGCTGCCCCGGGGGCTGTAGGGACACCAGGAGCTGCCCCGGGGGCTGTAGGGGCACAAGGAGCTGCCCCATGTGGGCCTGGGGACACCACAGGTGCCAGGCTCCCACACTCCAGCACTGCACCCCAAAACTCGACATTTCACCCCAAAACTGGCTGCTGTGCCAGCTCTAGGCACCGGTAACCCTCTGTGGTCCCAGTGAGGGCCAGCAGTGACCTTGCTCTGGGCCCCCAGGGTCATGGAGCCAGCAGAGAGCTCCAGCAGAGCAGGAGCAGGACTTGGCCACGCTCTGGCTCCACACGGAGCCTCCTCAGCAGCAGGAGGGGAAAGAGAAGAGGTCCCCAGGGTGCCACCACCCTGGGCCACCCCCAAAGCCCCTCAGCAGCCTGGGGGGCACCTGCCCAGGGGTGGTTGTTGGGGTGCACAGGGATGAGGTCCTCAGGGATGGGGACCTCAGGGATGGGGACCTCAGGGACATGGACCTCAGGAATGAAGTCCTTAGAGATATGGTCCTCAGGGATGTGGACCTCAAGGGTATGGTCTATAGGGATGAGGACCTTAGGGATGAGGTCCTTTGAGATGAGATCCTTAGGGATGTGGATGTCAGAGATGAGGTCCTCAGAGATGGGGACCTCAAGGATGCAGTCCATAGGGATGTGGACCTTGGGGATATGGTCCTTAGAGATGTGGTCCTCATGAATGTAGGCCTCAAGGATGTGGTCCCTAGGGATGTGGAGCTCAGAGATGAGGTCCTTAGAGCTGTGGAGCTCAGGGGCATGGTCCTCAGCACTGCAGTGTGAGGGCAGGGAGAGAGCATGGGAATGGGGGTGCAGAAGGCAAAGCTCCCCCAGAGCTCTGCCTTATGCCAAGCTCCAGCTGCTGGCCACAAGTGAAGCCCAGAGGCTGTCCAAGCTCCCATGCTCAGGGAGGGCTCTGGAGCTCCTGAGGACAACCTGGTCCTCAGCTCACAGCAGGGCTTGGGGCACTGCTCAGTGTCCACCAGGCTGGACATCAGAGCTGGGTCCATGGAAGGAGAGGAGCTGGAGGCTCCTCCTGGCTCCAGCAGGAGGAAGGATCTGCATCAGCCCCTGAGGCAGCAGATCATGGACCATGAGGTGACATCTGTGTCACTGTGGCTCAGCAGGGGACGAGCAAGGCCAGTGGCCACTGGTGGCCAGAGTTTGGCTGGCAGAGCTTTGTGCTCCTGGCAGTGGCCACCGATGGCTGGGACCTGCCTCTGCCCCTGCCTCTGCCTGCCAGGGGAGACCAGAGCTCCTTCTCCTCTTCCTCCTCCTTCTCTTTCTCTGGAGCTTGGCTCCTCCACCAGCAGCCATGACTCAGGGGACACACATGGACTCTGTGCCCCATGCTCCAGGGGCTACTTACTGCTGCCAGCCATAGTGGCTCCATGCCCTGCTCCATCCCTACTCCATCCCTGCTCCATGGCCTGCTCTGTATCTTCTCCATGCCCTGCTCCATGCCTACTCCATCCCTGCTCCATACCCTACTCTATATCTTCTCCTTAGCCTCCTCCATCCCTTGCTCCATCCCTTGCTCCATCCCTTGCTCTGTATCTTCTCCATGCCCTGCTCCATGCCCTGCTCCATGCCCTGCTCCATCCCTGCTCCATGGCCTGCTCTGTATCTTCTCCATCCCTACTCCATGCCCTGTTCCATGCCCTGCTCCACCCCTGCCCCCAGAAGCAGCTGGCCCCTGCGGGTGTTGCCACGGGTGGCTCCCCCAGGCTCTGGCCTCCCTTGGGTCCCTCTCTGCCCTCAGACACCACCCTCCCTCTGCCAGGAGCTCACCAAAGCCAGGCAGGGACGTTTCTCCTCCCCAAGGAGGGTGCCAAGGGGCAGGGACCCTCCCCCCCCAGCTCCTCCCCCGCACCTCTACGTACGTCTGCTGCCTTCTTCTCAGCCAGCTCCAGCTTCTCCTGCGCGTCCTTCAGAGCCTCCGAGTACTTGTCCAGCTCATCCTCCGTCCCCTTCAGCTTCTTCTGCATGGCTGCCAGCTCGTCCTCCAGCTGCGGGGGCAGAGCTGCCACCAGGGGGGACCTGGCCCGGGGCGGGGGGGACAGCCCTGCCAGACCCCCGGGGGTGCTCTGCCCCATGGCATCCTTCCTGCCCCATCCCATGGCATCCTTCCCACCCCATGCCATCCATCCTGCCCCATGGCATCCTTCCTGCCCCATAGCATCCATCCTGCCCCATGGCATCGTTCCTGCCTCATCCCATGCCATCCATCCTGCCCCATCCCATGGCATCCTTCCTGCCCCATGGCATCCTTCCTGCCCCATAGCATCCATCCTGCCCCATGGCATCGTTCCTGCCTCATCCCATGGAATCCATCCTGCCTCATCCCATGCCATCCATCCTGCCCCATCCCATGGCATCCTTCCTGCCCCATGGCATCCTTCCTGCCCCATGGCATCGTTCCTGCCTCATCCCATGGCATCCATCCTGCCCCATCCCATGGCATCCTTCCTGCCCCATCGCATCCTTCCTGCCCCATCGCATCCATCNTTCCTGCCCCATGGCATCCATCCTGCCCCATGGCATCGTTCCTGCCTCATCCCATGCCATCCATCCTGCCCCATAGCATCCATCCTGCCCCATGGCATCCATCCTGCCTCATCCCATGCCATCCATCCTGCCCCATCCCATGGCATCCTTCCTGCCCCATCCCAGGGTCACCTCTGCCCCATAGCATCCTTCCTGCCCCACCCTAGCCAGGGTCATCTCTGCCCCATGCTGTCCATCCTGCCCCATCCCAGGGACACCTCTTCCTCATAGCATCCCTCCAGCCCCACTCCAGGGCCAGCTCTGCCCCACATTGTCCATCCCTGTCTCCAAGGCACCAGCAGGCAGAGGCTGAGCCCTGGGCAGCTCTCATGACACCTCACGAGCTGTCCCTGAGCCGTGGGGTGCTGGCAGCCCCCTCCCCACCCCCCCTACCCCATTCCCGAGGTCTGTGCTCAGCATGGTGCAGCTCAGGGGAGCAGCAGCCTCCCCCCAAAGGCAGGGGGTGCTTCCTCTGCCCCCTCCTCACCTGCTTGCTCCTCTCCTCCGCCTGCTTCTGCTCAGCCTCTGCCTGCTCAGCTCGGTCCAGGGCATTCTCCTTGTCCAGCTTCAGCATCTGCATCTTCTTCTTGATGGCCTCCATCCTTGGGGGGTGGCAGGGGGGCAGGTAGCGAGGGGCAAGGAGGNGGGGGTCAGGGGGGGTCCTGCATTGTCCTGTATTGTCCTGCCTGTGACCCCCACCCCCCTGCAATAGGACACCCTGGCTGCTGTCACCCTGACTGGTGTCACCCTGGTGGTGGAACCTTGGCTGCTGTCACCCTGCTTGGTGTCACCTTGTTCAGTGTCACCTTAGCTGGTGTCACCCTGACTGTTGTCACCCTGCTTGGGGTCACCTTGGCTGTTGTCACCCTGCTGGTGCTGGTGTCACCCTGCTGGTGTCACAAGGACACTCTGCTCCCACCCAGCCCTCCCTGGGGACAACTTTGGGACCTCCAGCCCAGGTCACCTTGCCACCACCCCTGAAGCCCTCCCTGGTTTGCAGCCCAGTCAGGGCTCAGGGTGTTGGTGGTCTCCAGGCTGATGTTTGCCCAGGCCAGGGGTGGCAGGGGAAGGCTGAGCTCAGTCTGGGGGTGGATCTCCTGGGGGCAGAGCCCTGAGGGGGTCTGAGCACCCCCAGAAACCCCCTGAGCCCAGCTCTGGCCACACTGCTCCTGGGTGATGAAGCAAGAGATGCTGTTGGCAGCTGGAGGAGCAAACACCAAGGGGTGAGGAGGAATTCCGTGGGATCATGGCACCACCTCCTCCACCACCTGGGGATCAGCAGCCTCCTGGCACCAGCCCGAGAGCCACCTCAGCCTCTCCCCTGGGGCCAGGGAGGGGTCAGCACCCCAAAGCCGTGGTGCCAGGGAGGAGCTGGTGCCCACCACGAGGCCTCCCCTGTGCCCTGGGAGCCAGAAATAAGCTGAGGGAGCAGCAGAGCCAGCGGTGGGCACGGGGCCCAAGTGCCTTTGTCCTGGCATCATCCCCGGCGTGAGCAGGGGACAGGTGGTGACTCCAAGACCATCCCAAACCTCCACCGGGGAGGGGAGGTGGCAGCTCCTGGCACGGGGCAGGCTGAGGGGGGTGGCTGTGTGGGATGGGGAGAACAGAACAGAGGGACCCCTTCCCCACCCTGTACCCCGGGGGGGGGGTTGGTAGGGGGCAGAGGCAGCGTCTGGCAGGGTGGGTGCTGGGCATCCCCCGGCGCTGTCAGAATATGTTTGATATTTAGTTGGATTTGCACTAAAACAACCTAATATCAAACATATCAGACAGAGGCAGGGCAGCAGCAGGCAGGTGGAGGCCAAGGCTCAGCTCCTGCAAGAGAAGGAGAAAAGTTGAGACTGGGGGCTGCTGGGGGGTGGGGAATGTCCTCCCTGGTTGCACCTTTACACCTCCATCGCAGCACTGGGAGCTGGTGCCTGAGCAGGAAACATCCTGCAGCTGGGGTGAAGCTGGAGCAGGGTAGTGAGAGCAGAGTCTGCTGGCATGGGGCAGCATGGCATGGCATGGCACAGCATGGCATGGCACAGCACAGCATTGCATGGCACAGCACAGCATGGCACAGCATGGACTAGCCCAGCATGGCATGGACTAGTGTGACATGGATTAGCAGAGGATGACAGGGACTGACACAGCACGGCATGGCACAGCATGGCATGGACTAATATGGCATGGATTAGCATGGCATGGCATGGTGCAGCACAACATGGATTAGCATGGCACAGTACATGGCACAGACTAGCATGTCATTTCATGGCGTGACATGGCACAGCATGGCATTGCTTAGCATGGCATGGACTAGTACAGCATGGCACAGTCCATGGCATGGACAAGCAGGGCACAGCATGGCATGGGATGGCATGGCATGGCATGGAATTGCATGGACTAGCATAGCAGGGGCTAACATGGCATGGATTAGAATGGCATGGCATGGCACAGCACGGCACGGACCAGCACAGCACAGTACATAGCATGGCATGGCATGGCACGGCATGGACCAGCACAGCACAGTACAATACATGGTATGGGACAGCACAACACAGTGCATGGTACAGCATGGTGAATGGCATGGCACAGCATGGCACGACACGGTACACAGCACAGCACGGCACAACACAGTGCATGGCATGACACTACATGGCACGGCATGGTAGATGGCACAGTATAGTACGTGGCATGGCATGGCACAGCATGGCATGACACACTACATGGCATGACACGGCACGACACAGTATATGGCATGACGCTACATGGCACAGCACAGTAGATGGCACAGTACAGTAGATTGCATGGCACGGCATGGCACAACGCAGTACATGGCACGGCACATGGCATGGCACAGCATAGCACAGCACAGCACATGGCATAGCACAGCACAGTATGGCACATGGCATAGTATGGCACAGCACATGGCACAGCACGGCACGGCAGATGGCATATAATGGCACGGCACAGCACGGTACAGCATGGTACAGCATGGCATGGCCCAGCACAAGGCATAGTATGGCACAGCACATGGCACGGCACCGCACGGCAGCCAGGACATGCCAGGCCCAGCCCAGCCCAGCCCAGCCCAGCCCGGCCCCGGCCCCGGCCCCAGCCGCCCCCTCTCCCGCACGTCCCCACCTCCCTCCCTGCCTTACCGGGGCCGGCTCAGGCCTCTTCAGGGCTTCTCTGGCTCTGGCTAGCTCGGGGCCAGCCTTTATAAGGGGAGGGGGAGACCGGAGCCGGCGCCTGGGCCCCGCACACGTGGCCCGGTTCCCATCGAGGGCTCCTGCCCCCTCCCCGGCCCCCGTGCCCTTGCCGGCCCGGCACCGCCGGTCGATCCCGGTCGATCCCGGCCGCTCCCGGTCGATCCCGGTCGAGGGTCGCTGCCCGCGCTCGCGGCGTCATTAGCGGTGCCGTCGTTAACGAGGAGCACGTGGGAGCGGCTGCGAGTGACCCTGGCCAAGGGCATCCTGCGGCACTGGTCCCCTGGTCCCCTGGCTTTTGGGCCCCTCTGTCTTCTCTGGAGCAGCCGTTGGAGGAGGTCACCTCTCTATCTCCTGCCCCGTCCCTGCTCTCGGGTGCTGGGGACACCCTCAGGGACGAGGGCAGGACACACGACCTGCTCTGGGGTGGCTGTTGGCACCTGCCTGGTGGTGTCCAACCCTGAGGTCTCCTGGGGTGCTGAGGGCATGTGTCTCATGTGCCATGCTGGTCCTTAGCCACAGGAGGAGGGGTGACCTGCTGTGGGTGACCCTCTCTGGAGCAGAAGGTGGGTGAGGTCTCCTGGAGGTGCTGAGGACGTGTGTCTCTTAGCCACAGGAGGAGGAGCCCACCTGGAGGTGGCCTGCTGTGGCTGACCCTCTCTGGAGGAAGGTGGATGAGGTCTCCTGGAGGTGCTGAGGGCATGTGTCTCTTAGCCACAGGAGGAGGAACCCCTCTGGAGGTGGCCTGCTGTGGGTGACCCTCTCTGGAGCAGAAGGTGGATGATGTGGTCCCCAGAGGTCCCTTCCAACCCCCTCCGTAGCATTCTGTGACCCTGGGAATGGTGTTGGAGGCTCCACGAGGCCCCCAAAGGGGTTGGGATCAGGATGTGGGGCAGTCAGAGCCTGAAGAGGGGTGGGGGGCACAGCCCCTGCCCCACTGCCTGCCTCTGGGGCTGGAGGGAGGGAGGATGGACTCCAGGAGCTGCAGCCCCACGAGGGTGGCTGCAGGGACACTGGGGACACGCGCGGTGGCAGTGGCTGACGTGATGTGACCTGACAGCAGAGCTAATGAGGGGCCGTGGGCAGGGGGGTGCAGCCCTGCAGCCCCCAGCCCTGTCAATATGTGGAGGCAGGGCAGGAGCTGATGGGCCCCTGGGCTGGGAGACACCAAGGTCAGACACAGGCAGTGGGGACAGGAGGAGGAGGAGGAGCAGGAGGGGACAGAGCCCCCCGAGATGGGGAGCAGAAAGAGAGGGTTTGGGGTGTCCTCAGACCCAGGAGGCATCAGAACAGCTTGGGGGGGTTCCTGTGGCATGGGGTCCTGCAGCAGATGCATGGCACAGGAGTGTGTGTGGCTGTGCAGCATGCAGGGCTGGCGCAGGCAGCGCTGCCCATGCTGCCATCTCCTGGGGTGGCCATGGGCAGGATGCTGGGAGCAGGATTTGGCCCATGCAGGAGCACAGGAAACACTGCTGGGTCCCAGCGTGGAGACAGACACAGAAATAGTGTGGGCAGAAGGGCTGAGGCAGGGACTGGCCTCCTGCCCTGGGCACTGGGGAGGCCACAGCTGCAATCCTGGGCTCAGCTTTGGGCTCCTGACTCCAAGCAGCACCCAAAGGTGCTGGAGTGCGGCCAGAGCAGGAGAAGGAAGGTGGGGAAGGGTCTAGAGCACAAGGGCTGTGAGGAGCAGCTGAGGGAACTGGGCTTGCTTAGCCTGGAGAAGAGGAGGCTCAGGGGAGACCTTCTGGCTCTCTGCAGCTCCCTGAGAGGAGGCTGGAGCCAGGGGGGGCTTGGGCTCTTCTGCCAAGTGCCAGGACAAGAGGGAACAGCCTCAGGTTGCCCCAGGGGAGGTTCAGCTTGGCCACGAGGAAGGATTTGGGTTAGGCCTGGCCCAGGCTGCCCAGGGTGGTGGTGCAGTCCCCACCCCTGGAGGGGTTTCCGAGCCCTGGAGCTGTGGTGCTGAGGCCCTGGGGCAGTGGTGCCCTGGCAGGGCTGGGGAACACTTGGACTCCATGACCTTGGGAGATCTTATCCTCCCTGAAGAATTCCATGCAGAGCAGAATGGGAACCATCCCTGGAGAGAAGAACTCTGCTTCTGGGAGCAGGGAGCTGGGGCCAGCTCTGGAGCAATCAGCACAGGCATGGAGCTGGGGGAGCAGGGCCAGAAGAGGCCACAGAGATGAGCTGAGGGCTGGAAGCTCTCTGCTGGGAAGCCAGGCTGAGAGACTTGGGCTTGTGGAGCCTGGAGAGGAGAAGGCTCCAGGGAGAGCTTCCTGCAGCCTGGCAGGGCTTAGGGGAGAGACTTTGGAGCAGGAGCTGTTGGGCCAGGCCAAGGGGAGATGGTTTGGGACTGCCAGAGGAGCTGGAGAGGAGAGAGAAGGAAGCAATGGTTGGTGCTGAAGGTGGGGAGAGCCTGGCCCAGGTTGGGCAGAGAGCTGGGAGGAGATGTCCCATGCCTGGAAGCATCCTAGATCAGGTTGGTTGGGGCTGTGAGCAGCCTGCTCTGGTTGGAGATGTCCCTGCTGCCTGCAGGGGTTGGACTCAATGACCTTTCAAGGTCCCTTCTCACCCACCCCAGGCTGTGATTCCACAGTCACCCCCCACAAGGAGGCCACTGCTCCTCACTGTCCCCCCTCCTCCCAGCCCAGAGAGGGGCTCTAGCTCCTGGCCATGGTTCGTGCCCCAGGGACCCCCAACCCCTGCCCCTGCCAGGCTGGCAACACCTCCTGGTCACCATGGCAGTGGCACAAGGACAAAGCAAGCTCTGATGTGGCCAGGAAGAAGTCCCCTGGCAGAGGCCATCGGCCACCACATCCTGCTGGGGTGAAGTGTCTTTTTATTAAACAGTCATTAAAAAGCCAGAGGAGACCCCAGTGGGGGCAGAGCTCCTCACACTGTCCTGACCACCCCCAGGGCCTGATGCTGGCCCTGCAGGACCCAGATGGCAAGCTGGAGGCCACAAGCTCTTCAACCCTGGTGGCT
The DNA here is from genome assembly GCA_013399015.1 of Galbula dea. NCBI lineage: Eukaryota > Metazoa > Chordata > Aves > Piciformes > Galbulidae > Galbula > Galbula dea. The sequence continues at coordinate 4,298 of VWZX01002916.1, read as the reverse complement.
CTGCAGCCACTGGCACCCGAGGTGCTGGTGAGAGTGGGAGGAAACACCCTGAGGCAGGACAGAGAGGACAATCCAGGCTGGTAGCTGTCCACCCAAGGTGTCCCCAAATGCCCAGCTGCAGGAGAAAATAGAAACCATGGCCCCCAGGAGGCATCTCAGCCATGGTGGCTAAGAAGCAGTCACCAAACTATTTACACTCCATCCAGAAAGCCCAGGGCAGGGCCTGGGCATGGGGAAAAGAAGAGTGTGTGTCCCTCAGGAAGAAGAAAGGAGCAGCTCCAGAGGCTGAGGGCCCCATGGACAGGACAGCCAGGCAGCATCAGCACCCTGGGGCCAGCAGCTCCTCAAGTGTCTCTTATCAACAGGCTCAAGCTGATCAGTTTGTGCACAGGGCTCTCAGGTGCTCTGCTGGCCTCAAAGCCTCCAGAGCCTGACACGTGTCCCAAGCCCAGCATGGAGGAGGCCCCAGGGGCTGGTTCCCCCCCACCAGGGTCAGCAGGTGGATGTGATGCCTTGGAACAGGCTCCTCTGGCCCAAAACAGAGCCTCCTCGAGCGAGGAACTCCAGCAGGGTGCAAGGAGAAGAGGTGAGAGCACAGCTGCTGCCCCCTGAGGCTGCTGGCACAGCACCCTGCAGCCAAACACCAGCCAGGTCCCTGCAGCAGCACTCCCTGGGTGGCTCACAGGGTGCTCTCCAGAGTGTTGTAGTTGTCCTTGAAGCTCTTCAGCTCCAGGAAGTGTTTGGCACGTTTGCTCTTCTGGCTGGAAGGCAGGTAGGTGACCTGGATGGTGGCAGGGTTGGAGACCTCTGGGGACAGGGTGAGGTCCTTCGCTGCCGACTGGTGCTGCCGCTGGCTGCTGCCTCCTCTGGCCTTGGTGCTGTGGGGAGAGCAGAGGAGCATGAGAGCTGGCAAAGCAGCCTGTCTGTCTGTCTGCCACGAGGTACATCTGTCCTCAGGATGATGGAGCTCACTGTGGCTTTGAAAAGCAAAGAGGGAGCTTCTGTGGGTGGCCCAGAGATAGCTCAGAACAGGGCCAGGGAACAAGGCCCAAAGCCCAGAATGCACCAACAGAGAGGGAGCAAGGGTTGAGGACAGACACACAGCCAGCCAGGCAGGCAGCAGTGGCCAGCCCACCTCTCAGAGGATGAGTTTTGCCCCCCAACCTGTGCCTATTCCCAGCCCAGGCTGCACTGCTGAGGCCCAAGCAGCCACTCCCCCCACCCTCCCCAGCTCCAAGCCCTGGGCAAGGATACTCACACATTTGCCAGCTCGTTCAGAGCAGCCTGGTACTTGAGATACTCTGACTTCCCAAAGACCTGGACACAGAGAGGAGCAGAGAGGATGGAGAGGTGAAGGCAAGGCCCAGAGGGAGCCCAGGGCAGCCCCAGAGGGAGCCCAGGGCAGCCCCAGGGGCAGGGAGCCAGTGCTTACCCCAGTGCCATAGCGAGCACTCTCGTAGCCATCCAGCAGGGTGTCCAGCAGGGCTCTGCCCAGGCCCCTGCAGGAGCTGGAGCTGCGCAGCTCCAGCAGGTAGGCACAGAAGTTCTTCCCTGTCAGGGACCTGGGGTACCTGCCCTCAGCCTGGAATGGGATTTCTGGAGAAGGAAAAGGGCTAACACCTCACTGCTGGCCCCACTGTTCTCTGCAGCTCCCTGAGAGGAGGCTGGAGCCAGGGGGAGCTTGGGCTCTGCTGCCAAGTGCCAGGACAAGAGGAACCAGCCTCAGGTTGCCCCAGGGGAGGTTCAGCTTGGCCATGAGGAAGGATTTGGGTTAGGCCTGGCCCAGGCTGCCCAGGGCAGTGGTGCAGTCCCCACCCCTGGAGGGGTTTCCAAGCCCTGAGGGCCCTGGGGCAGTGGTGCCCTGGCAGTGCTGGGGAACACTTGGACTCCATGACCTTAAAGGTCTTTCCCACCCAAAAGGATTTTAGGATTCCAACAAGCTGGCTGAAGTACAGGCCAAAACACCTGTGCTCACCCACAGACACCACCACAAGTTGGTGGTTAACTGATCTCCATCACATCTGCTGCCTCTCTTTGGTGCCTGCTCCCAGCAGTGAGTGGAGCTGACCCTCAGGCCCAGCCCTGGGCAGGGTAAGTCACTGCCATCCCCAGAGCAGGACCTGGAGCCCCCTCAGGAGCCTGCTGGCCAACAGACTGCACCCCAATTCCCTCCACACCCTGTGACCTCTCTCCACCCTTCCCCTCCTGCTCCCACCCCGAGCTCCCTTACCAGAGGTCCTGATGGCATCCAGTGCCTTCATCCTGTACAGGTAGTTGTAGCAACCTGGCAGGGAGAAAACCCTCAGTGAGAGCTCTGCCAGCCCTGAGCCATCAGCTCAGCTCACCCTGAGAGACTTTGTGAGAGGACAAGGCAAGAAGAGAGGCCACCTGACCCCAGGGGACAACCTGCTAGGGTGAGAGAAGCACTGGGCTGGGTCTCTGGTGGCCTCTGACTGCCACACAGCACAGGAGGGTACCTGGTGTCTCCAGCTGCAGGAGCCTGCTGTCGTCCTCAGCCAGCAGCCGTGGCTCATACTTGATGTCCTGCACCCTGGAGAGCCGAATGTCAATCTCCTCCTTCAGATCCTGTGCACCAGCGGGGGGAAAACAACCAGAGCCCTCACTCGGTCTGGGAGATCACCAGGAGCAGAGCAATCCCAAGCCCTAAGGACCGTCTCAAGCAGCCCTGCTCCCCATCGCCACAGCCAGGGGGCAGCTCCTGGCAAGGTCTCATTGGGACGCCTCTGCTGGCACGGTTGGGTCTGTGCGTGCAGGGGAGGGAGGAGGGTAGGGCCCCACCTTGGGTGCATGCTGGCCGACGGGGACGTGGGGCCCTCGGCGAGACTTCATGGCGAAGCGCATGATCTGCCTCTTGACAAAGATGAAGAGCAGCACGAAGACCTGGAGCCACAGCAGGGACAGGCTCAGGGAGCCTCCCAGCAGCACCAGCTCAGCCCCACTGGCACACTGTCCCCAACCCCGGGGACACTCCAGGGCCTCAGACTTCCCTCCCCCAAAAGCTGGCTCAGCCCATCAGGAGCCCCGTGAACACCCCAGAGGCTCCTCCTCATGTCCTCTCCCTGCCTGACAGATGTCAGGACCCTTTCAGCTCTTCCAGCAGGGCCCTGAGTCCAGGCTGACGGCAGCTCCCCATAGATCCCCTAGGCCTGACTTCACAGGGGCCCACGGGCACCCCAGGATGTGCCTCAAAGGGGCCCCACAGACACCTCAGGTTCAGCCCTAAGGACGCTCCAGGATAGGCCTCACTGGAGCCCCACAGACACCCCCAGATAGGCTTCGTAAGGGCCCTACAGATATCCCAGGCCCATGCGTGCTCCATGGACACTCCAGACGCGACCCCACGGAAGCCCCACGGACACCCGAGGCCCGGTTCCTGGGCTTCACAGGAGCCCCACAGACACCCCTCGATGGGCCTCATAAGGACCCCTGAGACACCACAGAACCACAGTAGACCCTCACACATCCCAGAACGTGCCTCATAGGTGCCCCACAGACACCCTAGGTCCAGTCCCACGGGAGCCGCGCCGACACCCCAGGACAGGCCCCACGGGAGGCACACAGACAACCCGGGCCCACTGGAGCCCCCACGGCCACCTCAGGATCGTCCCACACAGGAACCCCACAGACACGCCGAGCCCCGTTCCACCTGACTCCCGCTCCTCTCCCGGTCCCTTAGCTCACCAGGCTACCGTAGGCCATCACCAGCACCACGTTAACCCCCGAGAGCCAGTTACTCCCTGCCGCCGCCATCCCCTGCCCGAGCCAGGCCCAGGCCCGGGGCCGCACAACATGGCGGACGGCGAAGCCTCTCTGCTCCCTCCCCACGTGACCAGGGCCGGGCGGGAGGGGGCGGAGGTCTGGATCACGTGACGGGGGAGCGGTGGGCGCCGCGGCGGCGGCGTCACACACACGAGCGCGCGGGCAGGCGGGCGGGCGGGAGAGCGCGCGCACAGGGCATCGCGCACAGCGCATCGCGCGCGCGGCGGCGGCGGGAGTCACGTGGGTGAAGCCGCGCTGGCCCCGCCCCGCGCCCCCGTCAC
>VWZX01002915.1:370138-381362 GCA_013399015.1 Galbula dea | reverse complement strand
GGAATGAAACCAGTGGTGCTGTAGTGCTCTGAGATCAATGGCAGAGAACATCTTGCCCTTGGAGAAGCAAAACCTCCCCACGTTTGAAGTGTGTATTCCAAGCAAAGGGCAGGAAGGCAGAGGTAGCACTTAGCTGGCTGAGCAGCTCATCAGAGAGGAGATAAGATGGAACAAAGCTCTGAGGAGAACTGTGTGGCAAAGGCAGGGACATCTTGACTGTTAGCCAGAGCAAGGCCAAAGTGGGACTTACCAAAGCCTGGGCTTTAGCAACCAGCCTTCATGTAAACCCTCAGCCAGGTGAGAACATGGCTCACCAGGCCCATGACCTCCAGCTGCAGGCAGCAGCAGTGTCTCCAAGGGGCATGGCCAGAGATGCTCTCCTGGCCCTTGGGAAAACCTGGTGTTGCTCTGCTCCCAGTGACCAGTCAGTGCTACACAATTCCACCCAGACCTCAAATCCTGTGGGAAAGCTGAACCTGCACCCTGTGGCTCTCCAAAAGCCACACTTCAGCATCCAAGCTCACAAACCCCAGGCTGATGAAGGTTTTTCCCAGCTGGTGGAGGAGATGGCCAAGCTCATGTCACCAAGGTTCAGCCTGGTGCCACAGGACATTAAGGTGCAGCAGCTGACCCTGTGCTGGGGTCTGTGAACATCAGTCCCTGAGATGGCTTTGGGTTAGAACAGAACTGATTCTGCTCAGTGATTTCACTTTTCAGCTAAAGCTCCTCTGAGAAGCTGCCCTTCCTGAGCAGAACAACATGTTTGTGCAGACACTGCCTGCTCCTGGCAGTGCTAAGGCCTCATGGTCAGATTTACTGCCAGGCACTGGGCTGCAGAGCAAGGTCACTGCTGAATCCTGTGTCTCACCTTGGGGGTGCAGGGTAAAGGCTGCACCTCCAGGGAGGAGCAGACAGGACAGGTGACCCCAAACTGACCAACTGAAGTGTTCCACCCCATGTATGTCATATTGGATACAGAAACTGGGGGCAGCTCCCCCTGGCTAGATTGTTCTCCCTCCTGGTCTTCCTCTTCTTCTGTGCTTCAGTGGTTGGCATTAGGGGAGAACTCTGCCTGTTCTGCCCTCCATCCTGACCCCTAAGTTCCTGCATCCAGCACCAGGATCCAGCCCCTGAGCCTGGCTCTCATCTGCTGCAGCATCAGTGGTGACACAGTTACCATCAAGGGGGATTGGTTTGGGGATTGGGTTCTGTAAATATTTGTATAGATTTCATTTATCATTATTATTATTAAAGTAGTTCCAGTTTTATTTTCCAACTCACAAGTCTCTGTCTCTCTCTCTCATCCCCTTTCCCTTCCCTTTGTGGGGGGAAGAGGGGGTAACAGGGAGAGTCTGTCATTGGGTTGGTGGTTGGCCCAGCCTCCACCCTCCCCAGGTGGCTACAGAGAGGGAACCAGCCCTGGCCACAAAACACCAAACCAGCATATTCCACCTTACAAAAGATCCCCAGTTGCCTGGGCAGGAATGGTGACACCCTGCAAAGGGCAGAGTGGGGCTTTCCTTCTCTGCCCCATCTTGTAAAACTGTTTAAAGGGATAAAGGAAAACAACCCTTTTATTTTCTCCTCCAGAAGATCTCTTCATGCCTGCCTCTCCACATCCTCCATGTGGCCTTGGAACTCACTGTTAGACCATTCTGGGGCTGAGGGAATGCATGTTCCTCACTTTGAGGTGCTTGTTTTCAAGCAGATAGTGACTCAAAAGTGTTGGCTGATCACCCAGATCATCTCCTGCCACCAGTGTAGCCAGGCTTAGACCCAAAAATCCTGAAGCCACTTCATCTACCTCTTTAGCCACTCTCCCCTGTGCCCTAAGCCAAAGCCAGGCATGACCCTGCCAGCCACCCAAGCACTGTGGTGGCTTGCATCTGCTCATCACCTGATGGCTTGGTGAAAGCCTGAGAAGAGGAGAAGTAACACCAGCCACTGTGTCACCCAGAGCCCAGCTGATCCCTGACAGCACCCAGGCCATCCCAGCAGCTCTGCAGTGGCCATGCTGCTCTCGTGGTGCCACCAGGCCAGCATGGGTGGTTGCTCCTGCCATGGGGCTTTTCTCCAGCACAAATCACTGGGATTTATTTATAGCATCCTTATCCCAGCAGGGAGCCTATTTTGGGTTGATGCTCAAGCACCAGAGCACTGCAGGTTATTTTAACCCAGAGCTGGCTTATTTTCAGAGCTGCCCTTCTCCACACGTGCTCTGAGCTGGCTTCCAACTATCGGGTGCCTGTGAAGTCAGGGGAAGAGATGGGCAGAGGCACCATGAAATGAAATCTTACAGATGAAGACTCAAACCAGACTGGAGAGCTGGGCAGAGAGAAACCTCATGAAGTTCAACAAGGGCAAGTGTAGGGTCCTGCACCAGGGGAGGAATAACCTCATGGAGCAGGACAGGTTAGGGGTTGAGCTGCTGGAGAGCAGCTCCATGGAGAAGGGAGAGTGCTGGGGAACAAGTTCACCAGGAGCCAGCAATGTCACCTCAGGGCCAAGAAGGCCAATGCTTTCCTGGGGATACATAAAACAGAGTGTGACCAGCAGGTCAAAGGAGGTTCTCCTCCCCCTCTACTCTGCCCTAGTCAGGCCACAGCTGGAGTCCTGGCTCCAGTTCGGGCCTCCCCAGTTCCAGAGAGACAAGGAACTGCTGGAGAGAGTCCAGCAGAGCCCAGGAAGATTCTGAGGGCTCTGGAGCAGCTCTGGCAGGAGGAAAGGCTGAGAGCCCTGGGGCTGCTGAGCCTGGAGAAGAGCAGCCCCACAGGGGAGCTGCTCAATGCCCAGCAAGAGCTGAAAGCTGGGGGCAAGAGGCTGTGGCCAGACTCTGCTCAGTGGTGCCCAGGGCCAGGCCAAGGGGCACTGGGCATAAACTGGAAGCCAGGAGGATCCACATGAGCAGGAGGAGAAACTTGTTTGTTGCGAGGGTGTTGGAGCCCTGACCCAGGCTTTGCAGAGAGGCTGTGGAGTCTCCTTGTGTGGAGAGATTGCCAAGGCAGCTGGAGGTGACCCTGGGCAAGCTGCTGTGTGTGCCCCTGCTGGAGCAGAGGTTGGACTGGCTGATTCCCAGAGGTCCCTTCTAACCCCCATCATTCTGGGATTACACAGCAAAGCTCCTTTGACACCACCTGCCTGGGACCCATCCAGCATTGTGGAAAGTCAACTGTCTGCAGGATAGGCCATGAGCAAAGAGCAGGAGATAAAGGGTTTCTGGAGCAGCGAGTTGAGTGCCCAAGGCCAGGAGAGACAACATGCAAGAGGGACAGGAGAGAGCATGAGGGGAGAAGGAGAGCAGAGAACTGAATGCTCATAAAGTCTACATGGTTGTGAGATGTTGCCCTCAGGCACAGGAAGCAGCAGTGCTCCGACAGGGGCAGGAACTCTGGGGCACACTCCTCATCTTCTGCATCCAGGGGAACCTCACTGTGGCCCCACCATGGGGCACCCCAGATCAGCCTGGGAGAGGAGACTCCTGGAGCCACCCTGTTCGGATCCTGCAAGAAACAGCTACCCCATTTCTCAAGCAGCAAGCCCAGACACCTCAGCAACGAGTTCCTGCAGGACTTCTCTGCTCTGAGCTGCCCTCAGCAGTGTGCAGGACCTGGGCAGCAGCTGCTGACCCACGGCAGAACTTGCAGCCCTCTCCTCAGAACTGGGGGTGCCAGGAGAGCAGCACAGGGCAGGGTGTTCACACCAGCCATGGCCCCCACAGGGCTCACAGCTCCACCCCAGGATGGAAAACTCCCTTACCAGGCCAGAAAAATACATTAAAGACGTAAAATACATTAGAAAACAAACACTAGTCTTCCCTGCCCACAGCAGGAAGCAGAGCAGAGCTTCTGCAGCCCTTCCTCCACACCCTGCTCACCAGCCTCCAGTCCCTGCTGATGCCTGTAGCCCCAGCACCCCACCACACACCTCCCTCTTGCCTCAGTTCCCCCCTCCACTCCATGCCAGACAAAGGAGGGGCGTAAAACAGACGAGGGGTGCCTCTGAGGAGGTGGCAGGACAGGAGACAGCTTCTGTGCTGCTGTTTTTGTCTGGCACCATGACCTTCCAAGCTCTTGTTTAGGGATCTGGCAGATCACACCACCCAGGCTGGGAAAAGTGAGTCAGGACCTGAGCTGCTGCCAGCCTGGCCTCCTCCAGCCCAGCCCAGCACCCTGCCGGGTCCATGGCCACCCTCCCACCACCCCTGGGCTGGGAATGAGCCAGTGGGGACTGGGAATGGTGGGAAGACCCCTTAGAGCTGAGGGGGGGAAGGAGAGAGGGGCTCACTTCCCTCCCCCAGTGCCTGTCCTGCTGCAGCCACAGGCCAGTTCTGGTAGCTCTCAATGCATTTTTATTAAATTCTTACAAAACAGAATACAAAATTCTGGCATCAACAATTGTTATAAAGGAAAACTTCAGTTCAGCTGTATCAGTTCACCTGGTACATCCAGTAAAGTGCTTCTTTTTGTGGGCATTTTTGTCCTTTTTTTTTGTTTTTTTTTTTGTGTGTGTGTTTGTGGGGGTTTTTTGTTTGTTGGTTGTTTTTTTTTTTGTGAGGGTTTTTTGTCCTTTTTTGTCTTTTTTTTTTTAGTTTTTTTATTATTATTGATTTTTTTTTTCCCCATTTTCATTTTTCTTTGCCAGCCAAGCCCCAAGCAGAGGCTGCCCTGGTACAAACCAACAGTGTTAACATGACTCTTGTGGAACCAAGCTTTGGCAGTCTTCATCCTTTGTAAAGTGGAGAAAGTTTCTCCTGTTTTCATTAAAAAAAAAAAAAAAACACAAACAAAACCCAACAAGTTAGCTTCACAGTAAAGGTTTCTAACCAGTTCTAAGTCGAGTTAGTTGGCTGAAGGAAGGGCGAGGGGGAAGGAGAGGAAGCCAAAATGCTTAAAATTTCCAGCTTTGAAAACAAAACCAAAACAAATCTTTTTGAAGTTGGTTTCCAAGACCTAGATGCTTTACAGGGAGTGGAGGGAAAGGCTTGGAGAGAGGAAGAGGAGGAAGAAGGGCGTTGGCTGGTGCTGGACTTCAGGTCAGGGAGCATCTGCCTGGAATCACCCCAGGAGAGGTGCTGGCAGCAGGAAGGGGACATCCTGCTCCAGCATGAGCACCTGCCCCAGCCAGCCTGGTGTGGGGCTGAGCTGAGTCCTGTACTGCTGAGGCACCCATGGGTCCCCAGCACAAGCAACTCCCCAGCCAGGCTGGTGTGGTGCTGAGCTCAGTCCTGTACTGCTGAGGCACCCATGGGTCCCCAGCAGAAGCACCTCCCCAGCCTGGTATGGTGGTAAGCAGAGTCCTACTCTACCAAGGCGGCACCCATGGGTCCCCAACACGAGCACCTCCCCAACCAGCCCACTGCCAAGTCCTGCCCTGCCAATGCACCCAAGGGTCTCCAACAGGAGCATCTCTCCAGCTCAGTACAGTGCTGAGCTGAGTCCTGCCCCACCAAGGCACCCATGGGTCCCTAACACTAACACCTCCCCAGCCTGGTATGGTGGTGACCTAAGTCCTGCCCTACCAAGGCACCCATGGGTCCCCAACATAAGTACCTCCCCAACCTGGTGCAGAGCTGAGCCAAGTCCTGCCCCACAGAGGCACCCAAGGATCCCCAACATGAGCATCTCCCAGCTCAGTACAGTGCTGAGCCAAGCCCTGCCCTGTCGAGGCGCCCATGGGTCCCTAACACCACTGTGAGTTAGGGCAAGAGTCAATCCCCAGCTCTAGAGACATTTAAGGATTCTCTGGAACACCCAAGACCCTGCACACATGCTGCTGGGTGCTCACCACCCCAGCACCACAGCTCCCTTCATGAGGGCTCCACGCTCAGACCGAATTCCCCCTTCATCCCCCCCAGCCAAAACACAAAGCCAAGCCTGGGCCAAGCAACCAGCAGTGAGCTGGGAGGATGCTCCCTGGCATGTCCATCCCAAACAGCCCCAGCATCCCCCAGCACCCTAGCTGAGGGTGCCAGATGCCAGCAAAGCACCCACAGGGCCCAGCTCCCGCCAGGCTCACCCCAGCCATGCGCTAGCCCCTGAAGAGCCAGTATGGGTGGAGCTATGTATAAAGAGAGATCTTACTGGTGGGAAGAGGGAAATTCAGTTTGCCAACAACAGCCTGGAGGACATGAAGATACCAGAGGCATCCCCAGGCCACGCCATCCCCTTCCCAACCACTAGTCCTTTCCTTCTGCTCACGGAAGGGCTCTGTGGCTGCAGCTCCCACACCACCAGCGCAAGGCATCGCGAACTGTACAGCATTCAAGTAGTTCTTCATGTAAGACAACAAGGAATTATCTACAACTGATAAAACAAAACAAGCTATAAAAAGGAACAATGTACAATCAAGATGGGTTGATTTCTCTTTTTTTTTTTTTTTGTCTCTCTTCCTTTAAAGGAGGCCTCTCCAGGGTGTCCTGGTGTCTGTGTGGGGGCAGATCTCCCCTCGCCACCACCCTGCTATTCCTCACCCCGCACAGGGAGCGGCTCGGAGACACCCAGGGGAGAGGGTGGATTGCAAGTGGAAGGCAGGTTTTGGGGTGAGGGGGGAGCTGCCCTCCCTGACCCACTGATGCCACCCAGCAGAAGGGTGAGAAAAGAGAGTCCCTGCCCCAAACTCCATCAACACCCGAGATCATCATCTCCCAGGATAACTCACACACACCTCCCTGAAACAAAACACAACACATATTGCATAGTATTGCTGTCAGCAGTCTTCAAATAAAAAGGAGAATTAACAGTGACTGTCTTCAGCTGACCACCTGGGGAAGAGACTTCCCCCGCCTCTAAGCAAGCCCCCAAAGCCTTCATCTGTGCACACAATGGGCTGAGGCTGCTGCTTCACAAGCTAAAGCTCAAAAGTGTTGATTTGGAAAGGAAAGGAGATTGGGAATGAAGGAGACACTTCCCTCACTCCCAGCGGGACATGGGGATGGCAGCAGGTGCAGCTCAGTGGCACGACCCACAGCCATACCTGTGCTGAGGAGCAGGTCTGATCCTCTACCTTGGTGCAGGGAGGGCTGGAGGAGCTGGAGACCAGCCCTGCTCTCCTGGACGGATCCACAGCCCTGCTCTCCCAGATATATCAAGCACTGCGCTCTTCTGGACGGATCCAGCCCTGCACACATAAACTGGCCAAGGGCCTTGTCCCAAGCCAGCACTTCAAGTCCTACCCCATGTGCATTCCCTCCTTTCCCCAAATCAAGCTCTGAGGAAAGGGCAATGCCATGCATGCATGAATACACATGACCACGGATGCACATGCACACACCTGCTCAGGTCTCTCCAGCCACCCACCAGACCCTGCACAGCATGGGGACTGCTGCCCTGATCCCAAACCCCCTGACCTCACATCCCCAGCACTCCACAGGCTGCTCCTCAATGCCACAGTCCTTAGCTGCTGCCACCAGCCTGGCCACTTACCTACCAGCCACCCTAGGGCACTTGGCACTGTCCACACCCACAGATCCTCCTGCCACAGCAGCCTCAGGGCCAGCCTGAAGCCACACCAGGTCACACTGCCCTGCGGCAGGTCCCAACACTCCCTTAAGGGGAGGTCCTTCACCTTCCACAGAGCACCCTGCTATTCCCAGAGGGGTACTTTCCTGGCTGCTCCAACTGCCTGGCAATCTCATTCTCCCCTGTACCTCCAGAATGCACAGCCAACAACGAGCAGCTCTCCTCTGAGAACAGGGGGTGCAACACCAACCTGGCACAAGAGCACAGCCCCAGACACCTGCACATCTGCTCTGGCTCTGATCTTACAACCAGGAAGCTGCCACCAGAGCGCGGGGGGAAAGGAAGACATTTCTCCGTGCCCTGTAGAGAAGCACAGCTAGCAGTCTAAAACCAACAATCATTCATTAAAAAAACAAAAGAAAAGAAAAGAAAAAAGGGGTGAATAGCTTATTCTGGAAGCAAGGTGCCAAGGAGAGAGAGGGTGGCTCAGTGGGACTGGACCCTGCTCCCTCCCTGGCACCATCTCTCCCCTGCCCGAGCAGTTCCCTGCACAACCCCCACCACAGCCCCATAGGGACACCCCCGAGCGTGGGACGGAGGAGCTCCCTGCAGCCAGGACACCTCCACCCCACACAGGGAAGGATCTACCCCAAGACTGGAGACAAGACCTGGCAGCTCCAAGGGGAGGGAGGAGGCTAAAACGCGACTCTGGCTGTTGAAAACGCGACCGAGGGTCTTTTGTTCACAGTATGAAATGAGCTGAAGTCGTCAAAGCAGCCGCGGATACAAAGAGTCCTTTGGTGTCGGGGAGAGGGAAAACCATGTCAGAGTCGGGAAACAAAAGTCCATGTGTCTGTCAGATGTCCTTGAGTCTGCCCTGGGTGAAGCAACCTCACGCTTGATTTAATACCTTAAAAAAAAATCATCTTAAACAAACCCTCCCACCCCTAGACCTACAAGATCAGCAAAACCTTGGAAACCAGCCACAGGGACGAGTCCTGATCTTGTCACTAGCCAGAAACGGTGGGGTTTGGGGGCTGAGGGAGGAAGGAAAGAAAGAAAAAGGAGGGGAAACATGGGGTACAGCAGGTCTGAGGGGCGCAACTCAGGCTTGGTCGGCCACCAGAACCAGTGGGGCCACCAGGTGCTGCCCAGCGGCCACTGCCTTGGCCAGGCTGCTCTTCTGCCGTCGCTTGGCCAGCTTGGACTCAGAGGGGGGGGAGAGCTGCATGGCCCGTGAGGTAGCTTTGATGATGATGGGTCGTGCTTCCTCCTCCGCCTCCTCCTCCTCATCCTCATCACGTCGGGTCAGCTGGCGGTTGACAGCAATGGCCTCAGCAGCAAAGCAGGTGAGCTCTTTGGCACTGCTGTTCCTGCAAGGGAGTCAGGGGCTCAGGGGGAGATGTGGGGGCTGGAGGGATGTTGGGGTCAAATATTGGGGTGTCCTCCCTTGCATGCATGCCACACTGCACCAAAACCATGGCTTGAACCCCAATCTCGTGCTTGCAACTGCTGCCTGGACAGCGAGAGCCATGGTAGAGCCCCCAAAAGCAGCGAGAGCAGACAGCAGCCTGCTGGGGAGAGGAGTCAGGATGGGGGCTGGGGGGCCTGGGACTGTCCTCCCCATCCCGAAGCCATGGCACTCACCTCTGCAGGATGATGGGGGTTGGCAGGGTGTTATCCGGGGCACACTGCAACGAAATGTGGCCGGTCAGAGCCCAGAACCCTGCAATGAGGTGTCCCCCACCCTGACTTTTGGGAGCGGAGTGTGGGGAGGGGCAGCAACACTCACCCCCTGCACCCAGGGGTGCTCCAGGACCTGGGCTGCGCTGAGTCGCTTCTTGGCATCTCTCACCAGCAGCTTGGAAATGAGGTCTTTGGCTCCAAAGGAGATGTGTGCCCAGTCCTTGTCAGGAAACTCGTATTTCCCCTCCTGGATGCTTTCAAAGAGCATGTTCTGGGGTGGACGGAAGAAATACAAGAGAGGCTCAGCTTGGAGCAGGGCTGCCCACCAGCAGGGAGGTTTGGGTGCTGCCCACCCAGCAGTGGGGTCTGGGCGCTGCCCACCCAGCAGTGGGGTCTGGGCGCTGCCGGGGTCCCCCCACCCTGTACCTGGCAGGTGTGGCACGCCTCGCCCCGGTCCCAGCCGCAGTCAGAGCCACAGTGGCCCACGAAGGGAGGGTACCCGCTCAGCATGATGTACAGGATGACGCCCAGGCTCCACAGGTCACAGCGCTTGTCATAGATGGATGCCTCCTCGTTGAAGGCTTCCACCACCTCCGGGGCCATGTATTCAGCAGAGCCACACTGCAGGAAGACAGAAGGGTAAGCCCTTGCCTGGGAACCCCAAAGGATGGGGGACTGATGGGGCAGAGCCATGCTGCCTGGGAGGGGATCCTGATGGAGCTGTGGGGCTGCACCCCCTGAAATGAGGGTGCAGGCATGGCTGCTTCTCAGGTTTACTCCCGGCAGGGCAGACAACCAATGGGCAGGTCACCACACACTGGGACACCACAGACCTGCCTCTCTGAGGATCACCCAACAGGCAACCGCCACCCCAAAAAAAAGGAAGTCTAAAGGGGTGCAATCCCCTCCCAGGCAGCACTGGGGAGGCCAGACCCACACCGCACAGTGCTGCCACCACCCCCCAAGCGGCTCAGCGTCCATTCCATTCTCCCATCGTCCCATCATCCCAGGGAGCGGCTGGGAAAGCCCGAGCAGGCAACGGGATGAGCCGGCTCTGCCTGTTCCAGCCAGCCAGAGCAGGCAGGAGAACCGGAGCGGGCGCGGGACGCGGCGCCGGAGGAGTTAACGCTGACGCAAGGAGCGGCGGAGGCAGCAGCCCCGTTCCCCTCTCCGCTCCCCCATTGCTCCCAGGGCTCTGGGGCTTTCCACCGCACGTGACCTGCAGCCCACACAGGCCTCGTGACCTGGGCAGAGAAAAGCTGCAGCCAGCAGATAATCACCCTGGAACGTAACCAGAGGCCTCCTCACCAGAGGCCTGGCCAGCCCCTGCAGCTGATGCCACCGAAGGGAAAAAAAGAAAGAAACCCAAGCCCCAGCTTCTCGGCAGGGCTCTAACCGGGGGCAGCCTCCCCCCCGCCTCCGCTGCTGAGAACTGCAAATCTCGGGACACCTCAGACATTCAAGTCCTGCCCCAGGAGGAGAGTAAACATGAAGGACTGCAGGAGCCAGGGTGTTTTGGTCCCCACCTCCGGTGCTGTGCACCCTGTACCAATCAGCCGGGCTCTGCCCTCCCCCGGCACGTCAACACCCCAAAAACATCGGGGTACAGGGCAACACCCTGCACGTGGAGGGGCCCTGCTGCTGCTGCTAAGAGGACTGGGGCTTTCTACCTGGGGGAGGGAAATGGGACATATTCATGCAACACAGGATCACCCCAGAAGCTTTCAGGGTGTGTATCCCATGCAAGCAGCACTCTGTAAGCAGGGGGTGCTCCCAGCCCCCCCCCACCTTCCACCCACGATCAGGGGNCGAAAGCCAGCCTCCCGCAGCCGCCTCCAACAGGGCTGGCTGTTGCTAAGGCTCTCGGCAGCCCGGGCTGCGTGCCAGCCCCCGCCGCACCGCCCCGGCCCCCCCCCGGCATTATGTAACCGCATCTCGCCCGCTGCGGCGGTGGGGGACAGCCAGCACCAGCTACGGCAGCCACGAGCAGGGGAATGTCCATGGCACCCCCCTCCCCAAAGCCTAGGGGGTGGATAAGGGCCCCCCACTAAGCACAGACACCCCACCACCACCACCATGGA
>VWZX01002915.1:323001-369716 GCA_013399015.1 Galbula dea | reverse complement strand
CCCTGCACCCACCAACCCCGGCAGCACCCCCCTACACCCACTCGTCCCTGGCAGCACCCCCCTGCACCCACTGCCCCTGGCTCACCTGGTCTGGGCTCTCACACAGAATATTTTCTGGTTTCAGATCCCTGTGTGCAATTCCTGGAGGGAGAAGAGACAATAAGGGAAAAAAATCCCCCCTACAACAGCTCTGTGGTGAAAGGTCTGGGGGTGGCACCGGGCCCCCTCCCTCCTCAACCCAAATCACTGCCCGCACCATGGCCAAGGGCACAAATTGCTGCTGGCCCTGAGACCTGGTGGAACCGGAGGAACAAGCTCCATAACCACAGCAAGCCTCGTGATGCAGTTGGGCTTGACCCTGCCTGCCCAGGGCCAACACTGTCCCCCTGGGGAGGGCATGGTAGCACCCCAGGGAGGCAGCATTCCCCCTCCTTCAGGAAGGACATGGTGGCAACCCAGGGACACTTTATCTCACCTTTGTTGTGCAAAAAGTGCAGGGCGCTGGCGATGTCCCTCACCACCACGCTGGCCTCCAGCTCATTGAAGTGACGTCTCCGGTGGATGTGGGTTAGGATGGAGCCTGCAGCCAGGTAAGAGCAAAGCAGGGAGCTTGTGGGGGGCTCTTGCCGCCCCAGTTCCCTCCACCCTGGCACCTCCCTCACCTCCTCTCATCTTCTCAAACACCAGGTAAAACCTCTCCTCCTCCTCAAAGAACTCGATCAGCTCCAGGACATTCCTGTGGGGACAGAAGCACTCAGCCCAGCATCCCCCCAAAATCCTCCTGGGGTCTCCCATCCCCACAGCCCCCTGCACTCCCAGCCAGGACAGGTCCTAGGGCAGGGAGTGTGTGTGTTGGGGGGGGGGGAGGGGGGCAATGTGGAACAGGAAAATCGGGTTTCCAGTGATTGAAACCACACGGCCAGGGCCCCCCAGCTGCATTCCAGGGGGGAGAGGGACTTCAGTACCCAGCTCTGCTCCCTAATTGCTCGCAGACCCTCCTGGCTCCCTCACTCCCCTCTGGCTAGCAGCTAGCCGCAGCGGTGGCTTGGCTCAGCACCCTCCACGGCACGGCTCGGCTCAGCCCACCTCCCCCCAACACAACATGGCTCAGCTCAGCCCACCCCCTGCTGGTAAACACAAGACGGCTCCAACTTGGCGTTTGCAGCCCACACCCCTTGTCACGGCAAACAACTTCACCTTGCCCCGAGATGCCCCGGCGAGGCCAAAGTGAGGGAGCATGGCATGGGAGAACGGCTTGGTTACAGCCCATGGGTGTCACAAGCATCAGCCCAGTCTCAGCCTACTCCCCATGCCTAGGGTGGCTGCCCTGCAGTACCTGTGTCCCTGGCACTGGTAGAGCATCTCCACCTCCCGGAAGACTCTGCTGCGGATGTGTCCCAGGCGCTTCTCTATGATCTGGAACACAAAGAGAGGGAAGCGCTCAGGGAGAGGCACTGCTGCTGGGGAGGGGCTGGGAATCACCGCACCCCCACCCAGCGGGTGCTGAGGACCCTGGGGCCCGGCTGGGGCAGGCGTGGGGTGCTCCAAGGGGTTAAGGCAGCAGGAACAGGCTGTTCCTGGTGGCAGTGCCAAGCTACTCCCTCCCTCGCTTGCTCCCTCCCTCCCAGGGCCTCAGCCAAGGCGAGGTCCCTGTGACACCACCAACCCCCAGCACAGCCAGTCCCAGGGACAGAGAAGGACACTTCACCCCACCGGGCACTGGTGCCATGGGCTGGGCAGGGTGTCCCTGCTCATGGTCTCACCATGGAATACCTGGCTGTTTCCTCTGACCCCAGGCCTCTATGACACCCAAAGGCTCCCTCCGGAGTGACTGGGGAAGCCAAGTTGGCTGCATTTTGACACAGGGGCTGTCCCAGTCTCCTCACACCCCAGCTGGGAAGCCTGCAAGGTGAGGCCACAGGACCAGCAAGCCCCACCCAGAAAGCAGATGGTTCACCCAGACCCCAGCACCCATGTGCTCACAGGGAGATGGAGACCCCTCCAGGGTAAGCAGGATCCAGCCACACTGCCACCACCACAAGCCCCTGCTTGCCCCAAGTCCCCAGACGCGTCCCAAGCATTAATTTAACCTCCCATTTGCCCTAATTTATAGGGAGAGGAGCGTGGCTGAGGGAGGTGACCAAGGTCCCAGAGCTGGGCGGTGGCAGAGGACAGCATGCCACCTGCATGGCCTGACCCTGCCACGCTGCTGCCCTTCTCCTTCCCCTCCAGCCCACATGAAATCCTCCTCTTGTGCCAGCACTAGGTGGGTGTGGGAGCCAGGAGAGCCTGAGATGTGGAGGGTGGAAAGGGAAACTGAGGCAGGGAGGAAGCAGGGTCTGCAGCCCCAGAGCTTTACCTTCACTGCGTACTCCTTGTTGGTGATGAGGTTAATGCAGGACTGGACTCTGGCATGAGCCCCTTCTCCCAGCACCTCCTCCTGCAGCTGGTAAACATCTGGCAGGGGAGAGGTCACCTAAGCCACTTGCCCCACCATAACACGGGACACCATGGCTGTCCCTTCTCCTCAGCCTGTCCCCAGGCCTGGGGGATGCCAAGACGGCCCCAGCTCTGCCCCAGGCTGGGAGGGGGACGCTGGGGTCCCTGGGGCAGCCCCACTCACCTTCGAACCTGCCGGAGAAGCTGTCGGTAGCTCTGCAACGCTTCTTCTTCTTGTTCCTTTTCTTGGCATCAGGGATATCGATGGGTTGACTTGAAGGCATGTCTGTGCCAGAGCAAAGCCACCAGCGTGAGTCACCCCTGTCCACCCCACATCACCCCACAAAGCCTTCAGGGCAATGCAAAGGGCCAAGCTCCCACAGTCCAGGATGGGAGGAGCCCCAAGGGAGGACACCTGCAGCTCACCAGGTCGGGGTGGGCACTCGAAGTTGAAGACAGGCTCCAGGTGGTTGGACTGGTCGAATTCCAGGTCAAAGGGGTTTTGTCCCTGAGGGGGCCAAGAACAAGAGTAAGATGGCAGCCACCATTGGCCACCCACACCGAGACCAGTAACAACATTGAGCCTGGCACACTCCTGCTCTTGGCATATGCTCTGCTTGCTCCCCCACCTGCGCAGGACACCAGCTCATGGTGGGACACAGCAGAGCCAGAAGAGAAGGAGGAAGGCTTTGACCACATCTCCTGATGGGGATAGTGCTGCCAGGTCATGCCTCCACACCAGCAGCCCCAGGCCAGCACGCAGGGGATGATGAGAGGGATTGGGGCCACCTGCACCAACCCAAACCCAAGTCTCCACCCAGACCCAAACTACAGTGAGGAGAAGAAAAGCCACAGAGCAGGACAGGCTCCAGAGCCACCATGACATGTCCTCCTGGCTCCCTGCAAGGTCACAACGAACCTGAGCCCGCTCAGCCCTGCTATGGCATATGTCGTGCAAGACACCTGTGACCTGGCAGGACAAGGCTACATCCCAAACCCTCCCTACACCCTGGATGTGCACAGGGCATGGGAACCACTGCTTTCCCCACCCCAAACCCTGTGGCTCCGGTCCCAGCACCCCAACAGGGACACAGCACCCTCTGCCCCCCACTCCCTTGAGCCTCTCCACCACAGGACAAGGCAGAGCCCAGCCAGGAAGGCGAAAGGGCCTGGTCCTCTGCAGGGTTACGAAATCTGTTTGGGTGGAGGTGGCAGCTCCCGGCGGGGTGCCCATAACCGCCCTGGTGTCCCGGTGCCCGGGCTTGCTGCCAGCCCCAGCACAGCACAGGAGCAGCAAACCCCAGCCACTGCCACCAGAAACACCCAGAAAACTCCTGGTTACTGCTGGGGTGACGAGGGGAGGGGGGGCAGAGCAGGGAAGTTCCCATGGTGGAGAAGGCCAGGGAGGGACAGACCAAGGGAGGTCCCCATGGTGGCGAAGGCTGTGGGGGGAGGAGGGGAGATCACACCAGGAGCACCTCCTTACCAAGCACCACTCCAGATCTCTGGGGGCAAAAGGCTCCTTCACGGAGTTTTGCCAGCTCCCCCCTCCCATGCAGATGTCTGGATTTGGAAGGGGGTGCAGTATTATTGCCCTTCAGTGGCCAGTGGACACCCCCATGGGATGAACAGCTCTGGTCCCAACCGCTGCATCATGGGCAGGATGAGGTCTCCCAGGGGGGCACATGGCCCTGCCAGCTGTCACAGCCCCACACACAAAAGCTTTGGGGGATGGGAGGCATGGGGTGGACACTGCCACCTCTGAGGTGTCATCCGTGTCCCCCCCCGCGACGTTGTCTCCAGCCCCAGCCACCCGACGGGGGAGGTGGGGGGCGGGGAGATGGAGGAAGCCAAACCCCAGGCAAAAGCCTCCAAAGCAGGCTGAGGTGCTGGGCAGGTTTGGGGTGAGCTCCCAGCATCCCTCGCAGCGCCGGGAGCCAAACTAAACAAAGATCCCACGAAACTGCTCGGCCGCAGACAGGGACAGGGGCAGCACTCAGGGAAGCAGGACCCGGCAGGATGTGTCGTCCCCCCGCCCCCGCCCGCAGACCCCCAGCATGACAGCGGATGGATGGATGCAGTGGGCAGGGGGGTCGAGGGTGCCCTGACCACCCATGGGTGCAGCCACAGCCCAGGACCAGAGGACGTGTGCTCCATGCTGCCAGGATCTAGGTCCTGTGGAGGGCTATGGACCCCTCGCACAGCACATCTCCCCCACCCCCGACACCTCTCCCGCACCCTGCTTGCAGGTTTGGGGCAAAGAGGTGTACCTGGGGTGGATGGGGCTGGGTCTAGGGGACACACAGAGTGCAGCCCGTCCCCCCACAACGCCACGGGGGATCCCCGTGGGAGCTGCAGCAGAGCAGGCAAAGCCTTACTGCAGCATCCCAGCGCCCACCGGGGCGGGGAAGGGGGAGTGGAGGGGGACACAAGACAACAGGGACTGCAAACCCGACCCCTGGGAGCACCCCGACCCCCAGTACAAGGAGACAGGGGGGTCCCATCGCCTGCTTCGGGGTGGTAGCACCCCAGGCATCGGGGGGCGTTCGTGGGGGGGCGGGCAGGAGGATGCTCCTCCTCCCCCATGGTAAGGGATGCATCGCAAAGCTGCAGNCGAGACCTGCGGGGAGAGGAGCGGAGTTGGGGGGGAAGGGCGTCAGATGGCTGCGACCCCGCACGGAGCCCACCCCTCCCCTTGGGTCATCTCCGTCCTTGCCCTCCCCACCCTCGCACCCCGATCCCCGTGCTCACCGGCGCGGCCCCGCAGAGCCGCAGCCGCTGCCGGTGGTACCGCAGCCCGCACCGCCGCCCGCTCCGCTCCGCTCCGCCGCCGCCGGGAGGGGACGCGCTGCTGCCGCCCCCGACAGCTTTATAGCCCCGGCCGCGGTCCGCCCCGGTCCGCCCCGCACCGCCCTCGCAGGGCGCCACCGCCCCGGGAAGGGGACAACCTCCCTCCCGGTACCTACCGGACACACACACCCCTCCTGGGTACCTACCAGGGACAGATACAAGCCCCCCTGAACACCTACCGGGGACACACACCCCTCCCGGGTAGCTACCGGGGACAGACAACCCTTCCCCCTCATGGGTACCTACGGGGGCAAAAACAAGACCCCCGGGCACCCACCGAGGAAACACCCCCCCCTCCTGGGTACCTACCGAGGACAGAAACAAACTCCCCCCGGGAACCCACCGAGGACAGAAGCCTCTCCCCGGGAGCACCTGACACCCTCCCCGAGTATCCCTTGTACTGAATCGGAGACACAAGCACCCCCTAGAGCCCCCACCGAGGACACAACCCCCATCCCGGCTCACCCACCACGGACACAAGCACCCACCGGGGACACAATCTCCACCTCCCGGCATATTACCGAGGGCACAAACATCTCCTCCGGCACCCCCCGTCCCACACCGGGGACAAAAACACCCCCCTTGGGCACCCACCGGGGACACCGCCATACACACGCTCGGGCACCCACTGGGTCCCCGGCGATACAATACCACCTCCAGGGACACCCCAACCCCCTCCCCGAGCACCCCTTTGTGCTCCTCCAGGGACACAGACCCGCCCCAGAGACTCTCCTGTGCTTCAGCGGAGGCTGAGGACACCCCCCCGGGGGGCTTCTCTTCACCAGAGCAATCCCCGGAGCCCCCTGCACTGCATTTAGAGATGGGATCACCCCCAGACCCTCCTGCACTGCACCAGGGGACGATGACCCCACCAGGTATCCCAACCACCAACCCCCCACACCTCACACCTGGGCACAGGGACAACACTTGGAGCACCCTATGCTGCACCCAGGGACACCCCTTAGGATCCCCCCGACCCTGCACCCAGGCACAAGGACGGTCTGGTTCCCCGTTAATTTTCTGCAGCCCCAAAGCTCAGGGCAAGGAGGGTGGGGGCTGGCCCCAAACCCAACCCCCAGAGCCCACTCATGCCACGAGCGGAGCAGTGCTCAGCCCCACAGCAGGGCCACCTGTGCCCAGGAAGGGACGAGCAGGGCAGCGGGGCAGCTCCTTCAGTGGCCACCCAGGCCTGGAACGCGGCTAGCGGGTGGCCAAGGGTGGGCAGGACTCGGGGGCACCGTGAGAGGCCATCACGATGTGGGGGTGACGTGTGCCCCCCCTCAACAACCACCATCCCCCCCGTCCCCCCCCGTCCCGCCTCGCGTGACGCCAGCCCGGGCTGAGACCTGACGCGCTCGTTGCGCGGAGCCCAACGAGGCCAATGGCTGCAGCACCGCGGAGCATGACTTCACCTCCCGCGCCGCGCATTGGCTGCTAGCGAGGCTGCTGCCGCCATGGCCAACCCCGCGGGGCCCCCGTTCCACCGCAGCCACCTCCCTCGGGAGCACCCCACGTCAGACACCACCTCTCCCACACCCCAGGCCATGCAGCCCCCCCCAACTGCACCACTGAGCTCTGCCTTCTACTAGCTTCTTCTCCTTCCCCAGACACCCCCCCAACCTCAAAGCCACTGGTGCCAGCCTGATGTGGGGCCACTACTGGAGTCCTGGCTGCCCCTCCAGACTCCCCTTCCCTGCTCCCAAATCCACTCAAATTCCTGGTTTTGCCAGGCCCCGATGGCTGCTCCCACATCCAGGGAAAAGCAGGGACCCCAGACCTTCCTTTATTAGTGTTGCTAATGAGGGCCAGCCAATTAGCCCAGGCTGAAGTGAAGGGGGGGCAGGCATGGGGCTGCCCGGAATGATAGAATCATAGAAGTGTCAGAGTTGGAAGGGACCTCAAAGATCATCTAGTTCCAACCCCCCTGCCTGCCAGGGACACCTCCCACTAGATCAGGTTGCCCACAGCCCCAGCCAGCCTGGCCTTAACAGCTTCCAGGGATGGAGCTTCCACAGCCTCTCTGGGCAACCTGTTCCAGTGTCTCACCACCTTAATAGTGAAGAACTTCCTTCTAATATCTAATCTAAATCTCCTCTCCTCTAGTTTTCTTCCATTCCCCCTAGTCCTATCACTACCTGACCTCCCAAAAATCCCCCCAGTTTGCAGGGGTTTGGCTCCCAGAGATATAGGAGGGTCAGGGGAGAGGTGACGTGTCCCCATGGCACCCCTTGGGTGGCTCCAGCTCCAGTGGAGGAGCCGCATGCCTCCAAAATTGCACACGCTGCCATGTAGGTCACCCAGCTGGTAATGACAGGGCACCCACAGCCCCGGGGGGCCACCCAGGGGTGCTGGGCACGGCGAGGACACCCAGGGCCAGCTGGGAGCTTGGCCAGCCCATGGGGTCTCCTTATGGTATTAAGGTCTAGTTTTCTGTGTGAAGGAAATGCAGGCCCATTTTGTGTGCCCCCTGAGCAAGGCTGAGATGCTGGCCCCTGAGAACATATTTGGGTTCTCTCTGTGAACGGAATCTGCCAAGCTGGGTTGCCAGGTGGCTGAGGGAGGGAGCCTTGTGGAGGTAAGGTGGCTCTGTTTGGGCTAAAACCAATGCAGCAAGGCTGAAACAACAAGAAACAGAGCTTCCGAGCAGATTCTGAAGGCCACAGGGAGCAAATTGAGACCTTTGCCTAATTAATGGTGATTTCAACATTAAAACTCATGCCCCTCAGTAAATGTATGACTATGTCCCTCAGCTCTCCACCCAAATCATGCTAAATGTCACCTAGAAGGCAGGGACAGTTAGAATTAGGATCTGAAAACCCATGGGAAGAATCCTGCCTTGGTTGGGGCAGGACAGACTGAAGACCTCAGGGTTTAGCTGTCCCAAAGGATGGCCGATGGCTGCTCCTTCTCCTCCCATCACCAGGAAGGGATGCAGTAAGAACTGTGCAATCAATGCACATCCTCACATCTCTGCCAGCATTTCTCTGGATTATATTTTAGTGTTGGTTTAAAGCTTTTTTTCTTACTTTCCTGACTTGGTCGGACACTTCCCCAGGAGCATAATTATTAGCTTGAGCTCAAATTCCTTGCAGTTACTCAACTTATCACCAGCAATTCCCAATCTGTTATCTGTCACCCTAATAAATCAAACTGATTATTAATTTAACTTGTCCAGGCTGTTTCACAGAGAGCAAGCCCAGGTCGGGCACCCTTGGGCAGGGTTTGTCTAACGTGGAGGCCTGGAACACTGAGCCAGGCAGACTGCTGGGTCGGGGTCTGGCCTCTTAACGGGAGAGTAACATTGGTGTAGTCAGCAGGATTGCTCATGGCTGAGTTACTGCAACTTAACGTGACACCCCTGGAGCAGTCATGCGTGCTGGATGCACGTGTGATGCGTGCTCTCTGCGTGTCGTCTGCGTGTCATTGTCTGCTTGTTCTCCAAACGCTCACTGCAGCCTCTCTGCACGTCTGCTGGGTGCTCACTGCCCTCTGGGTGCCCCTGCCTGGCCTCTGTGTGTTCGCTTCACACCTGCCACACTCTCTCTGTGCTTGCTGTGCACTCTCTCCATGCTCACTGCATGCTCACATTGCATCTCCACACTCACTGCATGCTCTCTCCATGCTCACTGCATGTTTTCATGCTTGCTGCATGTCTTCACACTCACTGCATGCTCACTGCTCACACTCCACACTCACCTTTCACTCCCTGTATCCTTCTGGCCTCTTGGAGCACTCTGCAGGCTCCCTGCACACCTACTGCATGCTCACTGCTCATGCTCCACACTCACTATTTGCTCCCTGCATGCTCCTGGTTTTTCTGCACGCTCTGCATGCTCACTGCATTCTCACTGCATGCTCACTGCTCATGCTCTAGGCTCACTTTTAGCTCCCTGCATGCTCCTGGCCTCTCTTCATGCTCTGCACGCTCACTGCACGCTCACTATGCTCTCCCTCCATGCTCACTGCTCACACTCCACACTCACTCTTCTCTCCCCACTCACCCACCCCCAACTCCCCACAGGCTCTCAGCTCTGCCTCTCACCCCGTGTCCCACCTGCAAGGGTCCCGAGCTGGGAGGTGTTGGGGCGGTGCCAGCACCCTTCCGAGCGATGCCACGGGTTGCCAGGAGGCAGTGGTGCCCTGGGGGTGGCTTCCTGCAGCTGTGGGGCCGTTGGGCCAGGTTTGCAGCCACGTGTGATGAGAGCATCGGGTCTCAGAATGCTGTGGGCAGGGAGCAAGCACCTGTTTGGCTGGGGTGGGGGCTCCTGCCAGCACATGTTGCTGGGACACACTCCCCTCTCCAACAGTTCCCTTCCTAGGCCACCAGCACCTAGAGGACATGCCCCCTACCTGAGGCTGGACAGGCACAGAAGCAGGGGGAGGCAGGAGGCAGCAGAGCATCATCCCGTGTGGTGTATGCCCGCACCTCCCCCCCACGTAGGTGCAGCCATGGCTGTGGTCACCACGTGCACACATGACCACGCCACCTTGTCCCACATGTTTCTTTATCCTGGTGCTTCACCCCTGCTTTCCCCCACCCAGGGTGGGGGCTCTGCCCCTCTCCCCCATGGACACAGGGTCCAGCCCAGTCCTGGCTGCTTTCCTCCAAGCCTCCTCTGTCCACGTGTGTTTTGGAGGCTGAAGCAGGAGGTCTCCTGCTGCACCTCCTCCACAGAAGCCCTCATCACTTTGGAGCTGCAGCAGGTCCCTGCTCTGGTGGCTCTGGCTGCAGAAGCTCATGACCCCCATCAAAACCACAGGAGGTGGAAACAGCCACAGTGGCACCTGGTGAGAGGAGGCTTTGGTGGCTCATGGCCTGAGCTCACAGCACAGGGTGTCCACATGTTTTTTTCAGAGAAAAAGAAATATTGCTGTGTTTTATGCCACACCTTCCTGCTCAGCAAGTGCTGAGCCCTCCCCAGACCTCCTCCTTCCTCCTGGGGATCACATGGAGTCACAGAATCATTCAAGGTGGAAAAAATTTCCAAGATCAGAAAGTCCAACTCTCGACCCAACACCACCATGCCACTAAACCAGGTCGTGAAGTGTCACAGCCAGATGTTTTCTGAACCCCTCCTGCGATGGTGACTCCGCCACTGTCCTGGGCAGCCTGGGCTGATGTCTAACCACTCTGTCAGGGAAGAAATGTTCCTAGTGTCCAATATAAACCTCCCCTGGCACAACTTGAGGCTGTTTCCTCTTGTCCTAGCACTTATTCCCTGGGAGAAGAGCCCAACCCCCACCTGGCTCCAGCCTCCTCTCAGGGAGTTGCAGAGAGCCAGAAGGTCTCCCCTGAGCCTCCTCTTCTCCAGGCTAACCAAGCCCAGTTCCCTCAGCTGCTCCTCACAACACTTGTGCTCTAGACCCTTCCCCACCTTCCTTACCCTTCTCTGGCCACACTCCAGCACCTCAATGTCCTTCTTGGAGTGAGGAGCCCAGGAGCAGCCAGGCTGAGGCTGGTGGCAGCTGTGCCTCATCTTGCACTGCCACCCAGAAGCAGCTGAACACCCCCAGGGTAACCATGCCCCCGGGGCATCACCTGTGCCCTCACCCCTCCAGCACAGGGGTCCTCACGGGTCGGTGGAGCCCCAAGTGAACAGATGGGCTAAGGGAAAACAGGAAAGCGAGTGGGGCCATGCCGGAAGATTCCTATTGTCGGTGCAGGGAGCATGAATCAGGCTGGAGGCTGCCGCGGCCACCCTGCTCCTGCCACCCCTGCGGTACTCAAGCCAGGCACAGCTCCCCCTGCTCCCCCTGCTCCCCGCCTCTGCTGTGGGCAGGAGCAGCAGGAGGGCAGCTGCTGGTGACATGTGCTGGGCTTCCTCCTCCCCTGCCCCACTGCTCCCGTTTGGAAGGGAAGAAAGAAAACCAATCCTTTTTCCTGAGGTTATTTCCCCAGCAGAAGGAGGGCCCAGCTCCCCTGCCCTGCGTTGCAGGAGGCTTTGGAGCCCTGGCTCCATCTCACATGAAAAAACAGGCAAAAAAACCTTGGAATTTCCTGCCAGGCAGAAAACCAGAAAGGTTTGGCTCTCCCAGCACTGGTTCTGCTGCTGGGGTGGGGTGGGATGGGACAAACAGGGGACATGGGGGACAGGAGGGACACGGTTCACCTCCCAGCAGGTCCTTCAGCCTCCCTCCTCCCAGGGGAATCTGGCCATGGTGCCTGGGTGGGTCTGCCTCTCCCCAAGACCAGCTCCCTGCTTCATGGACAGGCCATGGAGCTCCAGTGCACCCCTGAGTCCCTCCACTGCCACCCTGGGGTATTCCCTGGGGACGTGGCCCTGGTCCCTGGCTCCCCATCTGCTGTGGGGAAGGGGCTGGGGTGAACCCTGCTTGGGTTTCCCAGCTCTGGCTTAGCACTCACTTTTTGGGGCTCTTGTCCTCCCTAGCCCCCCATAACCCCAGGGCTCCCCACAGCAGAGCTGCCAACCCAGCTTGTCTCAGGGACAGTGGTGGGACACGGCCACTGACCAGGAAGATGGTGCCGTGCCTCAGTTTCCCCAGCCAGAGGAGGTGCCATGGGGGTAGGGAGCTGTCCTGAGGCAGGGCACTAACATGCACTAGGGTGGTTTCACCCCCCAAAAAAAGCCTTTGAGAGGAGAAGCCAGTTCAGCAGGCAGCATCCCCCACCCCTCAGGAGCCCCACGGTGACATGGCAAGCCCCAGGCAAAAGCCAGGGGACAAGGAGATGGTGGGGGTGGAGATGGCTGGGCTGGGCTGGGGCTTGGTCTGTCCGTCCCCCAGCAAGATGGGCTGAGTCACCGCGGGAGGGAGATTCCTTCAGCCTCCGAAACCAGGGGCAGGAGCTCTGGCAGCTGTGGTTTCAGGGTGTTTGGGAGGGAGCTCACGCCAAGCTGCAGTGGGGAATCCCAGCTTGGTTGCCAGCAGCAGATGGGAGAAGCCTTTCCAGGTGGTTTGTAAACTCCCTGGGCTCTTGTTGCCCCTCTTCATCCCACAAATTCTCTGGGAAGGGATGAAACCTGCAGGAGCAGCCCCAACCCTCTGCAGCCAGGTCACCAAGGGGTGGCCCTGGGAGCTGGGGGACACAGTGGGACACGAGATTGTGGTGCAGAACCTCCTCCTTGGGCTGTGTTCTGATGGATGTCAGCACCTGCCATTGTGTCCTTGCTTCATCACAAAGTGCAGCAGGTTGGGACAACTTGGTACCTTCTGAGCTTGAGGACTGAGGCAGGGAGTTGAAGCAGCCTGGTACCATCTGTGCCAGGTACAGAGCACAGGGAGCTGGAATGATCTCGCACTCCCTCACTATGCATGCAGCTCCCTACTGCCTGGGAGATGTCCTGAGATTCCTCCCACCTGGATCACAGCCCAGTCTGAGGAGTGCCAAGATTGCCTGAGATGAATAATGACCACAATGAGAAAAACACTGCCCAAAATCAGTCATCTTGTGACCTTGTAAACACCAGCCCTAAGTGGGGCCTCTTGGAGCTCTCTGGGATTGCAGTGGCTGTGGCTTCACGTCTCCCCTGGAGCTGGACAGACTCTGACCATCCACTGGTAAAAGCTGATGAAGAGAGACATAAGGAATTCACTGCACTTGGATTCTAGAGAATCCTAAAGATCATTGGGTACCAAAATTTACTGTAATCTGCAGAACTAGTGTGGCAGCAGGACTAGGGCAGGGATTGTCCTCCTGGACTGGGTGCTAGTGAGGCCACACCTGGAATCCTGGGGTCAGTTTTGGGCTCCTCATTCCAAGAAGGACATGAAGGTGCTGGAGGGTGTCCAGAGAAGGGCAAGGAAGGTGGAGAAGGGTCTAGAGCACAAGTGTTGTGAGGAGCAGCTGAGGGAACTGGGCTTGGTTAGCCTGGAGAAGAGGAGGCTCAGGGGAGACCTTCTCACTCTCTGCAGCTCCCTGAGAGGAGGATGGAGCCAGGTGGGGGTTGGACTCTTCTCCCAAGGAACAAGTGATAGGACAAGAGGAAACAGCCAGAAGTTGTGCCAAGGGAAGGTTTAGGTTGGGCATTTGAACAACTTCTTCCCCAAAAGGGTTGTCAAGGCCTGGCCCAGGCTGCCCAGGGCAGTGGTGGAGTCACCATCCCTGGAGGGGTTCAGAGGATGTGCAGATGTGGTGCTGAGGGCCATGGGTTAGTGGTGACCTGGCAGTGTTGGGTTAACAGTTGGACTTGATGATCTTGGAGGTCTTTTCTAACCTTAATGATTTGATGATTCTATGACCTCCACCAGAGGTTAACCTCCACCCCTGTGTATAACCTCTGTACCTGTATATCTCTAGCCTGTGTGTGTGATTTGCTCACAGAACTGGCCTGAGTCCTTATCTACACCCCTGGATGGATTATAACCAATGATTGCTGACTGGTGACGATTTCCTATGTGACCAGAGAGCCTGAGCCTCTGATTTATGGGAAGAATGTTCATGGATTTTAAACTGCTGCTCCCCTAAAGTGCTTGTAGGACACCCAGTGCCATGTTAAATCAGGCACTGAAATCCTTCTGCACCAGCTCATGCTATGTCACTGAGACACTTGGACCCAAATCCTCTTGGTCATAAAGTGTTGACCAAGTCTGGAACTAAGGGTGGATCTAGACAGAGCCTAGAGAGCAAGGGTGTCCATGCTGAACCTCTTGATGCAACAGGAGAGCTTCTTACATCCTTTTCATTCCTCTGTATCCTCAGACATGAAGTGTTGGCTAAGCCCAGGACTAAAAATTGGCTCTAGGTGCACCTAGACTCCTCTCTGAGGATGAGTGTAGAGAGCAAGAGGGTCCAGTCTGAAGCTGGTGGCACAGCAGGAAGGTCTCCTTCACCCCTTTCACTCCCAATCTCAGTTTCCTTAGTCAGGAACCACTGCCCAGGTCAGAGACTGGATCTAGCCACACTTAGGCTCCTCTCTGAGGAGGAGTTTAGAGAGCAAGGGAGGTTCAGCCTGAAACCCTGTGACAACAGGAGGGCCACCTGCACCTCTTTTATTCCCCACCCCTGTGTAAAGTCATTCCAGCCCAATTCCCAGCTGATTTTCCCTCTCTCTGTTTCTCTCACAATCACTTGACTCAAACCCCCAAACATTTTCCCTCTCTCTGTTTCTCCCATGTAGCAGGAACTAGCTTGAACCTTGCCATGGAATTGAACCTTGACAGATCTCTGTTCAACTTTGCTGAGTTCCATCCAGTTATGAACCTCTGCCAGATCACCTCTCTGCCTCTTCCTGCTGCTCTCCCATTTGGAGTCAGGAGCATTCCACTCATTCCAGGGTGAGCAGGGTCCTAAATCAGGATCCCAGGACAAGTGATGGAAACCACTCATCCTCCACAGAGGCACAGGCTAGCATCTTCGGAGCAGAAAAAGTCCCAAACCACCCCAAAAAATCCTCTTGCTCCCTCAGTGTTGGAAAAGGGTCTCAGAGGAGCAGTGTGGCTCCTGAACCCTGCGCTGGAAGATGCTGGGAGCCGTTGGCTGCATCCCTGCAGCCTCTCAGCATCCCAGGGAATGTTTTCTAGCTAAAAGGACCCCAGGACCCTTTCTGAAGCACTGGGTACACCACGGCAGTGAGGGACTGGCCCCTCCTGCAGGGCCAGCATGGGGCACAGGGCAGCAGGTGCCTCTGGGATGGCTGTGAGCTGGACATGCACTCCCTGATCCGATGTTTTCCTAGAAGGGTCACCAGGTCCTGCTCATGTTCCCAGCATGAGGCTGGAGAGCTGCTGGCCACCAGCCTGGCCAGGCCATACAAGGGAGAGAGGAACATGTGCCATGCTACTGACTGTCCCCTTGTCCCAGGAACAGCTGTCACCTCCTCCATGGACCCCCAGAGCCCAAAACCAGAGTAGGGCAAACCCCAACCCTGTGCCCCCTGCCCAGGAGAGGTGGGTCAGGGCTGGGTGACTGCCGGGGCCCTGCGGGGCCCCCGGGGCAGGATCTGGCCCCAGAGGTATCAGCTGTCCCGGGGAAAGAACAGATAGCACATTTCTGAGTGCTTGGAAAGCTGCCGACTGCCTGCTCAAGGACGAGGGACAGAGGAGCAGGTGGCTACGGGCAGGGCTGCCAAGGGCTGGGGGGGCTGAGCGTGGTGGCAGAGCTGCTCAGGGACACGTCCTGTGCCACCCCATGCCAATATCCCTAACTCCCGAGATTCAAGGAGGGATCTGAACTGCATGGGATGCGGCAGCACCTCCCAGGGATGGGAAACACACTCGGGAAGGGAGCTCCCTGCCGTGGGTGGTGCAGACGTGGGACGGCAGCCAGAGCACTGGGGGAGCAGCATCGCTGCAGAGCCAGGCTGGCCAGAGGGTCAGGGCAGGGGCATGATGCGATTATGTTACTGCAAAGCCCCGGCAATGCTCTCAGCAGGATCTGCTGCTTGGGGAGGCAGTGGTGGCTGGGGACATCTCCATCCTCACCTAGTGGGGACCTGGCTTCTGCACAGAGCCCACGGAGGTGTCCTGGTTGAAGCCGTGTGGCTGCAGACACTGTAGGAGACCCTCAGGCCCTGCTCCCCTGTGGTTGGTTTCCAAGTGCCTGTGCAGTCCCTGCCTCTATTCCCTAGCTTCAGAAACCAGTGCCAGTTTTAAGCAGATGAACAGGAACTGAGGTCCTACAGCTCCTGAGCTCCTCAGCACTCAGAGGCCAGAGGAGCCCAGCAGGAAGGGCAGAGGGTGAGCTGTCTCCTTTCCTTGGGAGCAGCAGGCGACACCGCGCTGAGCCAAACAACAGAAGCATTTCCCTTTGACCATAAGGGCACCACAGCCTCTCCGTGCCATGGCAGAGCACCCTGCAGCCCTTGAGCCTGTGCCTGCTCCAGCTCCAGGGCAGATGCCATCTGTGCTCTTTGGGAAGGGGTCAGCCCCGCAGAGGGGAGGCTGTCAGAGCCCTGGGCACGTTCCCTGCTCAACCCAGGCCCTGCAAGGCAGGAGAGCTGCAAATCTGTTCTCCTCTGGGCTCTCACTGGCCTTTGTGACGCCTCCATCTGCACCCCACCAGCGATCAGATCTCCAGCAGGTCCAGGGGACAGCTAGACTCGTTCTGCCGGGCTGGGCTCAGCTCTGGGTGCTCGCTGCTGCTCGCTCACCTGCAGCCCTGGGCTGGCAGGAGGCAGCTGTGGCTCACGGGCAAGTAAACATGCAGCCCCCGCACGGGAGATGAAAGCCTAGGGAGGGAAAAAGCCCAGCACTGGCTGTGGCAGCTCTGCAAACCTGTCTGGGCAACATCCTGCTCTGCAGAGGATGGGTTCAACTGCAGCAGCACCTCTGAGCCCAGCAGCTCTTCTCCACTAAAGGTGCTGTTTCCTCCCCCCTTAGCTGAGCTAGTTTTGCATGGAAAGGGTCAGAGCTTTCCTCCCCAGAAGGGAAGGAGGGCAGAGGCAGGCAGTGCCCCGTGGTTGGGTGACAGCCAGATGGGTGCTGCACGCCCCCAGACACGGGGCTCACGACATCTGAGGTCAGTGGGAAAGGGGAAGTAGATGAAAAGCAACAGGAGCTGACCTGGTATCACTCACCACCTGCTTGCAGTCCCACCACAACCCAGCCCTTAGGTCCCTGAGGGTTTGTGCCCTTCCCTGCCTGTGTGCAGGATCCAACCTCGCTCCTGGAGCACCCCAGGGACTGGGGGGGGTGAGTGCTGCATCCTCTGCCAGGCAGCAATGGGTCTTAGCTCCGTGAAGGTCTCTGGCCATAGCACTGACCATGCTGCACCTTTCTAGCAGCACCAGACCTGGCTCCAGCTGAGCTGCACCCACAAAGCAATGGGAGAGTGGCTGGAAGGTGCTTGGGAGTGCCCAGCACCTTCACCAGGCAGGACCTGGCCCAGCAGGCAGGGCACAGCCAGGACTGTACATGCAGGAGCTGCTGCTCCGGAGCTTGTTACTCATCTCCTGGCCAAGAAAATCATTTGCAGCCCCTGAATGCAGAGCTTTGGCCAACGTCAGCCACGAGGGCTCTGCCCATGGCTCCTTCCAGTGGCTGCAGGTAGCCCTCAGCAAGCTGACAAAAGCTTGAACCTCCCTCCCCCACCCACATCCGACCGAGTTCCAGTTGCTGGGAGAACAGCTCAGCCCCTGGCTACGGGGCCATGGCAGAGACAGGTCAGGACAACCCCGAGCTGCTGGTCGAGCTCCAGCACCTGCCTGCTCTGCCCCAGAGCCCGGGGAACAAGCACAGGGCTCGGAGCAGCCGAGGCTTGGCCCCGTGAGAGCAGGAGGAATCAGAGCTCCCGGCAGCAGCGCCAGGAGCACACACCCAAGAACCTCTAGCAGCTGTAGGAAACAGCTCCCCATCTCCCCTCCCGAGGAGGCCAGGCACACCGCGTTTGTTTTGCTGCTAGAAAGCCTCAGGAAGGTGTAATCACGAGACCTTCAGCAAGCCCAGCTGCTGTGTAAATACAACATAATTTATTGGTTCCATTTCAGAGAACTCTAGTGGTGTCCTACCCAGAGTACATGAAATGAGAGTCAGGTATGGACAGAGATTCCAGGACACAGACAAACGTTGCAAGGAAGAAGTGGTTACTTAATGGTAGAGTTTGGTCACTGTTCATAGAAACCTATTCCCTTAACTCCCCTGCTCCACCCCAGTCCTAGGTAGACTCAGCTACCTACCTCGGGGGCACTGCAGAGCTCTCCTCAGGCAGCAGAGCTGCTTGTGCAAGCAGCAGGGCAAGGGCAGGGGCTCTGGCTGAAGACCAGAGGTTGGTTAGATGTGAGCAGCTGAGGGGGAAGGCTCTGTACCCTGACAGGAAGCAGAAAATAGTTCACACACCATCAGGAAGCCAGGCTGGAGGGCAGCAGCCCAGTTCCTTCTCAGCAAGGCCAGGGCACCAAGAGGAGATGGGGAAGTGCAGGTGTTGGAGACTTCCCCACACCAGTCCCAGCACCTTCCCTCTGCTCATTCCCATGAGGCACAGCTTGGCTCAGCCTGGATCCCTGTCCCCCGTGGGGACACCCAGAGCCACATCTGGGCTGTGCACAGGGAACAATTCAGCTCAGAGCTGGTGTGACAGGCAAGAGCAGACTCACAACAGCAGCACTCTAGCACAGGCTCCACCAGCACTGCTCCAGCCATGAAAGAAAACCAAGTCCAGCTTCTTCAGAGGGAAAGCAAGAAGGCCCAAGCCTTGGGGACAGGATGCCAAGAGAATGGTGAGCACAAAAGCAGCTCTGTCCAACAACGGGACTCACAGGCAGTGGAGGAGGTGCTGGACCCAAACAGGACCCAAGAGGATCCACATCCACCAGCATTTCTCCCCCAATCCCCCCACAACCTCCCTTCCCAGGTGGGCAATGGGAGTGTGGAGGGAAGTACCTTCTGTGGCAGCAGTGGCCACGCAGCATGGCTCTGTCTGAGGCAGCTGGCTCAGCTCCCTTGGTGCTGCTGTGCTGAGGGGATGGCAAGAGGCAGCACAGGGTGGCTCTTCCCTCCCCCAGGAGTCAGCATTTCCACCAAGGGGCCCAAAAGAGGTTGTTTTCTTTTAATAGAAATTACTATAAAAAACTAGTTTATCTAGAGCATCTTTACAAAAATATTCCTGCAGTCTCACAGCTTTACATCAGAACCCATTAAAAATATAGAGATTTCTTGAACAAAATGTCTCTGTGCTCCCCTTGAATCATCTCTTCCAAGCAGGAGTGGGACTTGGAGCCTTCAGGAGAGACAGTGAGGTGGGAGCAGGAAGGTCTGGTCTCAGTGGCACATCCTGGAGGTCATTTCCTTCTGTCGAAGGGACAGACAAGAGAAGGGAGCATCAGTGAGGATGCAGCTGCCAGGTGAGGGTGTGGATGGGAAAACCTCACCTTTCTTGAGTCCTAAATACCCTTCTCAGGCATGTGGTGACACTGTTAGTGAGAGCTCCAGTTGGGGCAGGTCTGTGTTCCCACCACAGGACACCCTTCCTCTGCCCAACAGCTCTGCAGGTCTCTGCTGCTGTTTCTGGCTTTAGAAACAGCATCAGTACCTCTGAGGTCTAGGCCACACTCCCTCCTCCAGATTCCTGGTGAAGATAGTGGTGCTGCCTTTGCTTTCCAGCATGTAAGGACTGGGAGGGGGCTTAGCCACCCATCTCACTGGTGATTAACAGTGCCTGGCTCACACCAACTGCTGGAAACACAAGGAGGTTGCTGGAGAACAAAACTTCCCCCAGACGATGCCCAAATGACCCTGGCTCAGCTGTGCCTGCACACCTGACTCCCAGTGTCCTGACAGTCAAACTGCAAGGCCAAACCATGCCCTGAATTTGGGCAATCAGTTTTGAGAAGGTACCAGAGACCTCTGTGACTCCTCCACTCACAAGGCAAGACAAGGAATGGAGTAACTCTGGGAGGAGGAAAGCCTGGAGAAGAGCAGCCCCAGACTGGAGCTGCTCAATGCTGAGCAAGAGCTGAAGGCTGGGGGCAAGAGGCTGGGGCCAGACTCTGCTCAGTGGTGCCCAGGGCCAGGCCAAGGGGCACTGGGCACAAACTGGAAGCCAGGAGGTTCCAGGTGAGCAGGAGGAGAAACTTGTTTGGTGTGAGGGTGTTGGAGCCCTGGCCCAGGCTTTGCAGAGAGGCTGTGGAGTCTCCTCCTGTGCGTGCCCTGAGCACAGCCCAACACTCACCAGTGGTTCCAGCTCCTTGGTGTCAATGAGATTGAACTCTTTCACAAAGTAGTAAAAGTGCTTGTAGCAGGTGTTCACATGGGCCTCTGAGCCCATCTGGGTGATCCTGTCAAAGTGGTGGATGTAGACATGGACAAAGACCCGGAAGAGCCTGGAGAGAATCTTCTTCACCACGGGCAGGAAGTTCTTGGGGAAGGGAGTACCTAGGGGGGAGGACATGGTCATGAGCAACTGTGTGAAGCTAGAACTGGTTCCTTGGGGCTAACACAGGGTGTCTGTCCCTGGTCACTGCCAGTTTTCCCCTCTCTTTTTTCCTTTCTGTTTGGATCAGAGTTTCCAGAGCAGAGGTTCCTGAAGTGCCAGAGTGCTGCACACACTATCACTGCTCTCGACAAGGCAGCACCCCCCGAGCCTCCCAGCAGCTGCTCCAGGCCAATGCAGTTTCCTTCTCCTCCTCTGTGACATGTTGATATAAACAGTGCAAAATACTAGATACAGCCAAGCCCAAAGCAAAGAGTCTCTGCTGTTAACTCCTCACACTTCTCTCTTCCTTGGATACCTCTTTAGCTCTTTGGTTAAAAATTAAAGACCTTTAAGTCCTCTGTAAAGGCCTCAGTTCTTTGAGCTCTGTTCAGCTAAGGCCCTGCAGCAGATCAGTGCCCAGCACAGTGGAATACTAAAGTTCACACAGGTTGTTTCTGGAGGAGTGAGGATTAGTTAAACCCTTTCAGGGCTCTGCAGAAGCTGCAGTGTTTCAGTCGGTGTTAAGGGTGAGGAGTCTGCCAAGAGCTGAGCTGAAAACAACGATAACAAGTAAAACCAACCCCAAACCACAACCCTCCTGCTGTCAGAGACTGCTCTGACCTCCCTGAACAGAACAAACATCTCACTTAGTGTCCCCAGGGAGTCCTGCAGAAAAGCCCCAACTAAAGGCAAGGCAGCAGTTGTTTGGGTGACAGAGGGTGGGAAGGATTTCAGGCTTTCAGCTGTTTATGGCCCTGCTCCCCCCTCAACACCAGGTTTAGGCAGTGTTTTGGCACTGGAGGAGGAGCCCCGTGGATGCTTGTGTGGTGGAGGTGGCAGATGTGTCCCAAACAGGGGCCAACCACGTCCCGTCAGAGCTCTGGGGCAGGAGGGAGGAAGCTCTGCTGCGTCTTGCCTTTTGCATCCCAGAAGATGGAAGATCTAAGTGGGATCAATCCTATCTACCTAATGCTTTAGATGCTGAATTCTCACATCTTCATCAACACAAAACAAACAAAAGAGCCCAACAGTCTTTTGTCCCAAAGCCAGCCCACGAAGCAGCATGTGGATATGCAGATTTAGGTGTCTAAGGCCAAATCCTCACTCTCATCACCCTGGCAAGAGATCAAACACTGCCCCTCCCTCCACGCACACGTCAGCACCCACCCAGCTGCAACCACCAGAGCAGCAGAGGCCAGGAAGCAGCGAGCTCCAAAGGGCAGAGTCAGCTCCCGCCAGCCTGTCATAACAAAGAGGCTAACCATGGAAACGTGGCCACCATCAGCAGGCTGAGGCAGAGCACGTGCCCTGAGCCGAGCTGGCAAGCAGCTCTGACAGAGCTGTCCTTCAGGAGACCAGGAACTGCTCAAGAGTCATGTCACAGCCTGACTTTCCCAAGAGCAGCCTCTTGGTTTTGCTGCTGAGGCTCGGCTAGGTTTTCCTCCAGGTATCCAGCACTCCCAATGCGATCTGGTACAGCTCTGGGTATTTTAGCACTCCAGAAGAGCTCTGAAGTTTCTCAGGTGCTCCTAAGAACTTACTACTCTGCATCCTCTGCACAGCACAGAGGGAAAGAGCTCTGCTCTGAGGGTGACCTGTGCCACAGCATCTCCTGCAACACGGAAAGGGGACGGCAGCTCTGCACCGGTCTCCCTCCCCCTCTGGAGCGCTCCTGCCACTGGACCTGAACTCACCAACGTTAGTGGGAAAGATGTCCTCGTTGTTGATCTGCACCTCGATCCAGTCCATCAGCAGGTTCATGTACTGGGGAGCAGAGAGCGCCGTGGGCTTGCGGTACTTGTGCTCGTCCTGCCAGCGGTACTCGTACTTGGGGCCCCCGGACATGACGGGGCAGGACTGCTCCGTGCAGTAGTCACTGATGGTGCCATAGATCAGGTTGATGCGGTTGAAGAAGTCCACCACATGCACAGC
This sequence comes from Galbula dea, assembly GCA_013399015.1. Taxonomy (NCBI): domain Eukaryota; kingdom Metazoa; phylum Chordata; class Aves; order Piciformes; family Galbulidae; genus Galbula; species Galbula dea. The sequence goes on along the minus strand of VWZX01002915.1, from coordinate 347,689 downwards.
CACCCAGTCGTTTTGCTCCTCCCCTGGGGGCAGCTGCACGGCCACTTTCAAGTCCAGGCCGGCGTTGAGGGAAGCTTGAGCCTTCTTGTGCAGCTCAAAGCGCTGAGTCCCCGGCTCAAACTTGCGCTTGGGCCGGAAGGTTTTGTCCTTGTTGAACACTTGCTTTAAGGCGTGGGACATGGCTCTGCCTCGCTCCTGGCCTTGCCAGCTCCGCAGTGATGACAGCTGGAGGCGCAGCGCTGCTGGGCCGCTTCCTGGGGCAGGGCTGGGGAGACTCTGATCTTCACAGAAACCTCCCTCTGCTCATCTGGTCCTGATCTGCAAGGCAGCACAGAAGGGCAGTGATTAGGAGCAGCTCTCCCAACAGGAAACCTTGACTAAATCCCATAGGGAGAGAGCTGGGAAACCATCTGGGCGCTTGCCCCAGATCTGAGCGGGGGGGAAGCCAACGGCAGCTTGCTTTCCTCCCCCTTTCTCTTCACAGCCCAGCTTGCAGCAGAGTGGTGGCTGGGCTCTCAGAGGTGACCTGGGCTGAAGGAAGAGTTTCAGTGTGGGCAGGGGGAACCAGCCCTGTGGGGAAGAGGAAGGGGCAAAAGGGAGGCATAAGGTGCAGTTCCCCTGTGCCCCTCAACACAGCCTCGGCAGGAGATCGCTGCCGTTCACCCTGACACCATCACACCAAGAGACCCAAACTCCCCAGGAACCAGGAGGAATTCCACCACCACCACCACCACCTATTCAGCTCCAACACACCAAACACTTAAGAAGGATAAAACTTTAAGATGGGTTCTACCTGGATCAGATTTGTTACCTTACAACTCCCCCTCTTTGGAAACAAGTCTCCCTAAAAGGTAAGGCTAGGGCAACCTACAGTAAAGCCCAGACCTGCTCCAGACATGCTCCAACAAAAGAGCTGTTTGAGCAGGAGCTGTGAGTGCTGTTGCAGAGCTCAAGATAGGACATGAAGGGAACAAGAAGGTGAAGAAGTTGTCAGAGCTCAGGCACCCAGAAGGAGAATATCCTGAAACACCATCAGCTCTAAGGGCAGCCACGGTGTCTGCTGCAGGTGCAGACAGACCACAAACATATTTTTGACTTCAGCTGAGCTCACTTCAAGTTGAAGGTTAGTTGAAAGCTGGAAGACCAGGGCAAGCTCACCTTCCTCTTCCAGTCTGTGGAAAAGAATGAGCTCCAAGAGGGTGAGACACAAGTTAAGATCTGAAAGGATGCTGATGAGAAACACAGCTCTGTTTATCTGCAGCTAATTATACCTCCTTTGTTCCCACATGCATCTCCTGCTATCATCTGGGTCAAGCTGCTCTTTGATGGAAGCACAAGGCAGAAAGCTCTGTGTACCCAAAATATTACCCTACATCTGCTGGGCAGAGGAATTAATAAAGCAACAGAAATCAACTAAAGCTGCCATGGCAAAATAAAAGAGTTTCCCCAATTTCATAAGCAAGCAAGCAACCAAATCCCTTTCACCAAGCAGAAAGCTGCTTAGATTTACATGAAGCCACAGCAAATAGTATCCTCACACATGGCAAAAAGATCCCAAACTGAAGGGCAAGGCTACCTTTGGGGCAGTTCAGCCCCTCTCCAGATGCTGCACAGTGCTCATCAGCACTTCTTCTCTGGAGGAAGATTAAACACACTCAAAAGGCCTTTAAAGCAAGGTCTCTTGTTTTCTTGCTTAATTACAGCCAGGAAGAAAACCCAAAGCATTTGAGCTTGCCCCACTAAGAACAGGTTTGACATTTCCTAGTGCTGCAGGAACAGGCTCAGTGACCTCTTCTGCGCAGGAGCAGAGGGATCCAACCTCCTGTTGCAACATGGACCAGGACACACACAGGAGAAAGCAGGAGCAGCATTTTAACCTGGTTTGGGGAGTCCCTGGGCTGCAGAGGGGGGCTCACTGCAGACAGTGCTGCTGAAACAGCTGCTGCAACCCCAGGAGCTACCAGGTAAGAGTCAGAAATAAGCAGAAAAGAACTAAGAAACCCCCTAGAAAATGTGTCCTTTCCTTCTGAGGTGTGTGATCACACCACAAACGTGGTTAGAGGAAGCAGCAGAGGGACATCTGGCCTGCTCTGGCCAACATCTGAGCAGGAGGTTGCAGCTCTGGTGACAGAGAGCTGTGTCACAGCCTTCCCACATCCTGCCGAGGCAAGCTGGAGGGCAGGAGCACCCAGAGCACTGTGCCCACCCCACCACGGGGCCACAGCCACAGGGAAGGCAAGGACTGGCCTCTGAACAACCAGCAATGTGCAGAGCAGGTGCTGAGTCTGCAGCTATTTCCAGCAGGAAATGGGTCCCAGAGAAGCACTGGCACGCAATGACTGCCTTCCACTGGAGACAGAGGTGGCCCTTCCAACAAACGAGCCCCAAGCAGCAGGAACATCAGCCCCTGTGCAGCCCCCAGGGGCTGGCAGCACCCTCGGCACACAGTGGTTCTGCTCCTATTTCTCTGCTCTAAGATCCCTCTGGTTCCAGGGACTCCACTCCCACCCCTGCCGGCCCCGGGCTGCAGCCAGGCACCGTCCCCTCCGCGGGACCAGGATGTGTTTGTGGAGCAGGGGTCAGGCTGTGGCTGCAGGGCCCAGCCCAGGGGAGAGAATGGAGGTGAAACAATGGTAAAACCACAGGGAAAAAACCTAAACATCCCCTGGCCTTGGCCAGGCTCATCAAGGCACAAACACTAATCATTTTCCAGAAGAAAATGTTATCTGAGCAGAAAGAGGCTTCTAATGTTTGGGGTTTTTATATGGGGGTTGGACTAGATGATGTAAAGGTGCCTCCCAACCCAAAACACCCTATGAGGCTATGACTCTTTGGTGTCAAGGCAGTATTCATCCTACAGACTTCCTCTTCCTATGGAGACATCACTGATGAGGGCTGGGGAGCTCAAGACAGCAGCAGCCATCTCTCAGATCCAGCATCTGTCTGGAGGCATTAGCAAAATGAGTAGCTGAGACTTGGAGCAGATGCAGCCTATTTAATTATGGTCTCTGACTGCAACTGAGCTTACAGAAACACTTAGCTCTAGGAAAAAAACCAAAAAGGCAGAGACCAAAAAGCATCCCTGACATTGCTTGAAGATGATATCACACCTGCAACACCTCCTTCCACAGGTAGGATCCCAGCCTGGGCAGCACTAACACACTGCCCTTTACCCAGAAGGGAAAGGAAAGGTCAGGGACAGCTAGGATATGGGACATGCAAAGCACCTGAATGCTGTCTGCAGGCTTCATAGATAAGAAAAAACCCCGAACCTGCAGGACACTTTGTTTGCTCCTCCCTTCCAGCCAGCCCAGATTACAGCCCACGGCAGTGGTGCTGAGAGACCCTGGCCACCCCCCCAGGATCCCAGAGCTGCTGCAGAAAGCCCCAGCTGTGGCAGGCTGGCTGCAGCACAAACAAACCCTCATGAGGAGCAGCTGTGTGTTACCTGCTCCAGGAGATGACTTGCCCAGCCAGGGGTGTCAAGGCCTAGCCCTCCCATCCCTTCCCAAAAGCTCACTTTTACCCCCTGGCTCCCTGCTTTCACAGTTCCAGTCCCAACACGGATTTCTGCTGATGGCAATCCAGGGCAGGGCTGTGTGTGTGTTTCCCTTCCCTCCCTGGGAGCAGCAGATCATGCAGTGCTGCCTCACTTAACACCAGGCTCTGGGTGGAGGAAGCCCAGGAGGTCACTTCCCTGCTCCTGGAGACTTATGCACCCAGCTCGGAGTGGCTATGGAAAAAGGAATGACACTCACTCCCTCCAGAACGCCTGCAAAGTGCCTTCCCTCACAGCCTGCCACAGCCACCCCAAGGCTTTCCAGGAGCTAGCAGCATTCTGGATGGATCCTGCCCTCCCCCAGAGAAGCAGAACAGGCCAAAAAAACCCTTTCAGGGGTCCAGTGACTGCTCCAGTCAGTGCCTGCCGCAGGCAACTCCTAGCACAGCTAACACCGTGAAGGAGATTAACAGCAGCCAGGAGGAAAAACCACAAGCAAGTGCCTCAGCAAGCTCCTACCTGTGCTTCCAGCCTCGGCAGATCGCCCTTGCAATAGCTCAGCCTCTCTCTGCAACTTCTGCAAGCGCTCACAGGCCAAAGAGCTTCCTTTTTCAACAGAGGGGAAACCCAAACACTCCTGTTTCATGGGCGGCTGCCACCGAAGGCTCCTGCAGCCTGGGGAGGGGTCAGACACCAGGCCACTTCCCTCCCAGTGACCCCAGTGCTGGGGCGGCTCACATCCTGCCGGCTGGCTGCAGAGAGAGCCCTTGAGCACAGCCCAGGCAGCCAAGCATGGCTCCAGAGAATGGACTGCTCGACTTTCCTTTTTGGGAAGCCACGCTGCTGTCCTGCCAGATGATAGCAGCCTGGGGGTGCTGCTCAGCACCCACACCGAGTGCAGGCAAAAGCTCCTTCTGGGGCTGCCTGGAATTGCAGCCCTTCGGTGAGGAGCCCCTGACAGTCACCCCAGTGAGGAGCCACACCAGTCATCCCAGTCAGGAGCCATACCGGTCACCCCAGTCAAAATACTAGATACAGCCAAGCAGTGAGGAGCTCCTGCCAGTCATCCCAGTGAGGAGCCACACCAGTCACCCCATCCCCAGGGCTCCCCAGAAGGGAGGGGAGCACCAAGCCCCTGCCTTCCCCCAAACCACTTCCACTGTCCTCACTCCTACCCCACGGCTCAGCCCAAGTTTCCAGCCCAGGACACAACCCCTCCCATGCCACTCTGACAAAGCAGCTCCAACACATCAGATGCACTGAGGGCTTCCAGTTCAACCTGAATTTAGAGTATGCCTGAGAAGCAAAGAGGCTTCAGAACAAACAACTCAAAGCCCCAAGCAGGGACACCGCCCCCTATTTTTTCCATCCTTGCCCCCTCTCCTCTCACAAGCCCCTTCCCACAGCCACTCTGCACTTTGTCAGCTCCTTGACACAGGATGATCCTGGCTTTCTAACTAAAGCAGAGACTGCACCATGGAGAGCCAGGCCCAAGAGCAACCCCAGCAAGCAGGGCTGGGCTGGCACTGAGGACAGCGTTTCTGTGCCTCGCAGCCAGGCTGGCACCCAACAAAGAGCTCCCCTCCACGGGACAGCCTATGATGTGAGAGGCAAAGGTCTCTCCCTGTGCTTACCTGGGGCAGGGCAGGGCAGGGTGAGGAGCACAGGAGGAGGAGGAGGAAGGCCAAGCAGCTGCAGCAGGCACCCCTGGCAATTCCTGATCCCGGCGAGACAGCACTTCCACGTCAGCCTCCTTCCTGTCTGGCACTGAGTCCAGCCTCCCAGCCCAGGGAGCTGCCAGGGTTTTCCCAAAAGCTAATCATCCCCTTCCACGAGCTCTGTCCTGGTGTTTCTGCCTTTTGTCCTGGAAGCTCTCTCCAGGCTGTGGCAGGAGGAGAGCATCACCCACAGCACTGCCTTTGCCTGCTTTGCTCCACGCTTGGTCCTGGCAGCAGGAGCTGCTCTGAAGTCAAAGCAGACTGAGAGGAGCATGGATCTGGCCCAGCTGCACCTACAGCCCCAGGCTGGGTGAGACAGCAGCAGTGACTTCCACAATAGCCACATTTTCCTCTTGGAAGCTGCTTTTCTAGCAGCCTTCACAACAAACTTAACAGAGCTGGTCAGAAATGCATCTGAAATGTTGAATTCCCCAGATTGCTGCAAACAAAGAGCCCTTTGTACTGCACCACCACCTCAGCTCTAACAGAGTCCTACTGGTCACCAGCCACCCCCCACCCCCACAACTTAAACCATAGAATGTTTCAGGTGGCAAGGGACCTTCAGGGTCATCTAGTCCAACCCCCTGCAGTCAGCAGGGACATCTCCAACTACAGCAGGTTGCTCACAGCCCCAGACAACCTGACCTGGGATGGTTCCAGGGATGGGACATCTCCCACCTCTCTGGGCAGCCTGGGACAGGCTCTCACCACCCTCAGCACCAAAAATTTCTTCCTTCTCTCTAGTCTAAATCTCCTCTTCTAGTTTCAAACCATCAGCCCTTGTCCTGCCCCAACAGGCCCTGATAAAAAGTCTCTCCCCATCTTTCTGAGAGACCCTTGAAGTCCTGACAGGCTGTAGGGAGGTTTCCTCTGAGCCTTCTCTTCTCCAGGCAGAGGAACCCCAAAATAGAAACAAACCCTAAACCACTAAGCTTCTTCTAATTGTTGCTTCTCTTCCTCATATCTCCATCTGCTGCAGAGTTTGGAAATTCCCCAGCTATACAGGCACTGCATCCCCTTGGCACTTCCCTGCAAGAGGCTTGCTTTGGAGCAGGTCAGTCTCTTCCCATCCCTCCAAGCCATGCAAATAGAGCCCATCTGCATCCCCCTGTGCCCAAGAATGGGAAGCAGCATAATCAAAGAGCCAAAACAGTTACACTGGGCTTCAACTGGCATCTCCCTTTCCCCTGACAGGTTATGCATTCAAATCACTTTTAAAGTCAAGTTAGTTTATATAATAAAGGGTGTCAAAAGGCTGGGGCCAGACTCTGCTCAGTGGTGCCCAGGGCCAGGCCAAGGGGCACTGGGCACCAACTGGAAGCCAGGAGGTTCCATCTGAGCAGGAGGAGAAGCTTGTTTGGTGTGAGGGTGTTGGAGCCCTGGCCCAGGCTTTGCAGAGAGGCTGTGGAGTCTCCTTGTGTGGAGAGATTGCCAAGGCAGCTGGAGGTGACCCTGGGCAAGCTGTTGTGGGTGCCCCTGCTGGAGCAGGGGTTGGGCTGGGTGATCCCCAGAGCTCCCTTCCCACCCCAACCAGGCAAGGGATTGGGACATTCTGTGCTTCCAAACTCTCCATGCAAGATGACTGAATTTCCAGGTGGGTTGTTCCCCCAAGCCTTCCAGGCATCCTCCCCACAGCCACAGAGGGTGCAAAAACCACACGAGAAAGTAACTTCTGTAAAAGGTCACCTCTCCTACTTCCCTCCCCCCCCCCAAAAAGGGGAAGGTCAATCAGCAGCTGCTGCAGCTGAAAACACATCACTGGAAAGGCCAGCACTGACTGTGGGGTAAGCAGAGACAGCTACCAGCCCTGGGTACTCTTGATCTGGAGACAGTTTTCTCTCCCCTTCTGTACCACCTGCATCTATTGCCATGCCAGAGCTGCAGCTCTTCTGGCAGCCTCTCCCCGGCCACGCCTGCCTGTGGAGGCAGAGCTCATCCCCTGCAGGCTCTGCAGCCGCTGTGCTAAGCTGACAAGCTGGGTCACGACTCCAGGAGACAGGTTAACTGCACAGACAAACATCTCTGGGATAAACCACAGGCAGTGGGTGGCTGACAGCACATGAGGAGCAGCTCTCTCTCTTTTTGAGGTCTCAGGGCTCCTATTTGACAGCCTGCTCCTTCAGGAAGACCTTTTGCTCTCCTCCAGCCTGGCTCTGTCCCCACTGGAGGGCATGTGAGGGGCAGTGTGATTGTTGAGTCCAAGCTGTGAGCTCTGTGTTTCATCCTGCTTCTGCAGGAGCAGCTGAGGGAACTGGGCTTGGTTAGCCTGGAGGAGAGGAGGCTCAGGGGAGACCTTCTGGCTCTCTGCAGCTCCCTGAGAGGAGGCTGGAGCCAGGTGGGGGTTGGGCTCTTCTCCCAAGGAACAAGTGACAGGACAAGAGGACAGAGCCACAGGTTGTGCCAGGGGAGGTTTAGGTTGGGCATTTGAACAATTTCTTCCCCAAAAGGGTTGCCAAGGCCTGCCCCAGGCTGCCCAGGGCAGTGGTGGAGTCACCATCCCTGGAGGGGCTCAAGAAACCTCTGGATGTGGTCCTTAGGGACATGGTTTAGTGGCATGAGGGTGATGGGTCAATGGTTGGACTGGATGTTAGAGACCTCTTCCATCCTTAATGATTCTGTGATTGTCCTCACTGGCCAGGGATGTTTTTGAACCAAGAGCAGTTCCCTCTGCTCTGACTTTGGGAAGGGTAACCCTGCTGGGCAGCATGAACTTTGCCCTAGGCTGATAAAATGACTACTCTATCAGTGTGGCTCTAGCTCTGAGATCACAGGAGGTGCAAGGCAATCAGCTCCATCACCAGGGTCTGAGCTGGAGCACGAGGTGGCCACAGGACCAACCCTTCCCCCAGCAGCACTAACCCTCCCAACAAACACCTCTTCTCCCCATGGTCACACTATGCTGTTGGAAGAAAAGCAGCAGTGTTTCTGGCTGCAAGCAGATGCCCACGAGGTTTGCTCTTCCCCTCCAGGAGGAGATATGGCAGCCACCCAACACAGCAGCATGCCTCTAGGCAAGGAATGAGCCCACTGATGTGGAGCTAGAGATCACCTCAAGACTAACCACATCAGAAGACCTCCTGCCACACAGTGAGAGGAAAAAGAAGAAAGAAGATGAAGGCCCTGGGCAGCAGCCCTGGGAGAAGCCTCCAGTTAAGATGAAGAAAAAAACCCCCCATATTCCAGTGCCTTTCAGTACAGCCACCAGCACTCAGCTCCTGCTTCAGACTGGGGCAGGATTTGGGTGGCTCTAGCTCCTCTTCTGTCCACGAGCTCCCTCAGGGCCAGCACAGAGGCAGCATTTACAGCCACAACTCACCCAAATCCATGTGTACCTGGGAGGTGAGGCCAAGCACCACACATGCTCTAACAGCATGGTCACAGTTGCAGCTAGCAGGGCACAGCCCTCCCCTGGCAGCACACTGGAATGCCTGACAGCATCACCACTTCTGCCTCTTCTCAACCCAAGCCCTGCAAAGCCAAGCCCTGAAGGACTTCATCCAGACTCTTCTGGAGGGAGGCAAAGCTGCTGCAGTGTGATGGGTGATTCTGATCTGCCTTTGAACACTTGCAAGAATGGGGTCTTCTCCTGGCCCTTCTGCCTCTGCTCTTCCCCTCTGCTCCCTGAGCACTCTGGAGAACTCTCATGCCACCTGGAGCAGAACCGAGCAGCACTTTTAGCACCAGCTCCAGAGGGAAGTGAGCAGCAGAGCAAAGGAGGAGTCCCAGACAACCTGGCCTCCCAGGAGCACCTGGGAGGATAAAGATGCAGCCTAGGTGCACTGTATTGAAAGCATTAGCTGGATATTACACGTTTCTCCAGATAAGCTCCTAACCCTCCAGCAGAGCTGGTTATGGATCCACCTACAGAGCATCTATGGCTCAGGGATCACAAAACACTTCCCTGTCCTGTAAGAAATCAAAACTCAGATGCTGAAGGCAACTCTTCCCCAGACCCAGATGCTGTGCAGAGGACCAGCTGGGGTTTGCAGTCTCTCTTCTCTGACCCCACACACTCACTGCTGACCAGGGAAACGTTTCTCCTCTGTGTTCTGTGGCCAGAGAGATCCCTGACCCCTTTCCAGGGACACAAGAGTTATAAAACACAGCACAGATCAGCACAGCCCAACCTCCACACCCAGGCTGAAATCACACTGGGTCAGCTCGAGTGCTGCCTGCCTCACATCCCATCAGCAGGAGAGGCTCCACAGAGCCAGATGTGGCCAAGGAAGCACCTGACCAACAGCTCCTGCACTACAGGACAGCTGGAGTCACCAAGAAGGACTTGGCTCAGGATGCTGAGGACACTTCAAGCTCTCCAAGCCTCAGCCAAGAGGACAGGAGAGCTCACTTCCATCTCTAATGAGGGCACAGTTGACTGCACAACCCTGAGTAACGTGTCTGAGGAGCATCCCAGATGCTGAAAGGGGAGTCAGGAGCAGGGAACCAACTCCCTGCTCAGCACCTGGACTCAGCTCCTCATGGTAAACCCAGAGCACCAGTTTTTGTGACCATACCACCAAGCTGGTATGGACTCTCAGCACTCCCCTCCTCCCTTTCTAGAGACTTCTGAAGGTTACAAGCTCTCCCTCCTGCCCAAGTGAAGCTCACAAGAATGTGACTGAAACAGAAAGTGAATCTAGGCTATGGAATACAGAGTCCAAGAAACAGCAGCAGATAAACATGGAGCTGGATGGGAGCCTAAAGCTTGGAGAGGAAGCTGAGTGCAAGGACAAAGCTCTGGGGACTGCCACAAACGAGTGGCTGGGGAAATTTCACATCTCCCAGCAGAAATCCCCTCCTGCCCTGCAGTTTGGCAGGCAGCTTCCAGACAGGAATGGGGATTTAAACAAAGAAGGGATGGAAACTGAGAAAGTGTGGCCACTCTTCAGCTCCAAGCACTTAGGTGAAGAGGATCAGCTGCTTTCACCAGCACCAGAGTCCCTGCCATAGATGCTTTTCCCAAACATCTGTGCTGCACGCTGAACAACTTCAGATCCCTCTTGCCTGTCTCTCTGGAGGGCCTTCCTGCCCCTTCCTTTTTGTCCATCCTCCTCACACACAGAACAGCTTTCTTTGAAGGAGGTGAGATTACTGCACTGCAGATCACAGCAAAGGCAGTGACTGTAAGATCAGCATTCTTGTGCCTGCACCAGGAGACAGAAGCAGAGCAAGAGTTTGCTTTCAAGTGTCACAAGCTCTCCCTCATGACAGCTGAGTCAAAGCTTATCATGATCAGAACAAAAAAAGAAGTGGAGAATTCCCCATTCCCCCCAAGCACTTAAGAAATGGAGGAGTTTGAACTTCAGGACTATGCCTTTACCTACAACAGAAACATTTATCAGCAGAGCTAGAGGAAGGACAGGGGGGAAAGAGGAGGAGTAAAACACAAGAGTAACCGAGACTGTAACTTCACTGCTGTGCCAGCAAACCCCTTACTCTATGACTTGTTTTCTTCCCTCCTGATGAGGTTTTTGCTTTGCCAGTAAAGGTTGCAGCAGGTAACAAACCCCAGACACCTGCACATGAACCCTCCCCAGAGGAGGTGATGCCATTAGCCAGATCCCTACTCAGGAAAAGCCACTGCTAAGCACCCCAGCCCCCCACCGAAGACGCTTCTCCTCCAGAACATGCTAACACAAGTGGAACCATGCTCTGCTGACAATGCTGCCTTCCAATCTCCCCCTCCCGGGATGGGCTGGGGACTCTGGGGCAGTCAGGAGGGACAGAGCAAGGGTTCAGCACCGAGCACAGCTCGGCGACTGCAGACCCACGAGAAACTGACTCGCAACTGCCTTTCCCCCGAGGAGAAACTATAAATCATGTTTAAAAAGAAAGCGGATTTAGAAGTGGCAGTTCAACAGGTTGCTGCTTACAGCCAGCTCCTCCCACACCCCCACGGAGCGACCCTGCACCCCGAGCCGGCCCCGGGGCACAGACAGAGCTGGGCACTGCCCCCCGGGGGCTGGAGACCCCCGGACAGGGCTGCGACTCTCCCCGGGCCCTGCCTCGGCCACCTCCCGAGGTTCCCCCGGCGCGGGGGCAGCCGTTACGTCCTCCGGGGTCTCTCTACCCCCAGAGATGCCTAAAATCCTCTTCCTTCCACAGGCCCCCACAGGGCCGCTGTGCTCCAAACGAGACCCCTTCCGACTCCCTGTGCTTGCCCACAGGCTCCCTCCAGCCTCCCTGTGCACCCCTCCAGACCCCAGGGCTCCCCTCCAAGAACACTTCAGATCTGTCTGCTTCCCTCCAGACCATCCTTGTCCCCTCCAGGACCACCCCAGATGCCCCTGCTCCCCTCCAGGACCGCTCCAGAACCCCCTGCTCCCCTCCAGGGCGCCGGTGGTCCCCTCCAGAGCCCCCTGCTCCCCTCCAGGGCCCCTGTCGTCCCCTCCAGATTCTCCTTATCCCCCCCCCCGGGACCCCCCCAGACCCCGCGCTCCCCCCCGCACCTGGCTGCCGGCAGTCAATCCGCCTACGCGGAAGCAGCTCGCTGTCCTCGCCCCTCGTGGCCGCAGCACTCCGCCCCCGGCCCCGCGGCTCTCGGCGCTCTCCCGCGCGGCCTCTCTCCGCGCGCGACGGCCGGCAGCCGGCTCTACTTCCTCTTAAAGGGGCCGCGCCCTAGCAGGAAGCTGCGCCCGCGGCAAGGGGGCAAAGGGCAGGGACAAGGTCCGGGAGCGAGGCTGTGTTCCTTTATTTTACTCTTTTTTTTTTAACTTCAACTTTATCATTTTACTCTTCTATTTATTTTACTTTGCTTTATTTTATTCCATTCCAGCCTATTTTACTTTTATTTATTCTTTCAACTTTTTCTTTTTTTATACTTTATTTAATTCTCTATTTACTTTCTTCTACTCTATTTATTTTCTTTTACACGGTTTATTTTCTTATATTCCCTTTATTTTATTTACTCTAATTTATTTTCTTTTATTCTACTTCGCTCATTTTTTATTCTACTTTTTAATTTTATTCTCTATTAAAATTAGTTTCATTTACTTATTTTCTTTTATGCTGTTTTATTTATTTCCTTTTATTCCACTTCAGATATTTTTTCTCTTACTCTGCTATTAATTTTCTTCTATGATTTCTAAACTTCCTTTGTTCTCCTTTATTGACATTTCTTTTTTGACTTTATTCTCTACTTTAGTTTCTTTTCTACTACTTTATTCATTTTCTTTTGTTCCACTTTATTTTCTCGTTCTACTTCATTTTGTATTTGATTTCCTTTCTTCTGCACACCACGGCCCTGCCCCAGGGGAGGGTGGAGCTGGGCAGAGCCAGACTGGGCTCCTGGGCAGATGCAGCGTGGAGCCTGGCTGGGGGTTCAGGGTTGGCTGAGCTGGCTGCGGGTGACTCAGGGGCGGGTGGGGGAACAGGAGTGGCTGAAGGCACCTGCAGGGACTGCAGTGGTTGCACATGGGTGGAGCCAGCAGACTGCCCAGTGGCCAAGAAGGCCAGGAGCATCCTGTCTTGGAGGAGCACTAGGGTGGCAGCAGGACTAGGGCAGGGATTGTCCTCCTGCACTTGGGGAGGCCACAGCTCCAAGTCTGGGCTCCCCTGTGGGCTCCTTACTGCCAGAAGGACACTGAGGTGCTGGAGTGTGGCCAGAGAAGGGCAAGGAAGGTGGGGAAGGGTCTGGAGCACAAGTGTTGTGAGGAGCAGCTGAGGGAACTGGGCTTGGTTAGCCTGGAGAAGAGGAGGCTCAGGGGAGACCTTCTGGCTCTCTGCAACTCCCTGAGAGGAGGCTGGAGCCAGGTGGGGGTTGGGCTCTTCTGCCAAGGAACAAGCACTAGGACAAGAGGAAACAGCCAGAAGTTGTGCCAAGGGAAGGTTTAGGTTGGGCATTTGAACAATTTCTTCCCTAAAATGGCTGTCAAGGCCTGGCCCAGGCTGCCCAGGGCAGTGGTGGAGTCACCAACCCTGGAGGGACTGAAAGCAGCTGTAGATGTGGAGCTGAGGGCCATGGTTTACTGGTGATCTGGCAGTGCTGGTTAAGGGTTGGAGTTGATGATCTGAAAGGTCATGATTCTATGATTGAACTTGGAAGTTCAAAGGCAGCATAAGGAGAAGCAGCAGGACACAGCTGCTGGTTAAAGGGGGAATTTTCCCAACCACCAGAAGGGAAGGCAGACAGAGGTGGCAAGTCCCCGGGAAGCCCAACCTCTGCTCAAAGCACAGTGGCTCCCCCCCCCCCACAGAGGTCCCTTGAGTCCTTCACTCAGTGCTGCTCCTCCCCCTGTCCCTTCAGCAGCACCACTGAAGAGATCTTGGTGCCCTGAGTCCAGATGCCCTCCCCAGCCACCCCAAACTGGCAACTCAACTCCAAGCTCCTCCCCCCCCCGGTGCTCTGATCCCAGCCCTTGTGGCAGCACCCAGCAGCGAAGGCTTTGGCTCCCGGATCCAGACCTCCTGCTGCTCCAGGGCATCTCAGATGTTCCTGATCCTGCTCTCTGCTCCCAAGGACACCTGGTGGGCACAGCCCTGATCCAGAGCAGAGCTGCTGCCCCAGGGAGGAGCTGGGAAGCTGCACCAGCAGTGTTGGTGCCTCTCCGTGGAGAGCAGGTTGCCAACGGTTGGGTACCTCTGGGGAACAGATGCTGCTCTGCCCAAACTTGGCATGAGACAGCTGGAACCACAAGCCCCTGGGGTGGCATCTCCTCTCCTCTCCCTGCAGGGGTGAGGCTGAGCACTGTTTCATAGCATGCTGGGTGCAGATGCCCTCAGACAAGCTCTGATCTTTGCCCAGTTCTCTGTGAGTTGTGACATGACACAGCCACAGGGAGCAGGGCAAGGACCTGTCCTGCTGCTGCTGCCAGAAGTGCATGGTGCCAAGCTCACTGTGAACCCTGCACAGCTGAGGTCCTGCAGCTCATAAATACTCCATCTTCACTCCAAGTTCATCCTAAATTTGGAGGGTTTTTTCATGCATGTTTGAAGAGCTAGGTGGTGGCTGTTGCTTCCCTCCCGTTCCACCAGGCTCCTGCAGCCCCCACGGGCAGCTCCTCCTTGGGGGCAGTCAGAGACTGCAAGGTTGGACTGGCCCCACAGGCACAAACCATGACCTGGTGCCTCCTTCCACAGCAGGACCTCATCATGTCTCTTCTCCCAGGTAATGAGTGACAGAAGCAGAGGGAATGGCTCCAAGTTATGCCAAGGGATGTTCAGATTGGATATTGGGAAGGTCCTCTTCATCCAGAGGTGGTGAGGCACTGGCCCAGGCTGCCCAGGGAGGAGGAGGAGGAGGAGTCACCTGTAGATGTGGTGCTTGGAGGTGAGCATGGTAGTGTTGGCTGGATGGTTGGACTCATGATCTCAGAGGGCTTTTCCCTGATTCTATGAGGCCAACAAGTCAGTGCAAGCCATGGGCTGCTCTCTGTGCAGAGCTGGGAGCTCCTGATGGTGCAGCCCAAGTATCTTCTGCCCCCACAGATGATTGTCACAGGTTCTGCTCTGCCTGGCAAGCACTGGGAGCATCAGCAAACCAAGTGCCTCAGCTCATGCTGGGGCTGGGCCAATGCTACCCTGTTTCTTGTCAGCAGAAGCTGGATGTTACTGGATGCCAGGCTGAGAGGAAGAGGCAGAAGGAGCTGATTTCTGTCCTTCAGTTTCCTTCACATCTCATGAAGATCAGAGCTCTGATTTTCACAAGGGCTTAGATTTTAGCTGCAGTTGTGATCCAAAGAAATCCATGGAGCCTTCACTTGCACTTTTTCCTGTGACAACTGCTGCTTGCAGCCCTGCCTCCCAGAAGTGCCAAGCTTGACTGCTGACCACCTGTGGAGCAGCCAAAGCTATGGTGCCTGGAAAAATCAGGTCAATTTAAAATCCAAGAGATGAAGAGCAGGATCATTCCAGTGTCCCTCACTGCAGACTCCTCCTCTCTTTGGGTACTTCAAGCCTTGGAGCTGTTGGAGGTGGCTCCAAGCAGGTCCCTGACACGTACATTAGGGGCACAGGACAGGCAGAGCTCCCCTAGCTGACACACACCAGTGCCCAGCCCATAAACCTACCACACAAGGCTGTTAGAAATGATTTCTTACCTCCTCCAGAGCTCTTGCACTGAGGTGTTTGGAGTGCTGGGCTCTGCACCTGGGAAGGGGCAACCTGGAGGTACCTAGAGAGTGGGGAAGGAGAGGCTGGAGAGCAGGCAGCAGAAAGGGGGCTAGGAGGTTTGGCTGATGCCAAGTTGGCTCTGAGTCAGCAGTGAGCCCTGGCAGCCAAAAGGGTCCCCAGGGGCCTGGGGTGCATCCAGCACTGCACTGATAGCAATGGAGAGAGGTGCTAGTCCCACTCTGCTCTGGGCTGCTGGGGCCTCTCCTGCACTATTGGGTGCACTTTGGGCACCACAAGACAAGAAGGAGCTCAAGTTGTTAGAGAGCATCCAGAGGAGGCCACAGAGATGGAGAAGGGTCTGGAGGAGAAGCCATGTGAGGAATGGCTGAAGTCACTTGGTCTGTTCAGCCTGGAGAAGAGGAGGCTGAGAGGAGATCTCACTGCAGTTTAGAACTTCCTCCCCAGAAATGAAGGAGGGGCAGGAGCTGATCTCTTCTCTCTGGTAAGCAGTGACAGGACCCAGGGTAATGGCATGAAGCTGTGCCAGGAGAGGGGCAGGGTAGATCTTAGGCAAAGGTTCTTCCCCCAGAGAGTGGTGGAGCATTGGAACAGGCTCCCCAGGGGTGCACTCATGGCACCAACTCTCCTGGAGTTCCAGCAGCATCTGGCCAATGCTCTTAGCCCCATGGGGTGACTTTGGGGTTGTCCTGAGCATAGACAGGAGTTGGACTCCATGCCCCTTGTGAGTCCCTTCCAGCTCAGGACATTCTGTGAGGTTCCTCCTACCTCCCCCAAGAGACAGAAGGGTTCAGAGCTGGGACACATCCTGGTCCTGGGTTTGAGGCCCCACAAACTGGAAGTGGCTTATCAAAGGACTATTTCCAAAGGCAAGAATGTTAACTTTGTTTTGAAAGTTTATTGGATCATCTTGACACAAAATCATTACAGCAGCTTGTGGGATGTTGTTTTCTTTTTACCTTTTTTGTTTGGTTTGGTTTTGAAGGGAATGTTGAGAGCAAATAAATTGGTGACTGGAACACATCATACAGCTTCAAAAGTCTAGAATCACTGCACAGGATTCTGTAAGAGAAGACTCTACATGCTAAGGTGACAGTTTTCATCCATGAATTAAAAACCCCCACTAACTGAGGAACATTAATCCTTTAAGACAACTTTTCATAGGTTCAGTTTCTAATACACAAACCAGCTAACCAGGGGAGGTTGACCAAGACCAGAAGCTACCCCACCACCAGCAGTGAACCTCTGCAAAGCAACTCCTGCAGTGCACAAGTGCTGTCAGAACAGGAAGCTGTTCCAAGCCATAAAACCAGAGCAAAGCCTTCACAGAAAGACCCTGATCTGGGAAGAGTTGGAAGAGCTTAAAGTAGAGGACACACACCCAGAGGGTAAGATCAAGACTGCACCTTGTTCCCTGGGCAGGGTGCTAGGGCAGGTACTGCCACCCCTTGGAGTGGTGGTGTTGGAGAAGTGGAGATCAACCCAAGCCCTCCCTGGGGACCCTTTTGGTACCAGCAGTCAATAACAGCTCCTGAACTCAAAGTGCAGATCAACCCAAGCCCTCCCTGGGGACCTTTTTTGGACCAGGAACCAACAGCTCCTGACCTGAAAGCAAAACTGTTCCAGCAGTGTGGAACAGCAAGAGAAAGAAGTGAGGGGAAAAACAAATCAATAGAAGAAAATACCAAACCCAAGAGGTTTTGGAGCAGAAGAGCAGTGAAACATCTCTGCCAAGGACACAAGAGACATCCCTCTCCACTCAGGGACTCCACAAGATTTCAGCAGTGCAGGATGGACTCCCCCTTTCTTCCTCTGAAGTAACCTGCCACAGACAGTAGCTCCTCACCCAGCACCTCTCCTGCATGTCCCATCCTGGGTCCTCCTTGTCACCCTGCTGGGGAGAGCTCTGCCACAGGGACTCAGCTGTGCTGGTGCTGCTGACTCTGCACCCACTGCTGGGAGGCAGGGCCAGGGGACACTACAGGGCCACAGGAGACAGCAGGACACCCAACCTCACAGGCCAGGAGGAGGGGTGAGGGTGGGGCCTGCAGCCTGGTTGGAGCACAGGCCAGGGAGGACAGGTGCAGGTGCTTTGCTAACCTGGTCATGGTCAAGGTCAACCTCAGCTGGTCAGCAAAATGGTAACAAAAAAGAAGCAGGACCAGACCCCTTTGGATTTCCAGTTTCTGACTCTTCAGGAATGTGAAATTGAAGTGGACTCATGAAACACAGCAGCAGAGACTGCTCAGAGGGGAGGGGCAGGACAGACTCCATCGGCAGGGGTGGGGCAACAGCAGAGAACCAACCAGCAACACTTCCAGCCTGTTCCACGCAGCCACTCTCTACTCTTCAGCTGTCACTACAAGGAGGTTAAGGCTCAAGGCAGCTACTATAAACAGAAACTCAAAAGATCCCAGTTCTCACAGGGCTCACTGGGATTAGCTCAAGGAGAGGGAGGATGTTTAGATGCTGATCACAAGAGATCTTGAGATAATAACAATAATAAATCATATATATATAAAAAAACAACCCCAAACAAAACAAACCAACAACAAAGAGGCCTTCAGGTCCAGCACCAGCCTCTGCTAGAAATATACATCACCTGCAGCAGCCCTGAAGACATATTCCACAGCTAAGGATCACATCAACCTTCCCTGGCCACACAAGCACAAGCAACAGGCTGTGTGCTGCTGTTGATCACTGTCCCACACAGATGGGGAGGTTATGGGACCATATATAGCTGCTGAATAAATAGAGCCCACCCCTTCCTCCCTCCCTCCCTCCCTCCTCCAGTCATGTCACCAGGATCTCTTTGGGCTAGAAAGGGTTAACACCACGGTTTTGTAAAAAGTTTGGAAATCGACAAGGTCACATAGAGCTCAAACTGCCTAAACTGCAAACCAGGGTGGAGTGAACTGAAAAGCACGTGCCCCAGGATAGAACATGCGAACGAGGGAGAAACTTAACACTTGGGTCTGCTCCTCCTTCCACCTTGGGTGTGTTTCTTGGAGCTGGAATATTTGATAAGGAATATTCAGCACTTGGCCAATGTCTCTTTCATCTCATCCAACAAGTTGCTAAGCAAGGTGGAGTCATTACATTTCCCATCTATGGATACAGAGTTCTCTCCCTTGGAAAGAAAGAGGAAACATCAATCTGTTAGCTCCTTTCCTAAGCAGGGAAAAGCTCAGGGACTGGGAACAGCTGCTGGGGCCTGCACAGGACCAAGAGGTCAGCTTGGGGAAGCCACTGGTGCTGTGCCCCCCTCCCCCCAGCAGGGACATGCTGGGCAGCAGAAAGGCCACGGGGAGAGACGTGCTCAGGGGCAGCAGAGCAACAACTGCCGCAGGGGCCAGATGGGTTTGAAGCACCCCTGGTGGACCTGGGTGGCAGGGACACGAGGGTTTCCCTTTCTGTGAAGATGGGAGAGGCTGCAGATTAGCTTCTCCCAGGGCTCTCACCTTTTTCACCAGCAGGCAGACGTGGTGGCCCTGGATAGAGCGACTGTACATGGAGGCGCAGGAGTCGACGCGTTCCACAACTGCAGAGACACAGGGGCTTTGGTCAGGGGCAACACCTCAACAGGAGCTTTGCTTCCTCTGGAGAGGAACAACTGCTTCATCTGGCCTCAAGAACAGAGGCTTCCACTGAGCCAGGGCAGCAGGAAGTCAGGGTTAAGATGATCTATGTGCCTTGCTCCTCCTGGCTGCTCTCGGGGGTATTTCACAAGCACGAGGTGAGTCATTTGTCTTCCGAGCAAGCTGCAAACGTTCTGTGGCAGGAAAACTGGCCAGAAAAGAGATCTCTTCCCCAGAAATGCTGCCAGTGAGGCAATGTCTCATGCACACACCAGGGCATGATGAAAGAGCCATTTGGTTTGCTTCACCCAGGGCCTGTGTTTTATTTAAGTCCAAACTTCCCCAGCTCAGGCTCTCCCCTCACTGGGGCAAAGCTAGGCTGGGGCCCTGAGGATCAAACACATCCAGAGAGCAGTTCCAGCCTCAAGCTGCTCCTGTGATACCTGCCACGTGTCTTGCTGGGCTGGAGGAAAGCCACAGGGACAGGAGGAGAGCTCATTCTGAAGTGCTGCATGCTTTGAGGACACTAAGGTGGGAAAAACCCTTCCTCTCCTCTCTCAAGTTGCTGTCATCTGGTCATCAGCAGCTCCTGCCACTGCTGAGGCCACAGGGCTCTGCCCTCACCAAGCACAGCAGGAATGGGAGGCTAGGGGAACTCACCTG
Organism: Galbula dea; assembly: GCA_013399015.1. Lineage (NCBI taxonomy): Eukaryota > Metazoa > Chordata > Aves > Piciformes > Galbulidae > Galbula > Galbula dea. Next base: position 328,163 of record VWZX01002915.1, on the reverse strand, counting down.
AAAAATGATGATGAAAACAGATCTTTGCCAGTAGGTGTTGGAAGGAAATGCTAATTCCATCTACTTTAATAGAACTCATGTGCAGATCTCCAGACTCTAGGAGCTTGGCAAAAGCATCACTGTCAAACAGGAAGGAAAGGAAACATTTGTACTGGGTCAAGTGAAAGCTGCCACATGAGCCTCAGGCAGATCTTGAGACAGCTCAGGATGCACAAGTCTAAGCATGACCAAGCTCTAGGAAAATGGGTTTATTATGGGACCCACACTCCAGACTCCACTGGAGAACCCAATGACCTCTACCAGAGCTACTTCCACACCACCTCTGCCAGCCTAGAGGGCATGTAGCTCCTTCTTCAGACTCACTGGAAGTTTCTGGACATATTCTAGCTGTCAAACATTACACAGGATCACTGGAGTGTCAGCAAAGTAGCCCCAGTCAGAAGCATGCTGTGTTTCTCCCAGGGATGGCCAGCAGCCAAAGCTCAGCCTCACAGGGGCAGCAGAGGCACCAGCCTGGGGCACTTACCTGTAGCAAGGTGTGGTGATCAAGTATGAAGCACAACTGAAGTGCAATTTGAAATCTAGTTTTTCATGGGTTGAACCTTCATCATTCTGCAACAGGTGAAAGGAAAGGAGATGAATGGCAGCCCTGAGGCAGCAAGAGGAGGCACCACCCCCAGCCACCAAACAGTCCCCTTTGATATATCCTGGCTGAGCCTGATGGATCAGGCTGAGAACAGTCACCCTACACCATCAGGCCACTCAGAGACTGAGGGAGCTAGGCTGATACCTACACCCTGAGGAGATAAGGGACACAACTGGAGGGATCAGACTGCACTGCTGCTTGCCATCTGCTGAAATATATTGAGCAGACTAAATTTAAACCAACACTTGGGGATGTGCTTTGACACTTCACTGTTTCCCAAGCAAAAGGATCCATTAGTATCTCCTGAAAATAGAACTAATATGCTATTTTGAAGACAACTGCTGACTCAGAAGTAGCCAGAACTGTCTCCATTAGGTTCCTTTGAGTTGTTCATGGAGCCCCTTCATGAATAATTTTACTGCAGTAAGATTAGAAACCCAGACAGCTTCACACAGGTCGATAGCTATTAAAGAATGCTTCCAGCTAAGCTCACTCCTGTTCTGGGTTGCCATCATTATTCAATTGTACCTAATTCTTATTCCTATTTTCCAGCCTGTGCCAGGCAGCAGTGTCCAACTGAGCTCTTGATAACTCTGGGTTGCATCCCTCAGAAGCTGGGTGACCTCCCCTCCCCAGCAGAGGCACCACCCCCAGTGATTGATCCAGCTGCCAGTGTGGCACACGTGCCAGGCTGTGCTGCTCTCTCACACTGCCAGCAATGACAATTTAGGGCATGCTCAGGCAGTATTTGGGACACTCTTTACACAAGATGTCATGTAAAAAACACTTCTCCCATCACAGACTGGGCTGGTGCAGCAGAGATGAAATGATGCCTAAAAACCCCAAGCTGGAAAGCAGTGCTTCCCCCCCCCTGAGCCAAGCTCCCTTCCACAGCTCCAGAGGGAGCAGAGGCAGAGTTGGAAGCTGCACTTACTTTGACTATAAAGGACAATGTTCCTTTTAACTTCTGAGCCATAACAATACTCTGAAGTGTAAACACAAACTGGGCTTCGTTAGAGATTCCTAGCATGAAGAGAGGAGAGGGAGAAGTCAGATCAGAGAATGGTTTCCACATCTCAGTAACTGTTAGAATCAACTCAGCAGCAACTAAGCTTTGGGTGCTGCCTGTTTGTGAACCAAGCTGGAGACTTGCTGGGCACTTGGGAGAGTTAGATGCACAGTTCCTGGGGGGTTTCACAGTGTTAGAGCACTTGGCTCTTTGGTAGAGGTGACTGAGTGAGTGCCTGGGCAAAGCATGTCACAGTGGCAAGATGCTGAACCTGTTTGTATAGGCAGGAAACTAACAGCTCCCCAAGTTGTTTGCAGAGCTGATCTGAATGCTAATGTTTCAGACAATCATGGAATGGTTAGAGTTGGAAGGGACCTGTGATCTAGCCCAAACCCTGTGCTGGGAGCAGGGACACCTACAGACCAGGCTGTTTCTGTTTTCCTTTCAATATATAAGTTTCTGTCAAACACTGTCTTACAAAGAACAACAGAGAAACAACTTCCCCCTGCTTTCATGGGAGATCATAACAGACCAGAAGCCACTAAACCCCAGAAGGCTTCTGTGAGCTGCTTCACTGGTCAAATGAACTCTCTGGTGAAGGAAGTGAAGTTCACAGAGGTGCAGTGCTCTGACTGTGCTACTGTCCTATGTCTGAAGCCATCACCCTGCACCTCCATGTCTAATGCTCCTGAAGGGCTCAGCCCCTCAGCCAATTAAGCACATACTTAGCACAAACTCTTGCTGCTCCTGGCCTCTGCCATTCAAACAGAGGAACAACAGCTCAAGAACAAATCCAGAGTGGATTCTAATGGTTTGTGAACCTCTGACTTGGTTACCTTTCAAATCTCCTAACAAACTCCTCATGAAATTTGGATTCCTGCAGCTGGCAATGTTGGCATGTCCAAAGGTATGCCAGCCTGCAGCCCCCTGAGGAAGGAACTCGGGGCTCCCAGCCCTTCATCCCAGGCTTTGCTCTTCCTGTACAGAACCTCCTGTGTTTATAGCCTCACTGGAAGAAGGCTTATTTTCTCCAGGGGATGGGGTGAAAGCCCAGCAAACAGCCAGGCAGAGGGAGAGAGGTCTTTCTGGATAAGGAAAAGGAGCACCAAGTCCAACCGATTCTTCCCACGGGAGGGCACTGCAGAGCTACACATGCTCCGAGAACCCCATGCAAGGCTGAGCATACCAGGGGGGAGCTGGAAGGGCACAGGGATCCCATCGTGGACTGATGATCCTTCTGGTCGCAGCATTTTAGTGTTGAGAGAGTCCAGGACATTCAGTTCCATGCTCTTAAGGAAGCTAGTGCTTTTGTTCTCAAAGATAACAGAGACAGTAACTTGACTGTCATTCTGGAGGTTTCCTTGAATATCATAGGTCTGTAAAGGAAGGGGAAAAAGAATCATCACAGGAACAGACTCAGAACTTCAAAGTGCAGAGCAGCAGGACAGAAGAGAGCAGCAGAATAAAGCAAGCTTCAAAGAGAAGGTGATTTGGTACAGCTGCAGGGTAATGAAAAGCACAGGAGTGATCAGCTCCACAGTACTGCTAAGTGATGGAAAAAGAGCAGCTTCCAAACTGGCTGTGAGACATCCAAAGGAATGGGAAAGGAGCTTTGCTCTCCCTCCACCTCCTCTGACTTCAGCAGCTCTCCAGCCAAATGCTGCTGACGGTTGCTGTCCTGTCCCCAGGGCATCTCCTCTCAGAGGCCAGCCAGAGAGAAGGCACCTGAGCCCCAGAGCACTCACCATTTTAAGGTAGGGGTTTTCAGCAAGGAGGCAGTAACTGGACATGGGCTGAAAACAAGACAGAAACCAGTCAGAAGACAACTCACTTCTCTGAGAAGAGCTGTCAGCTCTCATCCTCCTGCCTCCTCCCCAGGGCAAGGGCTGCCAGGGCACAGCTACTCACTGGTAGTGGTTCATCATCTAGTGTTCCATTCTGCACAGACTCTGCTGTCTCCTCCTCACTGTGGTGACTCTTCTTTTTGGATTTCTTTTTATCCTTTGACTTCTCTTCTTTCTCTTTCTTGTGCTTTTTCTTCTTATGCTTGGAGGATTTCTACCAACAAGAACAAACCCTTAAAGAAACCCTGCATTTCTAGCCATGAACTCCTCTACCAACCTTGCAACTTTAGACTCTCACTCTGTGCAGGCTTCTGGAGTGAAGAAAGTTTCCTCCTGCTGCAGAAACCCAAACCAGAGCTCTCATTCCTTAACCCCCAATCATCACTCTGGTGAACCCCAGTAAATCCTTGCTCCCCACTCAGATGACAGCACCTTAAGCCAAAGCAGCCTGTGATCAGCAGAAGGTCAAACCTCTTCAACTCAGCTTAAACTGCTCCCTGACCCTTGGCTCAATGAACAACCAAACCTCTCACTGGAAGTGTTTAGAGCCCCTCAAGGGTGTAACATCTCACTGCTGCCTAGCTGCAGGTGGTCACTGCACTGAGCAGGATGCTGTTGGCAATTCCTGTGTGCTCCTTTTAAGGAGCATGAGACACTGGGAGAATATGGCAATGGGTGGCAACACCTTACACCACTTACCTTTCCTTCATCCTCCTCCTCCTCATCTCTCTCTTCCCTTTCTTCCTTTTTCACCTCTTGAGGTTCAGCCACAACAGCAGCACCTGCTTCAGGCTCACCCTGAGTGGATTAGCAGAAGGATTAGGACACTGATGGAACACAGATGAAACAACTGAGTTCCACACCAAAAGAAATCTTAACAGTGACACTGCTCCCCACCCTCCCCTTCTTATCCCAACAGCTCCATTAGGCTGCCATGGCACTGAGCCTTTCACTTCATGCCTCTGAAACTCAGCAAACAGGATCACCTGAGGGCAGGATAAAGAGATTTCCTCCAAGGAATTTATCCCCTTCTATCCCCTCTCTCTTCCTCTAAAGTCTCCCATCAAAATCCAGGAGACTTTTTCTTTCAGACTGCTTCTCTCCTGTCTACTGCCAGTGCTAGTGTTGAGCTCAGCCTAGGAAACAAACCCATGCAACAAGATACCTACAGCAATACAGCACTGAAAGCCACCAATAACATTAAAATCCACCAAGCCTGTATTTCTACCCATTGATCTGCAGAGGAGAACAAGCTTGAAACCTCCTATTACAGTGTCTGGGAAGTGAGGAGATAAAATGTCACAGCTTCATAGCAACAAGTCTTCTCCCCTGCAGCATGACAAAGCACTTGCAGCTCAGGCCAGAGGAACTCTGAAGAGAGGGTAAGGTGGCTACCTGGGGCTGGCCAGTGGCAGCAGAGGGGGGAGCAGTGGAGAGCCAGAAATCCAAATCTTCTCCCTGAGTTTCAAGAGAAAACACAAAATCCCAGCATGGTGGGGGTTAGAAGGGAACTCTGGGGATCACCCAGTCCAACCTCCCTGCTCCAGCAGGGGCACCCACAGCAGCTTGCCCAGGGTCACCTCCAGCTGCCTTGGCAATCTCTCCACACAAGGAGACTCCACAGCCTCTCTGCAAAGCCTGGGCCAGGGCTCCAACACCCTCA
>VWZX01002915.1:268803-322894 GCA_013399015.1 Galbula dea | reverse complement strand
AGCAGCCCCAGGGCTCTCAGCCTTTCCTCCTGCCAGAGTTGCTCCAGTGCCCTCAGCATCTTCCTGGGCTCTGCTGGACTCTCTTCCAGCATTTCCTTGTCTCTCTTGAAGTGGGGAGCCCAGAACTGGAGCCAGGACTCCAGCTGTGGTCTGAGTAGGGCAGAGTAGGGGGGGAGGAGAACCTCCCTGGACCTGCTGCTCACACTCTTCCCCACGTACCCCAGGAGACCATTGGTGTTCTTGGCCCTGAGGTGACATTGCTGCCTCCTGGTGACCTTGTTGTCCCCCAGCACTCCCAGGTCCTTCTCTGTGGAGCTTCTTTCCAGCAGCTCAACCCCTAACCTGCCCTGCTCCATGAGGTTATTCCTCCCCAGGTGCAGGACCCTACACTTGCCCTTGCTGAAGCTCATGAGGTTCCTCTCTGCCCAGCTCTCCATTCCCAACAACCACTCTGGTTGTTCTGAGATCATTCTTTAACAAAACACACCCCCCAAAAACTCAATTAAATGAAACCCTTTAGTTTTCCTGGCAATGCATCCCTCAGAAATGCTCCTACACAGATGCTGCAATAAATTCAGGAGCAAACAGCTGAAGCAGCTTAATTTCAGCCTCTGAGCACACTTCCACACCTGGACACAGGTGACAGCAGCTGCAGATGACCTCAGGGGTCACAGGGTCTACAGGCAGGCCAAGCACAGCCAGGAAAAGCACAGCTACTACTCTGGATCTGGAGGATCTGCTGTGCAGGCTGCAGTAAGCCAAGTTCTGCTAACTTAGGAGGCTATGTAAATGTTATTTTTAACAACAGAAGTCTTTAAACACCTGCTGTTAGAAAGGCTGAAAACATTCAACTCTTTGCCTTGTGAAATGGGAGCAGAAGCCAGGCAGAGCTGTGGCTCATAACAGCATAACTCAAACCATGGGAGTCTTGGAATTACCTTTTTATCTTCTTCCTCCTCCTCTACTACCTTCTTCTCTTTCTCTTTCTTCTTTCCTTTCTCTCTCTCTTTTTCCTTGTGTTTCTTTTCCTTCTTTTTGGGTTTTTTGCTCTTCTTCTCCACCAGAGGAGCTTCTGAGTCTGGGGACTTCAGGGTCTCAACGTTTCTGTGTCTCTGCACTGGCAGCTTCTCACTGTCTGCTAAGGGCCTTAAAAGAAAGAGGCTGTTACCCTTTGGCAAGCAGTGGCCCTGAGCACAGGTTATCTGCTGGACATCCAAGACACAGTGCACTTTGTTTTAAAGAGTTAGGCCCCCAAAATCTTAACTCAGCACAGACTTCTGTACTGAAGGTTATCTATCTGACTGCAGACACTGCTCTTGGGGATTACAAGTTAACAGAAACAATCTGTAGGTGACAGAGCCAAACTCTGGCTGACACCTGGATCACTCTTAAACGTGGTAACTACAGACTGGAGCTGAGCAACACCTCCAGAAGAATCCAGACACATGTGGTCAGGCTGCATTTCTGTGGGCTACCCTCCCCCAGGCAGAGCAGAGCTGTGGAACAGGAAGGAAGCATTTGCAGCAGTGGGAAGAGTCAAGCAGTGGAATGATGGCATGGCTCAAGCAGCCCCTAAAGGGCAGGGGGTTTATTGTTACTGAGGACAGATCAGTTGTTTGAAGCACTGAATTGTTTCCTTTGGGAAGTTCACACTGGGAATCTACTCTAACACTTGTGTTCAACAAGCATGAAGAGAAATTCAGATTCACACTCTATCCCAAATTCATTCCTTGGGAAAGGGAGATCACAGAAATGTCTCCATTCTTCTCAGACACTGTCCAGAAATCAGGGACAAGCTCACTGATTGCCTCTTTCTGTTCCTACAGCTTTTACCTAACATCAGCTGACACATTTGAGCAGCAAACACCAGCTCAGGAAGATTTTGTCATGGTCTCAGATGCTTTATCTGAGAAGAGACCCACAAGGATCATGCAGTCCAGCTCCCCATCCTGCACAGGACACCCCAAGAACCACCCCATGTGCCTGGGGGTGATGTCCAAGTGCCTCTTGAACTCTGTCAGGCTTGGTGCTGTGACCAGCACCCTGGGGAGGCTGTTCCAGACCCCCTGGGTGAAAAGCCTTCTCCTGGTATCTAACCCAAATCTGCCCTGCCTTAGCCCCATACCATTGCCTCTAGCCCTGTCACTATCCAGAGGAGTGGAGAGGTTGGTGCCTGCCCCTCTGCAATCCCTCAGGAGATGCTGGGGATGGCAAGGAGGTCTCCCCTCAGCCTCCTCCAGGTTGAACAAACCAAGTGACCTCAGCTGCTCTTCAAAAGGCTTCTCTCCTCCAGACCTTTCACCATCTTCACAGCCCTCTGGCTGCTCTCTGATAGCTTAACATCCTTTCTACACTGTGGCACCCAAACCTGCACCCAGCACTCAAGGGGTGGCTGCTCCAGCAGAGAGCAGAGCAGGACAACACCTCCTGGGAGCAGCTGGCAATGCTGTTCAGGATACAGCATGAACCAGAGCCAGGCTGGAGCACAGTGTCAGGGCAGGATGAACAAACACTGTCACCTGGCTGGCCAGTGACCAGAGCTCACCTTTAAGCTGGCTGACACATACCTGCACAGGAACAGGGGTGCTCAAAGTCACTGATGAAACAGACTGACACCACTTTGAGTGAGGGGCAATGATTTCATTAGTTTCACCACCCTTCAAGCATTCACACTGGAACCAACCACCTCACCAAAGAAAGCCAAGCACTGAGCAATATATTCTTACCTGGAAGGCTTCCCTGAAACCAGACTGCATGTGAGTGTGACACAGACACAGCAGTGCAAGCACAGAGAAAGAGAGAGAGAGGACAGAGCAATGAGAATGTGCCTGAGAGCACATCAGAGCTGGGGAGTGCAAGGAGAATGGATGAGGACAGGACAAAAGCCCAAAGATGCCTCCTAGAGCACAGCAGGCAGAAACTGCTCTGCTCTGCATTGCCTGTGCTGTTGAGGTTTGTCATGCAAATCCAACATCTACAGTCAGAAACTCATTGGCTTTTATACATCTGGCCCCTGAAGACAGAGGAATGGAACCAGCTCAGGACAAAAAGAAAAAGGAAGCTTTTCAGCAACTGTTCTTTCACTTTTTAAAAGTGCTTTATTGATAGGACAAGAAGAAACAGCCTCAGGCTGTGCCAGGGGAGGTTTAGGTTGGAGATGAGGAACAATTTCTTCCCCAAAAGGGTTGTCAAGGCCTGGCCCAGGCTGCCCAGGGCAGTGGTGGAGTCAGCATCCCTGGAGGGATTGAAAAGCTGTGGTGATGTGGAGGTGAGGGCCATGGCTTAGTGGTGACCTGGCAGTGCTGGGTAAGGGTTGGACTTTAAGATCATCAAGACCTCTCCCAATCAAAATGATTCTATGATTCCACCACTTTTTTTGCCAGGTCCTGAGGGGCTGAAGCCCAACAGATCTGAGAGCTGCAGAGAATGGCAGAGACCATGGCAGTTAAGTATGGGAGAGCCAGAGATGCTACCCAGACACACAGGTGGCTGTGCAGCCTTCTGAACTTCACAGGAGGCATCTCCAGACTATGAATCAGCAATTATTTTTAGGGTGGTGATTCTGTAAAACAGCAACTAAAAAGAACCTCTCCACATGCAACACTTCACAGCCCACTGCTCAGTAGCATGCAGCATGCAGGGATTCAGGGGCTGCTGCACTGCAGCCTGGGGTGCTAGCACTGTCAACAGCTCCAGGAGCTGAATGGGGACCAGACACTGGTCAGAGTTATGCTTTCCAGTTCCCTCAGTCCTATCAGAACATTTTCCATCAGTGGAGCTGCAGTTAAGTGTCCCCAGGGCAATGGGGATGCTGGGAACTGGCTGCCACTGGTCAGACAATGCCAGCACAGTGTGTCCAGGTTCTGAGCTGGCCACAGCCAGTGCAGGCCATGCTCAGAGACAAGGCAGGTTAGAGCAGATAGCTGCTGGTACACTCCAGAGCTCAGAGTCTCTCCCATCTGATCCCAGTTACCCTGCCTGTGCTTTCAGACTCTCTTCAGACACAAGAGAGTGTCTACCCCTCCCCAAACCTCTGCTACTTCAGCTGCTTCACTCTGATGGCCTGTGCTGGAGGAGGAACCCGAGCCTGAGTGATCAACTAAGGTTACACCCAAGACTAGTGACTTAGCCTTCACCTGGGGGCCTGTAGATAGTGCCTTTGCCTGCTTAGCCCCAGAGCTGCCCTCGTGCATTCTGGGAGCAATTCAGCCAATTCACACACACAAAAGGTGTCACTTACTTATCCAGATCTATATCAAGTGCTTTATAGGGATCATTGGGGTCTTTGTCATCTTCATCACTGGGCAAAGCGTTCTGCAGGAGAGAGAAAAGAGATCATCTACTGAGGAGGCAAACCACAGACCTGTGGGACCTGGAAACCAAAGCTTTACTTAGCCCAAACCAGTTTTAGGACTGTTAAACCCAGGAGCAGGCCAGCTTGCAGCCAGGCACAGGAAGTTATAGGAACAATGCACTTGAATGCAGCATCAAGTTAACAAGATGAATTTAGAGCAGAAAAGCATTTTGCATAAAGTGCAGGATCTGAATCACTGCTGTTTGGTTCTGATGAAAGGAAATTTTGGGAACAAACACAGATGACATCATTAGCATGCACCATTAATTACAATCAGCTGCAAACCTGCTGACTAGGCAGCATCTTAATGCCAAAGTGAAGCAGCAGAGCATAAGAAATGACAGCATTGCTTTAGAGCAGAGATGCCTATGGCTTGGTTTGGGGCTTTGGTTTTTAATAGCTTCGGTGGCAATTTTTGGCTGTTTGTGCAGGAAAGGGCAGCAAAGCCCAGCCTAGGCCCATCTCAGTTAGCCACTTAGCTTTGCAAGGAATCAGAGCTCTTCAACTGCAACAATAGAGAGTGGCTGGGAACCCCTGGGGGCAAAATCCCTCAGAAGCAGCAGAGAGAAAGCCCAGGGCTGAGAGCAGCAGGCAGAGGCACTGACCTCTGGCATCTCCTCGGTGATGATATCGACGCGGTGGGCGGGGGCGATGTCCTCCTCGCTCTCGGTGTGCAGGGAGTTGTGCCGGTGATGTTTGCCTCTCTTCTCCTTCTTCTGCTTTTTCTTCTTCTTGTCTTTCTCCAGTTTCTGTTTATGTCTTCTCTCTTCTTCCAGTTTCACATACTGGTCAGACATAGGCATTCCTGCAGGGGAAGTCAAGACTGCTTTCAGGCTACGGTCCTCATGGGCACTGATCACTGAAGCTATGTTGGGAGTGAAACTTGCTTCTAGCTTCTCAGAATTAGAAGGATCAACAGCTCTCTGCTTTCACTCATCTCACACACAGGCCCCCCAGCACCAGCTTTACTACCCCCTTCATCTCTCTAGAAACAGGACAGAGCTCTTGCCCTGCTCCCTGACCAGGGCTCCTGCCCTGCTCCCTGACCCAGGGCTCCTGCCCTGCTCCCTGACCCAGGGCTCCTACCCCGGCTCCCTGCTCCTTCTCCACCCTAACTAGATTTCAAAGAGCACCTTAAACATCAGTGATTTCAGCAGAATTGGTGCCACTGCTGTGCTAATACTGACAACTTGCCACAGTTTGGGTAGAAACTTCTGCAAGCCTGAAATATTTGCACTTAGAACTCAACACCTGCAACACACTGCACTTACCAACAGCTTTCCAGTGCTGTATCAAACCACTCTTTAGATACACAACTGCCTTTTGATATCTGAAACATGATTATCTCTGCCATTAGACTCTAGTTAACAGCTCCTGATCACCTTCCCCAGCCCTTTAAGGCACTCCAAAGGTGACTGTTACCTCCCCAGAGCAATGCTTAGCTGATGTGTTACACCCTTGGCTGCACAAGAGTTAATCACAGGGTTACTTCTAATGCTGTCCTGGGAGGAACTGCACCTGGGACTGCAGAGTACTGTTTTCTAACACATGAAGTTCAGGAGATGTATTTCAGAGTCTAATGAATGCTCCCTGCCCTTAAAAACCCAGGGAGGAACTCCTGAAAAGGAAGAATTCTTTTTGCTTCACTGAATTCCTGCATTTTCAAGATTAGCTGCACTCACCTGGCACTTTTAGGGGGACAGAGAGATCAATCTGGACCACAGGTATGTGCTCCACACCTGGAGTGTCTTGGTACCGCTGAGAAGAGAGAAATGTTGCACTCTGAGCACTGCCAGACACTCCCCTCTGTAAACAGACACATCTCAAAGCATCAAGCAGTTTAATCCTACAAGGGAACCTTTTCAAGGCCAGGAATGGAACAGCTCAATACTAAATCCTGTGTGGCAGCAGAATGTGTTTTAAAGCCAGCTGGTAACCATTAGAAAAGATCCTACTTTTAGGGAGAGTTTTTTAACCCTGCTGCAGCCCTGAAGGAGGCTGGCTGCAATGCTCTAGAGATTCTGGTTTGTGTCTTACTGCTAATAACTTTCCACTTCAACAGAGAAATGTTGAGAAAAAACACAGAATCATTATTTTGGTTGGAAAAGACCAACCAAATGGATCACTGAGCCTAACTGGTTCAGCCAGTCCTGTCAGCTCACAGGGAATAAAGCAGGTCCCTTCCTTGTAAAAGAAGAGATCAGAATGACTCTTGAGCCACAAAACACACTGCATGTTTAAGAAGGGCATGTTCAAGGCTCACTCTCAGTTCACTGCTTGCAATGAAGTACCTGGCAGCTTGAACCCTTCCCTCACTCAGGGCTGGGACAAGCTACCTGCTCAGGACTCAGAGACACAAGGGCACAGAGAAGTGTTTTCTTTACAGCTTTTGGAGAGTCCTTGCTGAAATACAAACAATGCACCTTCCACAAGCTAATCCAGACTCTTCCCAACTCCTGTGGAATGGGAGTTGTGACAATGACCACTTCCTTCTTTCTAACCTGGAGCACATTTTCTAACCCCAGGCAGCACACTCTGGAGTGGAAATAAGAGGAAGCTGGGGCTCTGACCTTCACCAAACCTTCACACCATGATACAAGAGTCAGCAGGATATTTTAACTGAGGTTCACTCACCTTCTGAGGGGAGGGAGAGCTTTTAATGTAGAAAGGGTTGTTTGCCTGCTCCTGTTTCCGGGCCTCTCGGCGCTAGAAGAGGAAGTGTTTGCAGTGAGAGACTTTGTTTGTAAGCAAAGAGAGATGAAAGGCAGCCAAGTGTCAAATGCCACCTCCCTGACTTTTGAACAGTGCAGAACTACTTGCAAAAAGACTACAGGACAGTAGCTTGTGTATGATAAGCCAGGTTGAAGTAACAAGACACAGAGATGTAGCTACAAGTCCTTTAACTACTGCACTGTTCCTCAGAACATCCCTTCCTTGCTTTTTAACTGTAGACCAGAGATGGCAACTGCCCAAAGCCCAGCCACTGCCAGCAATTCCAAGGTTTCCAGTTTCATTTTCACAGAGAGGAAGAAGTGAAGATTCTCCTCAATAAAAAGCTTTCTCTATGAAAACACAAAGGTCAGAAGCAGGAGAGGTGGCAGCACTGGGGAGAGCAGCCACGCTACAGCAACTCACAGCAGCTACTGAAGCCACTGAGCAAAGAGGCTGCTGCTCCTCTGCTGATCCAGAGCACCCAGAACAGCAGCAGGACACCCCTGGAGGTGGTGTGTAAAAGCCAAACAGTTGCAGAGCCCAGCACAAGAACCATCCTCCAGAGCCTGTGCTCTGAAGTGAACTGCAGCAGACACCACAGTTCACAGCAGAGCTTTACATGAGCTCAGAACTCCTCACAAGGGCCAAGTGCTCCCCTTTGGACAGACAGGCAAGCCAGGCTTCCAAGAGGCTTTTCACCAGATCTATTCCATGATGCCCAAAAAACTACCTGTATTCAAACCCATTACTCTGTTCAGATCAAAGCATCCCATTTCCTGAGCTGCAGAGAGCAGAATGGCTCCCTGGAGAACCCACACCACCCCCAACTGCTTTAGCAGCACTTACAACACCACTGAATCATGCAGGGAAAAGTGTTTCAGCATTCACTCACTCTGGCCAGTTCCTCTTCATCTATTTCTGGCTGTCTATGTCTGGAATGCTTTTGTTCCTCATCATGAAATATAGTTTTGGGCTTTTCATCTTCAGACTCACTGTCTGATGGAGGTTCATTGATCCAGGCATCAAGGTCCAAGCTGGGAGGAATTGCAGCAAACAAAGAGTTTGACTCAGTACCCCTGAGTATTCCTCATCATGTGTTTAGCTTCACTGTTTCAGAGTTCAGGGAGAGAGAGAAGGAACCTTACCCCTCTGGAACTGGCACTTTCTTCTGTGCTTTAGGAGCCACAGGGTTCAGCTCACCAGCAAACAGAGCTATTACTTCCTCAGCTACAGGTACTTCTTTTAGTTGTAACTTCTGAATATATTTTATTAGATGCAAGATGCAAGAAGCCTAAAAACAAACACAGAAGCAATTTCAGAGTTAATATTAACAAACTGAACCAAAAAACCCCAATCAACTGCAAAGGAAGTCAGCAGGAGATGACTACTCCATTAAGAGAAGCAGCACAACTGCAGGTTTGGAGCAATGGGATCAAATCCATGTTAACTCTCTTCCAGCTGTCCCCTTTCTGGGGCCTTGGGTGCTGGCTCCAGCTGTGTCCTTTCTGGGGCCTTGGGTGCTGGCATAATTGTGAAATTCAACTTTTTGGAGTGGAATTCTTGCAAGCAATCTTCAGAGGTGGTACCAAACCAGAGTAAGATCTGGACTCTGCCAGGAAATGTCACTCCTCCTTCCACTCTAGCTCTAGAGCTTCCCTTTCACCCAGTTACCCTGAGTCCAGAACCAACACACCATACATTACACCCATGCTCCAACACTTTGATGATAAATTCCCAAGCAATTTTGTTCTCTTACCCTCTCCTGAACTTCCAGATCTGCACTCTGTACAAACTGAGGCAATCTGTCAATCATCAGCTGTGTGATTTCCTGAGCTGCTTCCTTCTCCCCTGCCTGCTCCTTCTGCTGGAGGATGGCTGCATAGAGCTTCACCATGTTCTGGACATACACTGCCTGGATGTGGCCTGGCAGAGTTGTAACCTTAGGCCTCAACATTGCTTCTAAAGTTTGGTTTGCTTCCTCGAGGTGTCTACAGAGACAGAGAGGAGAGGAAAGACAACAATTGAGAAAGTTCAACATTTCCTCAGTCTTCATGCAGAAGGAGTTTTGCAGATCAAGCCCTGTAGGGAGACAGGGAACCCACAAACACCCAACCACTCACTGGCTGTTCTCCCCTCCCAAACCACAGTGGGAATATGGCACAGAGGAAGGGGCAGCTTTGTCCTCTTACAGGAGAGGAGGGTCTGCAGCTTGCACTGTGACAAGTTCAGCATTCTCTTCATCAACTACACATCACCCTTTGAAGTGCCACCTCCACTGACACTGGCTCTAGCTGCCCAGCTACCTCTCTGCCACCCTCAGTGATGCTGAATTTCCAGTCATTTACTGAGCAAAACTAAAATCCAGCAGGCAATGCTTAATGCACAGAGAAGAATGCAGCTCAGAGCACTTGCCTGAATAAATCTCATGCTCTTATTGCAAATTGTCTGCTCACAACTAATGGAAGATGCCCCCAAAAGTTACTATTCCATTCCAAATGGGAAGCTGAAGTTCTTCCAAGGAGTGCAGTAAGACTGGAACAGGAGAGTCCTTTCTCCTGCTGCTTCAGCCACACCTTTCTTTGTATAAGTCTTAAAATTAGATGGAGAGCTGAGTGTTCCCTAAAAATACCACACCAAGTGGTATTTAAACTGGACCCAGTGTTCAGAGTGGCCATTCCAAGAGACACCAAACCAAAGTGACTACAGCATGGAGGTCTGTTCAACTTCCCAAAATGAAAGCTGAGTAAACCTGCCTCTGGCACACACAGCCAAGAGACAAACCTATCCAGTTAAGCTAAAAGGCAATGCTGGCACAGGAACACTGAAAACTGTGCTCCTGTGGCTACAGAGTTCTGAGCAACAAGTCAGATGCCTTCTGATTCTTAGGAAAATTAAGTTCTGCAGAAGCCTTCCAAGAGCAGGGAGGAGAGCAGAAGCTAATTCAGTCAAGCATGGTGACTGGACATTTTTTCCAATGATGTAAGAGTGGAGTTAGATTTAATGATTAAGGAGTTCTTTCAAAGTCTTAAGGGGTTACAGCTTATAGCCACAGCTAGATGTTCCTGCATGAGTGGGCAGGACTACAGAGACAAGAGAAAAAAGGCAGATCATAGAATATTAGGAGTTGGAAGGGACCTGGAAAGATCATCCAGTCCAACCCCCCTGCCACAGCAGGATTCCCTAGACCAGGTCACACAGAATGTTCCAAATGAAGTATCCATCCTGGCTAGAAACAGCTGGGGAGTCTGGGGGCTGAAGGACTGTGAAAGCAGCAATCACTTTGTCAGCTTTAGGGGAAATATTCCAAACCATCTACCCCAAAACACCCTCCAGTGCCCAGACCCTTTGTCTGCAAGAAGCCTCTCAAAACACACCGGGCTTTCTGCTCGCACTTACTCAGAGAACTCCCCACATATCCAAGCAGCAGCATAAAGCACCTCACAGATGCCATTCCTCTGGGTGTTGCTGGCCAGGAGATGAGCATTGTCCAGCAGCATGGCCATCTGGGAGACTGCAAACCTCCGAATGGCTTTCACCCTGATGGCCACATCCAGCATCTGTGCTGCTATCAGGTGCCCGTGCCGTGTGCCCTCCAGCCGCGTCAGCTCCACCAGGATGCTTATGTACCTGCAAAGAAGGGCAGAAGGGGCTGAGTCTCCCCCAGCAGACCAACACCCAGGGCTGTTGCTGAAGATCTGAGCTGAGCCATAAAGCCACTGACCATTCAAAGTTGGTGATGTACTGGTAGTTGGACTGGCTACAGATGTCGATGATTTTGGTCAGCAGCTCATCGCGGTACGTCGTCCCTTCTGCTTTGTCCACGTGGATCATCAGCTTCTTCACTATCTCCATCAAGTTCTTCTTGGATACCTGTTCAGGAGTCATGGAAGGCTTGAATCACAACTCAGCCATCCCAATGGAATCTCCCATTCCCTTCTAATTCCATTCAAGCAGCTGCCAGCTCTCTGATGGACCTGTGTCATGGGTTAACACGGAGTCAGAACCACGTCTCTAGGCCCCAAGCTAAAAAGGATCCTGGTTCTCTCTGTTCAAGGTTGTTCCTAAAGCAGAGCCAGCACAAGCATACAGGATCATGCTGTGCAAGAGCTGAGAGTCAGAATTACAAGGAGGAGAAAAGGAGGAGAAAAGGAGGAGAAAAGGAGGAGAAAAGGAGGAGAAAAGGAGGAGAAAAGGAGGAGAAAAGGAGGAGAAAAGGAGGAGAAAAGGAGGAGAAAAGGAGGAGAAAAGGAGGAGAAAAGGAGGAGAAAAGGAGGAGAAAAGGAGGAGAAAAGGAGGAGAAAAGGAGGAGAAAAGGAGGAGAAAAGGAGGAGAAAAGGAGGAGAAAAGGAGGAGAAAAGGAGGAGAAAAGGAGGAGAAAAGGAGGAGAAAAGGAGGAGAAAAGGAGGAGAAAAGGAGGAGAAAAGGAGGAGAAAAGGAGGAGAAAAGGAGGAGAAAAGGAGGAGAAAAGGAGGAGAAAAGGAATCATCTTCTTCTGCCAGTTAATAGTTTCAAACATGTTTCCTCCTAAACTCAGCAAATGTAAGAGTCACCAACACCCAAGCCAGCTGTAGCATTTCAGAGCATAGCTGCATTAACTGCCTCTGGAAACTTGGCTAAATAAAGCAACCAAACCATTCAGGAAACATCACCAGTTGCTGTGGCTTGCTGCTCCCAGCTGTGATCTCTCAACAGGTACATGTTAGACTTCACTGACAAAACTGGAGGTAATGATTTTTCTGCAATCCCTCAGCACTCCTCCTCAGAGCAGGGATGAGCACAATGGCAGACCTGTTCTCCTGGGTTACCTTCTGACTGAAGACATCACAAGCAGAATTTAACCTAGAGGAGCTAAGAACTCCAGTCCTCTTTGCAACAACATTAAAACCCCTCTCCTGAACAAAGGTTACTGAAGTTATTCTATCTCATGAGTACCACCAGACAAAAGGGGTCTCTGCTTGCCTTCCACATCCTTCTCTAAAATAGGAAGCTAAGAGATAGATCCATCAGAAGCCCTTTGTGCACGGGGAGAGGGTGGCACAGGCTGTTGAGCAAAAGGCACTTTACTGTAGAAATCATGCCCACAGCCCTCTGAGAGGCCATCTTCCAGCCTGCCCTGCACAGCTGCAGAACACACACACCAGGACTGGCAGCACACAGGTTGTGATTCTGTGCACCTCAGCAAATGTCAGAACAGAGTTTACAATGGGCAGCAAATCTGGTGATGAAGCAGCTCCAAGCTGCCTTCTCCTGCCATGTCACAGTGCTCTGGCTGTACCCCAGACTGAGCTATGCTGTGCTGCAACATGGTCTGTGACCTAGAGCAGCACAGATCTACCCCAATGTGCCTGGGGTTGCTTCACTTTGTACCTAGCCCAAGGATGGAAGGAGCAACTAAGGCTTAGGCATCAGCAAAGCAGCCTTCTGGGTGACTTCCAGAGTGCCTGAACTTACACACTCCTTCCACCTGAAGTTCCAACTCAAGTTAAAGCCTTCCCAAGCTGTGCCAGATCCTTCACTTGTCACAAGCATCACACAGAACCATGAAGGCTGGAAGAGACCTCTAAGATCACCAAGTCCAGCCATCAGCCTATCCACTCCATGCCACTGAACCATGTCCCTGAGTACCATCTCTAGATGTTTTTTGAACCCCTCCAGGGATGGCGACTCCACCACTGCCCTGGGCAGCCTGGGCCAATGCCTAATGACTTTTGCAGTGAAGAAATTGTTCCTGATATCCAATCTAAACCTCCCCTGGTGCAGCTTGAGGCTGTTTCCTCTTGCCCTCTCACTAGTAACCTGGGAGAAGAGACTGACCCTTATCTCACTCCAGCCTCCTCTCAGGGAATTGCAGAGAGTGAGAAGGTCTCCCCTGAGCCTCCTCTTCCTCAGACTAACCAACCCCAGTTCCCTCAGCTGCTCCTCCCAAGACTTATCCTGCCAGAAGAGAGATGGGAGTTACTATCACAAGACTGCTAGGGAGAGGGGAAGGGAAAAATGTCTTTCTTGAAGCTGAGGGTGGCAGGGGCTGGGAAGGGAAGAGCTGCAGGAACATACCATGCCATAGAGCAGATCCAGAGCTCGCAGGCGGATGGACTCATCCTTGTCATCCAAGCACTGCAGAATGAGATCCTTGTGAGACTGCACTGACTTGGGATGTGTCTTCAGGATTTTGGACATGGCTAACAGTCCCAGGTATTTCACTGTGAAAAACAAAATACAACTTCTTTCCAAATATAGAAACACTGTTTGGGTTTGAGTATGGAATCTGAACAGCAAGTCCTGCTCCTGAAACCAGCTGTAACACACCTGCAGCAACATCTATCACGGGGGAAAGCATCTCTGAGCAGCAGTGCATCACATATGATGGTCTTTGATTTAATAACCCCCAGAGAGGCACATAATTACCTATATAATCTTCCCCACAGTCTTCTTGAACCTCAAGTTTTATTATTTCAAGTTTTATTATTGATTTAAAAATATGTATTTAATAGCTAGAAACTATGGGGCTTGAGAAGATGCCCCCTAGGATGAACACAACTTGAAGAGCCCTGAAGGCTGCTGTATTAAGTTGGAGCTCTGTTCTCAACAGGAAAAATTCAGACAGCAGGGAAAAGGTTTGCACAGAAAAGGATCTCCCAGTGTTCTCTGCAGTCACTAAAATAAGCAAGTGCTCTTGCAACTGACTGTTGGGCTCCTACTGCTGAATACCTCTCACCACCTGCCAAGCAGCCAGTTAGCAAGAGGGGAAAGCCCAGAGCAGGAGAAGAGAACTGGTTCAGATCAACAAGGCCACAAACAGCACTAACAATTCATCTGTTTTAAAACAGCTCAGTGTAAAGAAGTGCTCACTACCAAAAATGATTCCCATACTCAAAATCCCAGCACTTGGTGACACTGTGCAGGCACTGCAAGAATGAGCAAGCTCTTTGGAAACAGCTCACTGCTCTAGACTGCTGCAGCTCCTCTCCAGTGGCTGCTTCCTAAAAGCTTCCATGAAGACAAGCAACATACTTACAGTTCTGGTCAGAATCTTCTATCAATATCCTTAACTTCTGAACACAAAGCTGGGAGGAAACAAAAGAGCATGTCATGTTTATTACAAGCCTTAATTAAAGTAACTCTTCAAGAAGTCTGCTCAGTGCAGAAGGAAGCATTCTGACCCAGAGCCAGGGCTTGAGGGAGAGAGGCTTGTTGTATTAAGAGGGCCCAAAAGAGAAGGATCCTCCTCCAGGCTTGCACTGACAGCAGCAGTTGCATAAGAGAATTAGGGAAACTCTAGATGAGAGGAACCCACATTGTAGTGCAAAGGAAGCAAGAGAACTGATAGAGGAATTGCTTCAGGCTGGAGGGTTCCACCTGAGGGAGTGCTTCAGGAAGCTACTGCTTTAACTTCTGGCAGAGGAACCCAACCCAGTTCCCCCAGGGCCCTTTGGAATCCCCAGCAGAGCAGAAGAAACAAGCCCCAGTCAGGCCCAGAGCTGTACCTGGATGCTAGCGCTGTGATTCGGCATCCCAGAGGAGAGGGAGATCAGCACTGAAACACAGACAAACTCCAGTTAGTGACTGTCTCCTGACTGAGCATCACCCAGCTCAGCTCACCAGGGAAGAGGCCAGGTTAGTTTGCTGTTTGTCTGTTTGCTTGGACTTTTGGGAGGCCTGGGGGGAGGAGAAGAGGTTCTAACCCTATAGTTTCACATACCTTAAGATTAACAATGGCAGGGCAGGAACTGCTGGCCCAGCCTGGTCAAAGCTGCTTTTCATTCTGCTTTGCTCTCCTTAAATGATTTCACTGATGTTGTGGAGCAGTCAGGCCTGTACCTATGTCAGCAGCCACTGTAGAGCTGAACTGTTAAGTGTGCACTTCCCTGATGTTGTGAGATGCAGCAATGGATGCTAGGGTTTAATGCACTTAGAATGGAGCTTTAACTGAGCCAGCAAGAGACTCCAGGCACAAACTGGGTCCCATTGGTGATTAGGTTTGGACATTTGGAAAGCTCTGGCAGCACAAGCCCACAGCAGAAAAGGTGCTGCTGTCTTGTTAAACTGCTGCTGGCATGGCCTGAGTGACCAGCAAATCCAGTGGCACTTCACTGCCCACCGCCCTGCAGAGCCACCTCAGAGGTGTGTGTGACACTAGCACCTTGGGTCATGCAAAGAGCTGGCAGCTGGGAGGTGCTGCTCCAACACAGGCAGGCACACAGCTTACAGCTCATTTACTCAATCTAAGGAGGAAAAACCTCATGGAGCAGGGCAGGTTAGGGGTTGAGCTGATGGAAAGCAGCTCCACAGAGAAGGACCTGGGAGTGCTGGGGGGCAACAAGGTCACCAGGAGCCAGCAATGTGACCTCAGGGCCAAGAAGGCCAATGGTCTCCTGGGGTGCCTTAACAACAGTGGGACCAGCAGGTCAAGGGAGGTTCTCCTCCCCCTCTACTCTGCCCTAGTCAGGACACAGCTGGAGTCCTGGCTCCAGTTCTGGGCTCCCCACTTCCACAGAGACAAGGAACTACTGAAGAGAGTCCAGCAGAGCCCAGGAAGATGCTGAGGGCTCTGGAGCAGCTCTGGCAGGAGGAAAGGCTGAGAGCCCTGGAGCTGCTTAGCCTAGAGAAGAGCAGCCCCAGAGGGGAGCTGCTCAAGGCTGAGCAAGAGCTGAAGGCTGGGGGCAAGAGGCTGGGGCCAGGCTCTGCTCAGTGGTGCCCAGGGCCAGGCCAAGGGGCACTGGGCACCAACTGGAAGCCAGGAGGAGAAACCTGTTTGGTGTGAGGGTGTTGGAGCCCTGGCCCAGGCTTTGCAGAGAGGCTGTGGAGTCTCCTTGTGTGGAGAGATTGCCAAGGCAGCTGGAGGTGACCCTGGGCAAGCTGCTGTGGGTGACAGTGCTGAAGCAGGGGGGTTGGACTGGCTGATGCCCAGAGGTCCCTTCTAACCCCCACCATGCTGGGATTCTGGGAATCTGACTTTCACAGTGCAGTCCTTGAGGTGTCCTGGGTGTGTGAATCTCCCTTTGACCCACAGAATTATCCCACTCTGTCTCAGTGAAGCACACTCTCATCCACCACAATCCATCTCTGTTATTTTCCCCTCATTACAGTGTCACCTCCCCTTTCCCTGAAGAAATGAATGAACACCCAGCAGGTGACAGCTCACCCTTTCCTCTCTGAATTCACCCAGTACAGAAAGGTCCTGCACCAGTATGCAAACTACCCCCAAACAGGTTTAGGGCCAAACTGTGGATGCCAGAAGCCCTCCACTTCCACAGTGTGATAGGAGAAGTGCCCAGTCTGAGCTGGAACAGCCACCCCCTCCTTGCCCTTGTTTCTTTCTGTATCCTCAGCATGGAGTTTACATCCAGAAACTGAGACTGTAACTCAATGACTCCAATTACCTCCTTTGAGTAACTACATCAAGTTTTAAAGCTGTGGAATTGTAGAAACAGAAAGCAAGGCTGCTCCTTCATCAGCAGAAGGAAACTTTGTCAAAGTTTTCTGTGAGGCATCAATCATTTTCCAACTCTCTTGCTGCTGGGATATTTTGTAGCTCTAGCAACATTGAGGAGCTTGCACATGAACAACCCCTCACTGCTCACACTTGCTTCCAGCCCTTACAGACATGACACAGCTTTAGTAACTCAGCCTCATCTCTGACAGCACAGCATTCCAGTCACAGTTCTACAGTAATCCATTTGCCAAGTGCCTGACTTCTGCAATAAAACATGCAGTTCAACAGAGGTTTACAGCTGCTGTTAATTGATGACAGAGTTCATCATGTGCTGGTTCCAAAGTTCAGTTCTCACCTGCTATGACTGTGTTCACACATTCATACAAGAGAGACATGGCTGAGGTGCTGAAAGAGAAAGGAAGAGTTTTAAATAAGGAATAAAGCAGGCACATTCTGAAGAGTTGTCAGCAGTATCTTGGAGCTAATTAACACCTTAATTACAGAAGAAATTGCCAGTATTCTGTTCCATACACTTTCAAACTAGATGAAATGATTCTCAGCTGTTAGGGGGAAGGAAGGGCTAGGGAATGTTCAACCAACAAGTGGAACCTGGAGAAGCAGCAAGCACCAGTGGAGTAGCCCAGGGAAGGAGAAAGGCAATGGTTACTCACACCTCAGTACCAGTTACAAAGCACTGAAGCAATCCTGTCCAAGGATCAAAAATTCAGGGTAAGAAATGTAGATGAGAACCCCCAGACTCTCTCTGAAGCAAACTAGTCATGCACACAGCAGGCTACTGACATGCAGGCTTACCCCTGGGAGCTGAAAATCAACATCTGGCTGTCCCCAAACTGAAACTCAAGCCAGCTTTGGCCAGCTGAACACACAGGGCAACTCTCAGCATTTCAGAGGTATTTACAGATCCAGAGGCACACAAGGAAAACCAAAGTGAACCTCCCCAGTGCCAAAGGGGCAGACTCCAGAAGCAAGGCTGCAAGGCTGGTGGCTGCTCTGCTCTGAACCAGCCTCTAAGCTACACTGGGAGGATGGAGAGAAACTGTTTGCCTAGAGCTGCTCTCCTGACTACACTGATATCTGACCAAAACTTGCTCATTCTCACCTATCTTCTTGCTCTGCTACATAAAGACAAACCAACCTTTTCATTTAACAACTCATGCCAAAGCTCACAATTCCTAACTGGGAAAATAAAGGTAACCCTCCAAGACATCTGCCTGCTGGTTTCAGTTCAGAATGAGATCTGACACACCACAAACCAGCTCTGAGAAGGAAATACCTTCAGATTTATTTCATCTATACTTAGGAGATCCATTAGGTAAAAGAACATCTTCCTAAGCATGTCTGGGCTGACAAAGGCATGAGAAAGAGCCTTTATATATATAGTCCTTGTCATGCTGCTTTGGTGGGGAAGGCACCTCCAAAAAAGTCAAGAAGCAAGTGTGTGTAGGTGAGCAGGAGAGGCAAGTGTACAGCTGAGCCTTTTTTAAGCCAGAATTTGATATGCTCTCCACAGTCATCTTTGGCTTCAAGTGAAGTGAAAGGAAAGCAAATTGCTCCAATTCTCAGGCATGCTTTGGAGAAATTAATGCTGACAGTCAGACACCCAAAGACTTTCCTTGCAGGTATTTCCTCCTCACTCAGGTTTTTCAGAAACAGTCCTGATGTGATTATCTTTTGATCCTTGAAGCCAATCTATTAAGAAGCTCAGAAATGCACCAGCAAACCTAGCTCCTGAGCTACCTACCAGGCAGCTCACCAGTCCTGAAGGCACAATGTCTGCATGTGTCATACATACCTGTGGATGAGGTTGGTCAGAGGCTCTATCAGCTTCTTTCCCAGCCTAGGTTCTAATGGAGTAAGAGCACCAAACTATTAAAAAAGAAGTGCAGACAAGAAAGTGATTTAATAGCTGCTTTTAAACAGCATAAAAACATGATTTAAATTGCACCTTGTTACATTTAAACCCAGTTATGTTAAAATATTGCTCTCTCTTTGGTGCTGTTCCCAAACACAAGAAGAACCCTGGCTGCTTCCTATTCAGGTGTAATGAGAACTATGTCTCCAAGCAACAAATCTATTTTCCCACCCAGGGTCACTTCCTGAGAGCCCCAATCCTGTAAGCAGAGCCCCAGAATACTTGCCAGTTTTATGATCTTAATGAGAACCCAATTATTGGTTGAGGATGTCATCAGCTTGAAGAAGAGGGGAGCCAGGGAAAGGTAGTTCTTGGGGTT
Organism: Galbula dea; assembly: GCA_013399015.1. Classification (NCBI taxonomy): domain Eukaryota; kingdom Metazoa; phylum Chordata; class Aves; order Piciformes; family Galbulidae; genus Galbula; species Galbula dea. Next base: position 304,143 of record VWZX01002915.1, on the reverse strand, counting down.
GCGCCGAGCCAGCTCGCAGATGACATTCACTGCAGCAGACTGCACACCTGGCAGCACAGGGGGAGAGGCAGAAACCTCAGTAACACCTTCACTGGAACTGAAGTTCCTGCTGCAGAACCCCCAGCACACAAGCAGCTGAAAAGTCCAGACCTGTGTGGCCAAGAGCAATGGCTCAGGCTCAACAGCAGCCAGGAGGCAGTGAACTGAACACAGGAGTGCAAACTGAACCCAGACTGAGAAAAGATTTCATGGAACTTTGGCTGTTTTCTAATCCATCAGCATCTGAGTAGCTGCTTTGGGTCCACTGTGAGAAAGGAGATGGCACTGCTACCTCCTTCCCCCTTTAGCATGGACAGCTTGTGTGTGGGACACAGACAGCAACCATGAATAATCCTACTCACCAGAAAGTCTCCAAACACTCTTGCTTCTTTAAACTGAATTTAGACATGTTTAAATACAACACATCAATAATGAATCCTTAAACAATCTGACTAGACAAGTTTATTCCCTTCCAAGTGCTCAGCCTCTAAACTGATTGTTCTCAGTTTGGAATCTTTTCACCTAGACAGTCTGGTTTCTAGCACAGGGCAGTCCTCTTCTCCAGAAAGCAGAATAGGTCTTTTCTGTCTCTGTTTGCAGGTTAGGGTGGGGTAAACACACACAACTCAGCTGGAGGTGACACAGCTGCATGGTACAGAGAACTCCTGACACAAGGCTACAGCCTTTTGGTGCAGGGAGGGAAAAGCAACACCTTTGGGAAGGCTCAGTACAAGTGGGACTATCACACAGAGCAACTCCAAATCTCCTGTGCTGACAGGACTGAAGGGTCCAAACCACAACCTGGACTCAAAGCATCATCTTAGAAAACAGAAGAAAAAATATTGACAGTAAGCAATGTGGCATTATTTGGAGTCCATCCACTGCAAGCCACCAGCTGCAGCTCTGCAGAAGAGCAGAGGAAACAACAACCTCACAACCAAACCCTGAAATCAACTGAAATATGTTCAATGGCCAAGTTAAGTTGGCAACAAAGCAGGAACAGTTCAGTAGCTTGGCCCCATGAAGGTTTAATCCACTGATAGAGTTTGAGCAGCTCTGGGTTTGAACTGAAAGTTGGACACTGGAAAGGATGTGCTTGTAACACTGCACCGTCTCCCAAACCCTATGGGCAGCTACCTGCTAGACATGGGAACCAGCACCCAAAAGATGATTATGGGATACTTCATGTACTCCTCTCTCCACAAGCTCTGGACACTTCCATGGTTTGGAGGAGAAGGAATTTACCAAGAGCCACTCACCAGGGTCTGGATCTTCAAGTTTCTCTTTAAGGCGAGGAAATGCAGGGCGGAGAGACTCTGGGTACTTCAGAAACACCTTGTACATGATCAGCACTGCCTTCTTCCTGATGTAAGGCTTGGTGTGAGACATCTGGGGATGAGACAACTGCAGTCAGGCTCACACAACCACAGAGTCAGAGACTGCTTTGGGTGGGAAAGGATCTTTCAAGGTCATCTAGTCCAACCCCCTGCAGTCAGCAGGGACATCTGCAACTACAGCAGGTTGCTCACAGCCCCCAACAACCTGAGCTGGGATGGTTCCAGGGGTGGGACATCTCCCACCTCTCTGGGAAGCCTGGGACAGGCTCTAACCACCCTCAGCACCAAAAATCTCTTCCTTAAGTCTAGTCTCAATCTCCCTCTTCTAGTTTCAAACCATCAGCCCTTGGCCTGTCCCAACAGGCCCTGATAAAAAGTCTCTCCCCATCTTTCTGAGAGGCCCTTGAAGTCCTGCAAGGCTGCAGGAAGGTCTCCCTGGAGCCTTCTCTTCTCCAGGCTCAACAACCCCAACTCTCTCAGCCTGGCCTCACAGCAGAGAGCTTCCAGCCCTCAGATCATTGTTGTGGCCTCCTCTGGCCCTGCTCCACCAGCTCCATGTCTCTGCTGTGCTGAGGACTCCAGAGCTTCCCCAGCACTGCAGCTGAGGTCTCCCCAGAGCAAAGCAGAGGCAGAATCCCCTCCCTGCCCTGCTGGCCACACTGCTGGGGATGCAACCCAGGATACAGTTGGCTTCTGGGCAATTTAGCAAACTTCTGTCTCTGGAGCTCTCCAGGCCCCTGTGTCCATGCTTCTGTCTCAAAATTTCCTGTTGGGAGACTCAGCTGCTTTTCAAAAACCAGCTTTGAGTGGAGAGAAAAACACTGACATTTAGCACCAGAATGAACAGAAATATTGAGGATGATCTTCTTGAGCTACCTAAGGTCTGTAAAGGCTCCCCCAAGAACAAAAGATCAGTTCTCACATGGAGCAGTTCCAAATTTAACAGATATTGACCAGATTTGAACATTTTAACATTCTCCTGTGATGGAATAATCTCAATCTCACAAGAAGAAACTGAAAGAATCTGAATCTCCTCAACTCACCAGTGTCATGATGTCATTTGCCAAGTCCCTGGCAAGATCTGGAGTAACAAAACAGGACAAGCCAGTCAGTGCAACTCCAGTATCATACTGGTTAGGGCTACTCAGATCCTAAAAAAGGAAAAACAGGCTCAAAACTTTAAGATCACACAGGATATTGAGAAACAATTTGCTCAGTCCAATTTTATTCACTCCACACATGGAAAAGTAGAGCTTCAATTTCATGGGAACATTTCTATCAGCTATTAAGAGGAATGTTCTCCAACAGCTGCTAAAGTCCAGCTAGCCTGGCCTTTACTCATAGGCATGAGGAATCCTCACTAGACAATGGATGGATGGCAGCAGCAACAGAGCCACTGGAGACACCCCACCTTGCTGGTACTGCAGGAATGCCCCACAACTGTTAGCAACTCATGACATGCTCACAGACATGTTTTAAGTCCTATAATATTAAATACTAACCCTGCCTAGTCAGAGCCCACTGGGAACAGGCACTCTTGCCAAGCCATGACCTGTGTCTTAGCTCAACCTCTCAGGGCCATGGCATTATTTTCCTTCCACTCTGTTGTTAGCACCATAAATTTCACTCCAAAAAGACACCCCACAAACCAGGGTGCAGATACACTTTATTGGTCAGTTTTCCTTGGATTTATATGGAGTCAGTGCCCTCCACAGCCCCTCAGGCAGCTCCAGACTCTTACCAAGAGCAACAATCATATCTGAGCATATTCAAGTCCTGACTGTAACACAGAGCACCACAGGTCACTCCTGAACTGCAGTTATCTGGAAACACAAATAGCAAGGGAGCCACAGGAAGTGCTCCCACATCAGCCACCAGAGTGAACTGCCCACATTCAGGGGTACTCAGAGGCTGGCTGCTTCAGGAGAGCTAAAGAGAGCCAAGCCTTAGGGTTCTGAGCTGTTTGCATCTCATTTTAAAACCTTCTGCAGGTGGTAGGAAATCAGATTCTACTTTAAGAATAATGAAATGCATTCTTTCTGGCTCTAAGGGATTCTGAGAACTCCTTCAAACATAAAGCTGCTACATCAATGAAACAGGGAAAATATTGATGACTCTAAGTCAAAAGTCAGGCCCAAAAAGGAAGGCACAGCCCAGTGAGGGAAATTCAGTATAACAACAGCCCCATCATAAAGAAAAGGGATGGACACTAACAAAAATATGGGCTTGTCACAGCAGAGCAGCTTAACAGACAAAGGGAAAAGCACAGGTTCTGTAGGAAGAGACTGGCTAACATCCCACTGATCTTTAAGTGTAAAACACCTTGCAGTTACTCAGGTGATAAAAATGAAAGCACATCTTGTACTGGATCAGTGACACTTGAAAAACTTAAGAGCTTTGAAACCAAAAAAATCTCTCTGTAATCTGAAGAGCAGGAAAATAATCCTGCTGCAAGCTGGAGAACTGAAGCCACAACACACTTCAGTCCACAAACACAGAGCACAACTCTACATCCACTCTGCACCATTTTTAGACACAGTTCCACCAAAGAAGGCCAAAGCCTAAGGAGAACAGAGCCTCACAAACAAGTCTTGTGGAGCCAGGTGACTGCTCCTATGCCTGGAGCAGTGGGGACATTCTCCTGCCTAAGAGACCAGCAACACTAACCAAGGGAAGTGGCACCAGGGGAGCCTGGAGACAGCTCTGCCAGTTCATGGAATGAAAGCAGACTGTAAACCAAGCAGACAGAATTCTACTTCATCACCTTTCTAATCCTCAAGGAGAAATAGCAGATACAGGTTTGAAAAGGGAGAGGGTAGAGAAAAAGATGAAGAATTGATGTACAGCAACTCTACCTTTCTGATCTGGTTGGTTGTCAGCATAATGACATCAGTTCCTTCATGAAAGCACTGGGAGGCAGCAAGGTAACCAATCCTCTGGGAAAAGGCAAGGAGACAAACATAAACAACTGCTACCTTCATAAACAACCTTCAAGAGATGAACAATTAGGCAGGAGGTTTGCAGGACAGAAGAGTATGAGAGAGTTCTCTAGAGAAGGGGATTTAGATCAGGAGAGAATCTCAGAGAGGTAAAGGATAATAAATCTCAAGGATCAGAAGGGGTAGCCTCCCCTTCTCTGCTTGGTGAGAACATACAGGTTCAGTGGCCATCAAGACACAGAACTAAGGCAGCATTGGCAGGAGGAGAAATGGACAATATGACATTTGGTTTATCTGCTTGGACTCTGCCTTTTAGGTACTAAAGCCCAAACTGGAAACTGTTCCTCAGTAGCCATATTCCACCCTTCTTGGTAAAAAAGGTCTGCAACAGAGCATGAACAAAACCTTTCAAGGCCAATTATTATTATTACTATTATTATTATTATTGTGGTGGTGGACACTGGAACAGGTTCCCCAGGGGTGCAGTCATGGCACCAGCTCTCCTGGAGTTTCAGAAGCACTTGGCCAATGCTCTGAAGACATATGGGTGACTGTGGGGTTGTCCTGTGCCTAAACTGGAGTTGGACTCCATGACCCTTGTGGGTCCCTTCCAACTCAGCATGTTGTCTGATTCTGTGTAATTATAAAGCAAAACATGCCTGCAAGTGGGAATCTTAGGTGGTCTGCACATCAAAATGCTCTGGTTTTCACAAGCCATGTCTGACAGGTACCTGGCAGAAAGCCTGCACTAGCAGGCCAGGTATAACCCATTCCTCTCTGCCTTGAAGAAAGCAAACAAGTGATGATGGATCAGCACACTGACCAGACACAGAGATGGAACAGCTTGGTCAGGGCAGCTGCAGTCACCCAGAGAACTCACCTTGAATGTAAACTTGGATGCACTCATGACTTCAATGATATTGAAAGCAGCCCAGCTGATGTCATAGCCCAGCATCTGCAACTGTGAGCACAGAAACCAAGAGACATTCTGCAGTGAGAGGCTTCCAACAGGTCAAGATACCTCCCAAAACTGAAGAGGTAACAAGAGGCCAACAATAATACTGGAAGACAGCTCAGGTTTATGAGCAGTGTTACTCTCCACACCACTGGCAGGAAGAGCAAGAAGTCAGAGTTGCACCAGGAGCAAGCTTTAAACAGTTTGCATTCATTCCAAGTACTGTAGCTAGGATAAGCATTACTGGGAGGGGATGTATTCCCCTGGACTGGTTTTTTCTTTCTGTTTGGTTTTGGTTTTGAAATAAAAACCAGAAGAGAAACACAAAAAGAATCCTTGGGCTCCTGGAGTATCTCCTTGGAGTATCTCCCTCCTCTCCTTGACAAAGACCTCCACAAAGACCAAAAGAGGAGCAGTTTCCTGTGCTCAGGGCAGGGCAGCTGGAAACAACTTTTTAGAAATGGGTTCATAGAATCCTAAAGGTTGGAGAAGGCCTCCAAGGATCATCAGCTCCAACCATTAACCTAACACTGCCAATAATCACTAAACATTTCCCTCAGCACCACATCTGCATGGTTTTTGAACCCCTCCAGGGATGGTGACTCCACCACTGCCCTGGGCAGCCTGGGCCATTGCCTAACCACACTGTCAGGAAAGAATGCCCAACCTAAACCTTCCCTTGGCACAACTTGAGGCTATTTCCTCTTGTCCTAGCACTTGTTCCTTGGGAGAAGAGACCAACCCTCACCTGGCTTCAGCCTCCTCTTAGGCAGTTGCAGAGAGTGAGAAGGTCTCCCCTGAGCCTCCTCTTCTCCAGGCTAACCAAGCCCAGTTCCCTCAGCTGCTGCTCACAACACTTGTCCTCTAGACCCTTCCCCACCTTCCTTGCCCTTCTCTGGACACACTCCAGCACCTCAGTGTCCTTCTGGCAGTGGGGAGCCCAAAACTGAACCCAGGATTCGAGATGTATCCTCCCCAGTGCCCAGTCCAGGAGGACAATCCCTGCCCTGGTTCTGCTGCCACCCTAGTGCTGCTCCAAGCCAGGATGCTGTTGGCCTTCTTGGCCACTTGGGCACCCTGCTGCCTCATCTTCAGCTGCTGTCCAACAACCCTTCCTCCCCCAGGTCCTTTTCTGCTGGGCAGCTTTCCAGACACTGATCTCCAAGCTAAGAGCATTCATGGAGTAGTTGTGACCCCAGTGTGGAACTCAGCACTTGGCCTTGTTGAATCTCATCCCATTGACCTCAGCCTGGCCAGATGCCTCTGCAGAGCCTCTCTACCTTCCAGCAGATCAACACTGCCACCCCATTTGATGTCATCTGCAAAGTGCCTGAGGGTGCCCTCCATCCCCTCATCCAGACCACTCACAAAGACATGTTTACAAGAATGAGCTGTATTTGCTTTAAAGCACGTTAGCAATAAACCCAAACTGTTCCCACACTAACACAGCAGAAAGGCAACATGCAGCCTCTCACATCAGAGATGTGGGAGCACTTTCACCTGCAGCTGCACTCAGATCAGTCTGAGATGAGCAGGTGGTGAAGCCCAGCTCCTAGTCAGCAAGAGAGGAAGAACACAGCTGTGACCCCAGCCCCCCCAGCCAGGCACTTACATAGGTAAGCTTGCAGACTGCATTTGCCTTCACAGCAATGTTGTCCTGCTTCAGCTCCTGCTTGATCTCATCGATGCACTGGGAGATGTATTTTGCCTGAGGGAACAGACAGACAAACAACTGTGCTCAGTTACTGCTTCTGTAGGTTTCCAGCATGTTCCTGGGGAGAAGCAGCAGAACTTACTGCTTGCAAGCACCAAGTGTCAAATACACACACTACTGAGGTAAGCTCTTGCCTCTCATGAAACCACTCATTAACAAGAAGCACCACAAGTCTCTTACAAAGTACAAGAAGATGTTTCTTCAGTGGTTTCCCCTCTCCTCCCTTCCCCCCCCAGTTACTCTCTTCAGTCCAGAGTTCTAGTTTCAAAGATTGGTGAAAAAAAAGGGTGTTCAGTGGGGTTGTCTACCCAGGGGTCTGAAGAGGACTTGAGATCCACCATCTCCAGAAGACAGTCACTTACCTCAACTGGGAGTCAAAGATCACCCATTCACTGCATGTCTAGAAACAACTACAGCAAACACCACTGACAGCCCACAGATTGGAGGGGACTGATGAAAATACTATGAGTTTTAAGCCTTCTGAGGGGTGGCTAAGGGAGAGGAGGCTCAGGGGAAACCTTCTCATGCTCTCCAACTCCCTGGAAGGAGGCTGGAGTGAGATAAGGGTCAGTCTCTTCTCCCAGGTTACTAGTGAGAGGGCAAGAGGAAACAGCCTCAAGCTGCACCAGGGGAGGTTTAGATTGGATATCAGGAACAATTTCTTCACTGCAAAAGTCATTAGGCATTGGCCCAGGCTGCCCAGGGCAGTGGTAGAGTCACCATCCCTGGAGGGGTTTAAAAAACATCTAGATGTCGTTTTTAGGGCCATGGTTTAGTGGCATGGAGTGGATAGGTTGATGGTTGGACTTGCTGATCTTGGAGATCTCCTTCAGCCTTCATGATTCTGTGATTCTTCTGGGCATGCTGCACACAATGGCACTGCAGATGTACAACCAGAACAGTCCCCATGCCTGGAGGGACCTGATCACCTCTAGCTGTGACCCTTGCTACCCACCCACCCATGGCAAGGACACCCCCTCCCCCTGCTTCATCTCTCCCATGAGCCATTTTGCTATTTACAGCTATTTGTAGGAATTCCTCAGTAATTCAGAGCCAAATCTCACAGTGTTTACACTGAGATATGGCTCTTTCATTTCTTTCCAAACAATCAGCTCTGTGCCTGTGGGAGAGACATGGCAAAGCATCAAAGGAGGGGCAAGGAAATCCTCCATTCTTTGTTGGACTTGAGGGGGAACTTAGTTAAGAGAGATGAGGAAAAGGCTGAGGTACTCAACACCTTTACCTCAGTTTTCAACAGTTAAGACAGGTTGTCCTCAGGACAACTGCTCTCTGGAGCTGGGAGACAGAGACAGGAAGCTGAACAGCCCCCCTGTAATGCAGGAGGAAATAGCTGGTGACTTACTGAGCCACTTGGATCCTCAGAAGTCTATGGTACCAGATGGGATCCAGCATAGGGTGATAAGGGAGCTGGTGGAAGAGCTCACCAAGCTGCTCTCCATCACCTACTAACAGTCCTGGCTCCCTGGGGAGGTCCCAGACTATTGGAAGTTGGAGAATGTCACCCCAATCCACACAAAGGGCTGCAAGCAGGACACAGGAAACTACAGGCCTGTCAGCCTGACCTCAGTGCCTGGTAAGGGGATGGAGCAGATCATCCCAAGTGCAATCACACAGCACCTACAGGATGGACAAGGGATCAGACCCAGCCAGATTGGGTTTAGAAAGGGCAGGTCCTGTCTGACCAACCTGATCTCCTATGATCAGGTGACCCATCTGCTGGAGGAGGGGAAGGCTGTGGATGTAGCCTGTCTGGACTTCAGCAAGGCCTTTGACAGTGTCTCTCATAGCATCCTCCTGAGAAAGCTGGCAGCCCACAGCTGGGACAGGTGTGCTCTCTGCTGGGTTAGGGACTGGCTGGATGGCCAGGCCCAGGGAGTGGTGGTGACTGGTGCTGCATCCAGCTGGTCACTAGTGGTGTCCCTCAGGGGTCAGTGCTGGGGCCTCTCCTGTTCAACATCTTTATTGATGACTTGGATGAGGGGATAGAGTGCACCCTTAGTAAGNTGGAGAGGGTGCAGAGAAGGGCAACTAAGCTAGTCAGGGGTCTGGAGAACAGACCTTATGAGGAGAGGCTTAGGGAGCTGGGGTTGTTTAGCCTGGAGAAGAGGAAGCTGAGGGGAGACCTTATGGCTCTCTTCAGCTACTTGAAAGGCCATTCTAGGGAGGCGGGTGTTGGCCTCTTCTCCCTTGTGACTAGTGACAGGACTAGAGGGAATGGGCTTAAGCTGAGCCAGGGTAGGTTTAGATTAGATATTAGGAAGAATTTCTTTACTGAAAGAGTGGTGAGATGTTGGAATAGGCTGCCCAGGGAGGTGGGGGAGTCACCAGCCCTGGGGGTTTTCAGAAAGCAGATAACTGTGGCACTTGGGGGATGGTTTAGGGGTAACACCAGTGTGGGGCTATCAGTTGGACTTGATGATCCTGAAGGTCCTTTCCAACTGTCATGAGTCTATGATTTAAAAGTATCTGTACAGATTTGACTTTACAAGGAGGGTTAGCTCAGGCAGAGATTCTTTCAGTTCACAATTAATTATGATTTAAGTACTATAGGTACCTGCTACAGAAATAATGAATTTAACTGCAGAGAACAAAAATCTCTTTGGAAAGCCACATGTGCACCAGGATATTTCCTATTTCCTATTAAATAAATGAACTGCCAGAGGAGCCAGGGCAGAAACAGATTACCCAGTTTCAAAGTAAAATCCTGCCTGAAGACCATTACCTTCCACCAAAAAGGTATTTTTAAACCAGAAATGCCTTTAATTAACATTTCTCCCCTTTACACTAAATTTTGTGTATAACCCCAATTGTTCCTTGGTCTGTCACAAATGTCCTAGAGGGAGATTCAGGCTTCAGGTCATGAAAGTTTGCTGAGAAGAAGCAGCAGAGAGTTATTTTTAATGACCAGCAACTGACAATAAATGGAAATTGTACAAGGTCTGGAGTGCAAAGAGACACTGGAGAAAGGGGCAGGGAGGAACCTTCTGAAATTCAAAGGCAAGTGTAGAATCCTGCACTTGGGAAGGAATAACCTCATGGAGCAGCATAGGTCAGGGTTAACATGCTGGAAAGCAGCTGTGCAGAGAAGGACCTGGGAGTCCTGAGGGACAAGGTGTCCATGAGCCAGCAATGGCCTCTCATGGCCAAGAAGGCCAATGGTCTCCTGGGCTGCACTGGCAAAAGCAATACCAGCAGGTTGAGGGAGGTTCTCCTGCCCCTCTGCTCTGGCCTAGTCAGGCCACAGCTGGAGTCCTGGCTCCAGTTCTGGGCTCCTCAGTACAAAAGAGACAAGGAACTGCTGGAGAGAGTCCACTGGAGAGCTGCAAATATGCTGAGGGCTGGAGCATCTCCCTTCTGAGGAAAGGCTGAGGGATCTGGGCTTGTTTAGCCTGGAGAAGGAGGCTCAGAGGGGACCTTCTCAGTGTATGCAAGTATCTGAAGGGAGGGTGTCAAAAGGCTGCAGCCAGGCTCTTCTCAGTGGTGCCAGCAGTAGGATGCATGGCAACAGGCACAAACTGGAGCACAGGAACTTCCACCTAAACATAAAGAACAACTTCATTCCTGTGAGGGTGTTGGAGCCCTGGCCCAGGCTGCCCAGAGAGGTTGGGGAGTCTCCTTCCCTGGGGTTATTCACAAATCATCTGGACACAATCCTGAGGAATGTGCTTTATGGAACCCTACCAGAGCAGGAAGATTGGACTAGTGACTCCTCAATGCCTGTATTTGGGATAGAAACACTACCTGTGCAACAGGGATTTCCATGGTAAGGGAGGGCAGGCTGAACACCAAGTGACCCATCTGTGCCCCTGGACAGGGGCAAGGATTACATCTGCCAACAATGGAGATGGCTGGCCCCAAATGTGTAATAACAGAGTCCAGGTGACCCCAACAGCAGCAGATTTGGGATTTTAAACCTTTTGCCTGAGAGGGATTCAGGCTCAGACAGTTCCCACAGAAAGGTTAAACTCTTGAGTATGAACTAAAAAACCCCTGATAGTAGAAAATAAATACTCGAGGAGAGACACTGAAAGAATGACTTCAACATGCAACTGATCTCCAAATACACTGTACCCAGCCTTGAATATTTCATGCACACATCAAAGCACACAGGAGCAGTGTCACAGAATCCTCCAGCCCTGGCTCTTGCTGTCTCTTGGCCAGCAAGGTCACAGGAGAGGTTCTCAGTGCAGGACAGCAAGACGCAGGTTCTCAGTCTGTATGTTCATAGCCTGGAGGCTTCACTGCCATGTTCCACAGCATCTACTCCCAAGCTTACATTTCCTGGCAAACACTTCAAGAGTTGAACGTAAAGCACTGTGTGATCTGGGGGGAGGGGGTTGGGAAGCTAGCAGTACAGAAAGATTCCATAATGCCCAGGCTCTTAAGCCCCTAGCCACACTCATGGCCCCAGCAGCCTGCAGGCAAACTTCTGTCTACAGGGAGCCTAACAAAGAACAACCTCTGGAGGAGGAGATTACAGAACTCAGAATCACTCTGCAACTAAAATAAGGGATTTGGAGGAGCAGAAAAGTCCTTCCAAAACAGCTGTACTCCAAATCCTAAAAGACTACAAGGAATGAGAGCCCCTATATATAGCAAGCTTTAAAGGATCAGCAGGTATTAACTTTTTGTTAATCTCTGAAGTTGCTCTGTCATGAATGGGCAATATGAAGAAAACTGATCTTATTTAGCCTCCACTTCAGCCTGAAACCCACCACAGCCTAGCCAGAGTCACTGACACATCTAACAGCTAGGTAAATACAAGGGGAACAAGCAGGTAAGTGCAAATCTTCAGTGATTTCCTGCATTTCCTGGTGTCTGGCTAGGGAAGTCACCTCTGGAAAACACCCAAAAGAAGGATGACCCATGCATTTTTGTGCTGATACCCTCAGGCCCCACACTGCAGCCTGGGGTCTGTCCAGTGGAGTGTAGACAGTGAGAGGGAGAACAACCCTGATGTGATGAATTAAAAATGACAGTCAATCAGCAGGGCTTAAACAGTTGGAAGGGGGGAAAAATAGTTAACATACTGAAACAGGACAAAATCTGGGTACCCTTCCCAGCACTGATTCACTGCATAAATCCCTCTAACACAGCAATGGCCTAGTGTGCTAATGAAAGAGAGACACTTCCTAGGCTAGACCTGGCTCAGACCTTGAATGCTTTAAGAGGTTGCATGAAGAAAGGAATGCAAACCAAAAATGCTCTGGAGTTCATTTCTGCTCACAGTATTCATGACAATATCAATATATTTCTGAACTATTCATTCCTCACTAATCCTGTGACTGCTATTTGAGCTCTCCCCAAGGGGCTCACACATTTTGCCTAGTCAACTGAGGAGCACTTCTAAGCCACAATATTTCTAGACCTTGGGCCATCCCCAGCCAGCATGGTTTCAGCAAGCAAGGCAATCAGGAGGCAGCTTTTTTCTTCCAGTCCTGGGAGAGCTGAGAACAGGCAGAACCATTAACAGAAAAACAGCCTCCAGAGGATGGCAGCCCAAGCAAAGCTGCAGTCAAAAGCTGGAGGGCACATGATAACACAGGAGAAAGGGCAGAGAGGAGCTTTTGACTCATGCTAGGCTGCCAAGAGGGAGAGAGGAGCCCTTCTCAGCTCAGTGGAAAGCTATAGCAACCACTGGGCTGGTTGTTTTCCCTCGCGTAGCCCTCAGGGGGAGGAAGGTTACAGAAACCCACTTGGAGCAGCACAGCTAGGACCCACATAAAGCACTGAGATGTGAGCAGGAATCCCCCAGCAAGCAGAAACTCCTGGCTGCCATTTGTTTATTTATATGCATTTTATATCCACTAACAAAACACACAAGCTGAGTTTTAGGATAAGCCCAAATGCCTGCAGAGCTGTAAGACCTCCCCTGGAAAGTATGTGCAGTTCAACTGGTGAGGAGGAGAGTGAAGGCATCATAAACCACAGACACAGTGCCTTTGGAGCAGAGGGATGGAAGAAGGAAGGGAAAGTGGTCATGGTAAGAAGTCAAAATGTCAGCTTGGAGGATTTCTCATTTCCCAAGCCATGGTTTTTGAATTAACCTTGGAAAAAACACTAAAGCTTTACTCCAAGCTCCAGCCAAGACACAACTTCACAGCTCCAGAGATGTTCACTAAGGCTAAGATTCTTTCCAAGCAGTATGTGTCCAAAGCTGAAATATCACCAATCCAACTAAGCAACAATTACACTCCCTGGAAATGTGACTTGCTACACTGGATTTCTGGACTCATCAGCTGATGAGAAGACACTGACCATCAGAATGGATCTCACTGCAGAGCCTTCACACCCAATTGAAACAGGGAAGCCATTCACTTCCCACTCTTAAAGCAGCTCTACTCTTACCCTAACCAGGTACCACCTTCCAAACCCAAGAGAAGCCAGCTCAGATTCTAACCCCTTGGAGGTTAGAGTGCAGGAACCCAAATGCAGCAGAAGCCTCCACCAAAGTCCTTGTGAGGATCCAGCCTCAAGCCACTGGATCTGCTGCAGCTGCTTTGAGATTCCAGTTTGTCACTTAGTGCAGCAGCTAAGTGCTTTCCACCCAGCTGGAACAGCAGAATGGCAGTCAACACCAGACCCTGTTCTCCTGCACTTCCAGGGTTAAGCAGTCTCTTAAGGAAAGGAGAAAGACATGAGCTGATATAAATGTGTAACTACATCACTCTGAAGCAGAACAAGTTTGGCTTAAGTAGAATATCAGAATAAACCCTGAAAGCAGGCATAATGTCACATTTGTTTTGTTTCAAACACTGCAGGATTTATTGGCTTTCTGCAGGACTTTGAAACAACTCCATGAAATCACATTGAGCACAAGCACATGATGATCTCATATGAGACTGAGATGCTACTGCTCCAGCTTCCCAAAACCACCAACAACCAGGCAATTGTTGCCTTTTCTCACACCCCTCCTTTGCTCTTTCCCCCTCTTTATATATGGGACACAAGCTATGTGACATAACCACAATGTTTAACACCAAAGGCAGTTACACCACAGACACCTTGGGGAGGTGAAGCAACTTTCACTCTGGTTTGTGCCTCAAGCAGAAGATCCTGTTAGCAGCACAGCTCAGATCAGCTGCCACCTCCTAAGGCAGGAAGAAGGCTGCCAAGGGGCATGGATCACTTGGCAGGCTTCAATCAAAAGCCCCAAGAGCAGCACTTCAGGTCCACAAACACCACTGAGCTGGTCAAACAGAACTGACTACAGCACTGGGACACCAGCACCACACCATGAGCACACAATAAATCAACCAGAGTAACAGCCAAGAACAGAAACAAGCTGAGCATGCTGCTTTCTGCTCACTTACACAGCACTAGAGACAAGCATGTTAGCACTTCTGTCATACATAACTGAAAATATTAACTAAAATTTGGTGGCCAGGGCCAGGCCAAGGGGCACTGGGCACCAACTGGAAGCCAGGAGGTGCCACCTGAGCAGGAGGAGAAGCTTGTTTGGTGTGAGGGTGTTGGAGCCCTGGCTCAGGCTTTGCAGAGAGGCTGTGGAGTCTCCTTGTGTGGAGAGATTGCCAAGGCAGCTGGAGGTGATCCTGGGCAAGCTGCTGTGGATGCCCCTGCTGGAGCAGGGGGGTTGGGCTGGCTGATCCCCAGAGGTCCCTTCCCACCCCAACCATGCTGGGGATTCTATTACTGAACCACTACAGACAAACATCTACTGGAGATAAGTACCAGAATTGTTTGCTAAGCCTACTCCATGGCTGGCTAGAAGGAGAACCCCAAGGCATGTGCATCCACAGGGAGTATCTCTCACAAGTAACCTCACTAAAACCATGAAGGAAGCACAGCAGACACACATGCACCAGAGCACAAGCACTGAGGAACTACCCAACATTCACTTAAGCAGGGTCACAGCAGCCAGCACACCATGGTGCAGGGTTGTCAGAGGCAGTCAAGAGCTCAGAGAACATGTTACAACTTGAAAGGCACTTGGAAATAGCCAAGCTCCTCTCACTCATCTGTTGACAAACAGCATTGCTAGGAGTGTTTTAGCATGTCTTTGCTAGCTAGCTTTCCAGGGATTCACTCACTCATCTTGGAGGCAGCCTGAGGAGCCTAGACCAAGGTGCTGTACTTGCCAGTGATAACAGAGAGGCAGCAAGGTGAAGCTCTGCCATTTCATTTGCAGCAGCTTTCTCCTATATTATTTATTAGAAACATGATGCATTATCCACTACTCCCTTATCTATCCTGACCAGAGGGAGAGAGCAAGGCTCCTTGGTCCAAGGACACTCATGGAGGAATGTGAAAAGTCAACTGACACATTTCTTCCTGTTTGCTGCAGTTTGACACATCAAATGAAACTGGGCACAGTTCATCCATCTGCTTCATAAGCCAAGAAAAGCCTTGTTGGAACCTCAGTTTGAAAACTTCAGAGAGGTGCTAAGCAAGTACTGTACACCTACCAGTTCCTAACCAACCCCAACCAAAGCACCAGAGAGCCACAAGGCACTGCAAAGAAACAGAACCACAGAATCACAGAGGGTGGGAAAGACCTCCAAGATCAGCAAGTCCAACCATCAGCCCAACAGCCTCATGGCACTGAACCATGTTGCAAAAATGCCTCATCTGCATGGTTTCTGAACCTCCCCAAGGATGGTGACTCCACCACTGCCCTGGGTAGCCTGGGCCAGGCCTTGACAACTCTTTTGGGAAAGAAATTGTTCCCAATGCCCAACCTAAACCTTCCCTTGGCACAACTTGAGGCTATTTCCTCTTGTCCTATCACTTGTTCCTTGGGAGAAGAGCCCAACCCCCACCTGGCTCCAGCCTCCTCTCAGGGAGCTGCAGAGAGTGAGAAGGTCTCCCCTGAGCCTCCTCTTCTCCAGGCTAACCAAGCCCAGTTCCCTCAGCTGCTCCTCACAACACTTGTGCTCTAGACCCTTCCCCACTTTCCCTGCCCTTCTCTGGACACGCTCCAGCACCTCAGTGTCCTTCTGGCAGTGAGGAGCCCAAAACTGAATCCAGGATTGGAGGTGTGGCCTCCCCAGGGCCCAGGCCAGGAGGCCAATCCCTGCCCCAGTCCTGCTGCTACCCTAGTGCTGCTCCAAGCCAGGATGCTCTTGGCCTCCTTGGCCACCTGGGCACTCTGCTGCCTCAGCTTCAGCTGCTGTCAGCCAGCACCCCCAGGTCCTCTTCCACTGGAAGCTTTCCAGGCACTCTGCCCCAAGCCACAGATCTGATCTTTCAAAGAGGTATGTCACACAGAAGGATGGACTGCAGAAGAGAAACAGCTATGGAGTTGCAGCTGCTTGTCCAAAGGTACCTCAGGAGAGAGCCAGGCACCCAGAGACCTTGAGCACTGCAGCAGGAGGAAGCCCTGGCAGTCTCCCTCTCATGGACAGCATTTTTTGGTGCTTCATTCAAAACACAACTGAAGTATTTCCCAGAGAAGTGCAGCTATGCAGGAAGCTGAAGCCCAGCTCCACACATCATCCTGACCCACCACTGCCCAGGGCTGGCTGGGCTGAGATCCCAGCAGTGAACTGGCTGTTAGATAGCAAAACCCCAAGGAGCCCAGGAGAAATCATGGGCATGTATCATGATCAAGGCTCTGGAGACATCCCTTGATAGAACTCCAGCCTGATCAGTCCCTTAATATATAAAATGTGTCTCTAGTCTGATCACAGTGTTTGTTAATTTAATTGCACAGCAATTAAAGAATCCTCAGAGGCCTGTGCTGACTGCATCACACCCCAGCAGAGAGAGGGATCAGATAAAAGTGCTTATTCCTGCAAACTCAAGATGTACTCAAACTCTCAGTTTTCCATTACTCTGCAAAAAGCTCTGCCAGTACTTTTACAAGAGGTTTTTCAGTTTGCTAGTTGCTGCCACATTTCTATGCATCCTGGCAGGCTCTGGTAAAGGTGAGCTCACTGCAGGGATGCAGGCTGCTGTACATACAATGCTTCACTCCAAGGAGCTAAAGGAACTACTTTAGAGCTGAGATTCATCTGACTGGAATTAGTTCAGAGGGAAACATCCCCAAAAAAGATGCTAAATGATGAATGAATGCTACCCAAGCAAGATGTCTGCAAAGCTATGAGTGCTTTTCAGCTCTGGAAAGGTAAGGACAATGAAGAATAAGCTGGTTTGTGGCCTTCACTGACTTCTTCAATGAACTACAAATATTTGTGTAATTAATTTGTTCACCTCCTCCCTGCTGTACAATCATACCACTTGCTCTAAACAAACTTACATTCCTCCAGGCTGCAGCTTAGTCACCCCAGGTTAGCTGGAAGTGAGATATTTCATGCAGCCTGAATGTGCCAGGAAGACTGAGGCCTCTGGAAGGAAGTTTCACCATCCCCACACTGAGGGCCTCCTCCCTTGCTGCCCCTGCTAAAACATGGCTTTCTGAGCAAAGGCTAACAGGTCTGAACACCTAGGTCATCCAAGAGCCAGTTAAAGAAAGGAAACAGCTAATACAAAACCCAGCACTCAATTATCTGGTCTCCAAACCCTGTTTGACCTCTGCTGGCTGAGGAGGTGAGCTGCTATGAACAGAACATCTCTTCATGCTCAGTTCCATCTCAGCATTCCAGAGGATTCCCAAGCACTGCCAGCTACTGGCAACTTAGGCTGCTTATTTAAAGGAGCACTGAAGCACCTTCATGTGCTAACACTCCCACCAGCCATGGTATTGTCTGCACCTTTCACCTTGCACAAGTATCTTTACACTTCCTTCCCCTGGGATTGAAGCACAGGCCCCTTCAGATCATGAAGCATTTCTGGCTTTTTTAGCATGAACAATCAGGGTTTGAATGAACCCAAGGAACACAAATGCTTCTTTGTACCTGGTCCCATGACTCATGTTGTCAAGTGCTTCCCCTGCTGCTCTCCACATCACACCAGACACAGGACATGCTGCCAAAGAGCACTTGGAAGAAGAACCCAAAGGTACTCTTTGTGCACAGATCTGCTCACTAACCCACATAGCAGAGGAAAAGCTTTGGCAGCCACCTCTGTGGACACTGAGCAGGCTAAAGGAAACCACAAAGGCCTCATTTTCTGCACTCAGCACTGGAACAAAGTGAGGTACATCAAAAAGCATCAACCAAGCAACTCTCTGAAGATGGAGCTCAGTCTAGAAATGTTGTTAATATCTTTATTCACTTGGGACTTTCTGTGGCCATTCTTCCACTGGCCTCCCAAAAGGTGCAGTGTAGAGGCCACTCTGGTTTTAGGAGGAGGCACCAGGAAGCTCTCCCTCTGCCCTGGACCTGCCTGGGCAGAACTTTTACTTACTCATAGAATCACAGAAAGATTTGAGATTGGAAAAGACTTCCAAGAACATCAAGTCCAACCATCAGCCCAACAGCCTCATGGCACTGAACCATGATGCAAAAATGCCTCATCTACATGGTTTCTGAACAGCTCCAGGGGGGGTGACTCCCATCACTGTCCTGGGCAGTCTGGGCCAGGCCTTGACAACTCTTTTGGGGAAGAAANGTGCTGATCCAAGCCAGGATGCTGTTGGCCTTCTTGGCCACCTGGGCACCCTGCTGCCTCATCTTCAGCTGCTGTCCAACAACTCTTCCTCCCCCAGGTCCTTTTCTGCTGGGCAGCTTTCCAGACACTGATCTCCAAGCTAAGAGCATTCATGGAGTAGTTGTGACCCCAGTGTGGAACTCAGCACTTGGCCTTGTTGAACCTCAGCCCATGGATCCAGCCTGGCCAGATCCCCCTGCAGAGCCCCTGACCCCCCCAGCAGATCAACAGTGCCACCCAACTGGGGGTTGTCTGCAAACAGACTGAGTCTGCCCTCAGCTCCCTCATCCAGATCACTGATAAAGATATTAAACAGGACTGGCCCCCAAACTGAAAGCAATCTGTCTGGAGCATTTCAAGCCCTCAGAAGAGGCTGCTACAAAAGGATCTGGCCTGGGAACAAAGCTATTAGCTCCACTTATGCCAGAGTCAATTAAGTAATATTTAACAGAGGAGAAAGCAAGCAGCTAATCAAAGGCAGCACTAATGCAAAGCCTCAGCTGCTCTCTGCTCCTAATCTCCAGAGGAAAAGCCCATGTCTTGGCTTGTGTTCCACACCTCAGGCCCTTTGTTTTCTGTGACACAGCAGGTAAGGCAAGGACACTGTGACACTGGCCCCTGCTACCTTGGAGGCCACTACTAGTCTGCTTGTTCCCCCTCTGGTGGGAGGTTCTTGTCCAACCCCTTTGTGCATTGTTTCTATTCCTGACTTTGTCTTTCCCAGTGATTCACACCCTCAGAGAATTAACAATAGCAACTCCAGAGCCACTTGAAAGTGGGAGGAATAATGAGCTTCCCCCAAAGATATGAACACACATATGACAAGCAGTAACTGATGAGGATCAGTGACTCAAAGAGCTGTCTGTCATCAATGAACAGCAGGCTGACTATCACTTGGGCTGTCTTTTCAGTCTTGGGCACCCAGAAGCTCTTTGGCATTCCTCAAAATTCCCCTATTCCATCCCATCCCATAGCCTTCACCATCAGACACTAATCCTGCAACGGTGGCTAGAGGCCAAGCTGTCAGGAGACCACAGCATTAGATGGTCTTCAGCCTCACTGATGGCAGGCTGCACCCAAAAGACCTTTGAGATGTTAAAAGACTCCTCCAAACTCCTTACTGCATAAACACATGTCAGCTGAGGAGCTGGATGTGTGCAGTGGAGTGCAGCAGCCCTGGAGTTAGGGGAGAAGGAGTTTTTAACAGCTCAAGTCCACTGTCCTGAGGTAACAGTCACTCAGAAGTGAGGACACACTGCCAGCTGGCCAAGCCCAGCCTTTCTGAGCAGTGGAATACCTGTTCTGTAGCACAAACACTCTACACACCTCCCAGCATGACAGTAGCAACTGCAATGCTTTGTTATTTCCAGGCAGGAACACTGATTGCTCCTTTCACTCCAGCTTGCTTCTGCAACAAATGGCTCCTGAAATGCAAACCTCCAGCAAGACACCTATCACCAAACACTGCACACACTGCTCCCTGAAACATCCACTGCCAGCACCACACAGTGCTCATCCTGGCACACAAGCAGCAGACTCTCTGAAGGAAGAAGAGGGAGGAAATCTTCTCAGGTTAAGAGAGAAGAGTGCAGACATTTCATGCAGGACTTTTTTTGAACCCCTTCTTCCCTCCTTGAGTGCTCTCCAGTCAATCAAAGGCACTTGGAACACAGAGGTCTATGGTCTGAAGAGGGCAAAGCACCACTCACTTCACAGCCCTGGTTTTGCTCCTGTAGCAGCTCAGTCTCACAAAGGAACCTCTCAGCACAGCATCTGACAGAAGTTTCTTTGCTGGGACCAACAAGCTTCTGAACTGCAAAGCAAAACACTGTGCCACAGCCACCCAGCATGGATCACCCCTTGCTTTACTTCACACTCAGAACATCATCTGTAAACAGCAATCATTTCTCAGCTTGGCATAGCCAGGATAACATGGACTCTGCCTTTAACAGCTCCTCCCTGGAGCCTGCTGTGCAGCACCCCCAGGAACAGCAGGCACAAATGGGAGAAGATATTCCCTGGGGGATCAAACCACCTAGTAACAGGGGAAAGACTCACTGCTTCCACTCTCAGGAGGAGTCACTTCCCAAATGAAAGACAGAATGAGGTATTAGAAGCAAAGGTCAGGGGAGAATGGAATAGGATCAAGTCCTTCTTGGAGGTTTGGCTGTTCCCTCAGACTTTGAGCTGGCACTGGCACACAGCACAGGGCTTAAGGCACTGTCCAGAGAGTTGAAAAGTAAACACAACACATCAAACAAGGGGAAAATGTCCTCTGCTGTGCTACCTCAGTCCTGCCACACCAGCATCTGCTTCACAGAAGGACAGTGCAGCTCCAAGTTTCCCTGGAAGATTGGAACCCAGACAGAGCATGGCTGCACAGAAAAGTCACTGTGTTAACCTCTCTCCCTGTCCCTCCCCTACCTCTCATCCTTACAGCAGACCAGTTGCAGTGTCAAACTCCAAACAAATGGGTCAGCTTTGGATACAGATTAGAAACTAAAATGCAACTGGCCTCTGACAGCACTGGGCAGCAAGGCTGTGAGCTGAAGTGCCAGGCAGCCTCCAGCAGCCTCTCAGTTCCTCCAGCCAGCTGAGGAGGACACAGAATTGATTGGAAAATAGCTTGTGGTGCTGCAGTTCCTTCAGCACAAGCCTTGGGGTATGGCCTCCAGAGCCCCAGCAGTGCAGGGGGAACACAGAGCCACAGAGCAAGAGAGCAGCAATGTTGAAGAGCTGTGCTGAGAAGCCCAGGGCTGAAGCCAGGTGACAACCAGTTGGAGCATCCTGTGCTACACACAGGGCCCTGATGTGCCAGTGAAGCACCAGAGACACTTGCTATGATGGTACCTGCAGAGGAACTGGAAAGGAAGGGATCTCACTGTCTCCTACACAGCAGGCTGCCCCAACAGAAGAGAAGGGGGGAAAAAGCAATGGCACAATTACAACTAAAAAGAAAACAGCAGTGGCACAATATGATTACACTCCAAAAGCTGAGAACCAACATACACAACAGAAATGAACCTCCTGCAGAAAGCACAACTACATCAGCAGCCAAAACAACAACCAGGCTTTCACTTCTTCCCATGTGTCACCACAGAACCTCCTTCCCAGAGCCATCTCTCCCAGAGGAACTGCTGCTGAGCTGATGTCCTGGCCACCAAAGCACCATGCTGTCTGCTTTAGACAAGTCTGCTCTTCTGAACAGGACAGAGTGTGTGTCTTGAGCACAGACACTCATCCTGAGACACACAAATGTTGGTTAAACAACTACCTGCAGTACTGGAGCAGCACTGAGCAGATCCAAGGCACAGTGGAAGCACTGTAGGAACAGGAGAGAGAATTTTTGCAGCTACTTCCTCTCAAATACTATTCTGATTTTGTACCATCACCTGAAAACCAGCAAACACCCATGAGCATGGCCTGGGAAGCACTGAACCAATGCTCAGCATTTAAGAGCAGAAGGCTTACAGCCCTCTTCAGGTAGATTTAGATTTAGAAATCTCACAGCTTGCATTTCAACCTGAAGAGCTACTACCATCACTTAAAACACTCTCATGCTACAGTCCAGCTACTGCCACTGCCATCAGCCTCTTAGAGTAAGAGAGAGCAGCTGTTTTGAGCTCCCTGGATCCTAGAGTGCATGCAGGTGTAGAATCACAGGGCCCTACAGAACTCCAAAGGAGATCAACACATTTTAACTACTTTCTACCACAGAAGAACAACAAACTTGGTGTGGCTTCTGAGGCACAGGAACTTGTCAATCCTGGCTGTAACAGCACTTGTGCTCTTTGGGAAGTCCTAGAAAAGGAGTCATTTGTCACAGAGTTATTTCAGACCTGAGAACAGCATGCTGAATCCTCCTCAGAGAGGACTGGAGGCACAAAGGCCTAGACCAGCCTAGACCTTCACCAGATGATCCTCAGAGGTCTGACAGGAGGATAAAGCATAAGATACAAACTGGACCTAAGCATGCCTTGGGGAAGTGCTCCACAGGATCCCTGTTCACCTGCTCCAGCTCTGAGTGTAACCCAGGAAGTGGCCACAGAAACATGCTGCTCCCACTCTCGGGCTCCCCACACTGGGCAGGGCACTGCACACTCCAGAGCAGCATCGTCTTCCTCTGTCACCAAACCAGTGCCTGTGAATGTGACACACTAAAACAAAGAGAAGCCAATTCCCAGGTATCATCACCAGCAAGAATCACCTTGTCCCGTGCACAGCTGGCTTAAAGCCACTGCAACAATCAAGTGGTTTTGGAAGCTGGATTTTGTGTCTCAGTCCAACAGGGCCAGGAATGAAGATTATAGCAAGAGGCCAAATCAAAGCAGTTTTCCAACTTAAATATTTGATTTAGTTCCAAGATGACAAACTTTCCAGGTACTCTTCAGAGCTGAGCCCATTTGGATATCAGCTTCTTAAGAAGCAGCACTTAGGCTACCAACATTTTTACTCTGCCACTAACTCCCCAGAAGCTCACTGATATTCCAGCAAAGCACAGCTGCCAGACCATTCACAAGAAAGCTTCCTAAGGCCATGAGTACTCACTCTGAGATGAAGATAAATGACAGCCTTTAGTGTCTGCTACTTCCCAATTAACATGTGACACCTCGATGGGGAAAGTCTCCTGTAACATGTTCTTGATGACTAATTATTGCACCTCTACTAATTTCCTGCTCACTTGCCTCTAGTCCAAGTGAGAGTAACAGGTCACAACATCCAGCTGCCTTCTGCCTGGGCAAGCTTTGAAGCCAGCAAAACACCTTTCAGTCAGAAGGCATACAACATGAACAGTCTGAACCCTGAATGGGGACTGAACTTGGCTTTTCTGTCAAACAGCTTGGTGATGAGGAATACAGAGCTGACTACATCAGGTAACTGTAGTGCCATGGGAAGAAATTCCTTTATTGTATATACACACACACATCAGGGATCTCAACCCCACAGTAACACACTCAATGGGACAGCGAGTACCAAGTGCCATCCTCCCTCATCTCCTTTTCACCTCGCTGCTCCTCTAACGCTTTCTTCTTCTCCCACAGCCTTTCCCTTCTGGCCCAAACCCCAGCGACATCTTCCTCGTTTTGATTCCCGCTTCCACCTTCCCCAAGCAACATCCCCTTTCCAGGGCGGCCCAGCCAGCCTGCTGCTGCCGGGCCTGGCCCAGCCTGTCCTGCGGGAAGCGGGCCGGAGGCAGACCCCCACCCTCCCTCACCCCCGGGAGGAGCAGGACCCAGCCACGAAACAGCTGACAGCCCGCCCGGGCCAGAAGGAGGCCCGGGCCGGGCCGGGGCCAAGGGGACTGTCCACGCCGAGGGCAGCCGGCAGCCCTTCCACTCACCTCGTCCTCCTTGTGGTTGCGGATTCCGCGCACCAGGTCCTGCAGGTTCTTGTCAAACATGCGGTCGATGCTGCCCTTCACCATCTTCAGCGCCATGGCGGCGGCGGCAGCGGGGCCTGCGCTCGGGACTGAGGGGCCGGGGCCGGGCCCAGCCGGGAGGGGGGAGGGGGGAGCCGCCGCGGCTCCTGCTACAGCTAGAGCCGGCTGAGAGCAGCGGGACCGAGCCGCTCACATGCCGAACGAGGAGGCGAGGGGGCGCGGACAAGACCGTGCCCGCGGCGCGGCAGAGGACAGGCGAGGACAGACAGGGGCAGAACCAGCCCCGGCNCGGGCGGCGGGGACGAGCCTGGGGCGGGGACGCGCGGGAGGGCGGGGGGGCGTGGGGAGATGAGAACATGCGTGGGTCGGACGCGAGTGGGATGCGGACGCGCGTGGGGCTGAGGTGTCGCCATGGGTCAGGGGTGCGTGTGGGAGTGGGAACGCACACGGAGTGTGGACACGCGTGAGGAGGGATACAGGTGTGGACGGGGACACGTGTGGATAGGGACACGCATGCGGGAGGCCAGGCTGCCTCCGTGGGATGAGGACATGCGTGGAGTGGGGATGCACATGGGGACAGGGATACGTGTGGGGCCAGGAACTGGCACGGGGTGAGGACATGCATGAGAACAGGGACATGTGTCAGGGGACGTGTGGTGACAGGGACACGTGTGGGGCCAGGGTCACTCCGTGGGGCTCAGAGCCACCGCTGGCCAAGCTCCAGCCTCTCCCCCGTGCCCACATGTGTGGTCAATGGCTACACGGACAGCAAAGCCCAGTTTTGGCCATGTCCCTTGTTGGGGATGCAGCCTGGGCATGGACACCAGCTGCCACCACCCCTTGGGGAGCGAATGCCGACCTTTGTGGTCACTCACAGTCACTAACACTCGTGGGGACCTGGGTAGCCATGTAAATACAGTCACTGATTTCCCCAGGTGACACGTGCCACCATGGGAGAGCTGTGACAGGTGGTGGGGGATGCCGGATGGGGATGGGGGATTGGGGATGATGAAGGTGATGGTGGTGGGTGAAGGTGATGACAATGATAGTTGATGGTAATGGGTGATGATGATGGGTGATAGTGACACCATCATCACACCATCACACTGTCACACCGCTACTCTGCCCTAGTCAGGACACAGCTGCAGTCCTGGCTCCAGTTCTGGGCTCCCCAGTTCCAGAGAGACGAGGAGCTACTGGAGAGAGTCCATTGGAGGCTAGGAAGATGCTGAGGGCACTGGAGCAGCTCTGGCAGGAGGAAAGGCTGAGAGCCCTGGGGCTGCTGAGCCTGGAGAAGAGCAGCCCCAGAGGGGAGCTGCTCAAGGCTGAGCAAGAGCTGAAGGCTGGGGGCAAGAGGCTGGGGCCAGGCTCTGCTCAGTGGTGCCCAGGGCCAGGCCAAGGGGCACTGGCCACAAACTGGAACCCAGGAGGTTCCACCTGAACAGCAGGAGGAGAAACTTGTTTGTTGTGAGGGTGCAGAGCCCTGGCCCAGGCTTTGCAGAGAGGCTGTGGAGTCTCCTTGTGTGGGGAGATTGCCAAGGCAGCTGGAGGTGACCCTGGGCAAGCTGCTGGGGGTGGCCCTGCTGGAGCAGGGGGGTTGGACTGGATGCTCTGTAGAGGTCCTTTCCAATCCCCACCACGCTGGATTCTGTTCCCACCCCTCACTGCTGGCCCAGCTACAACCAGGACAGCTGATGGCTGATTTGGGGTGATGGGTGCCCATGTTCAGGTCTCTGTGCCAGTGTCCCCATGTTAGGGTTACTGTGCTGGGATAGCCATGTTGGGGTGCCATGAAGGGATGCCCTTGATGGGGTGACTATACCAGGATGCCTGCACCAGTATGCCTTGTCCCCAGGTGACTGTACTGGGTGCCCATGTTGGAGTGCCCATGCTAGGGCACCCGAAGCTGTGGTCTCCACAATGAAGTGCCTGTGACAGGATGCCCATGGTGTGGTGTCCATTTTGGGATGCCCATGCTGGAGTGCCCCATGCCCTGATATCCATATTGGGGTGCCCTGTCTCGGAGTGCCTTTGTTGGGGTGCCCATGCTGCGATTCCATGCGCTGGTGCCCATATTGGGGTGCCTTGTCCTGGGGTGCCCATAGTAGGGTACCCAATTTTGGGTACCCGTGCTAGAGTGCCCATATTGGAGTACCCGTATCTAGGTGCCCGTTTTGGGGTGCTCATACCGGCGTTCCTCATGCCCTGTTGCCCGTACTGGGGTGCCCAGCTCGGGATGCAGGTGGCGCTGGGCACGGCTCGGCCCCGCTCCGGTACCTCCGCTCAGTCCCCGCGAGGTGGCGCTAGCGGAGCGGGAGAGGGGAAACCGGCTGGGGGGAACCCGGAGGGGGAACGGGGTGTGGGGGGAACTGGACTCACCGGGGGAGAGAGTGACCCTTCGAGGGCAAGGGGCCCATGTTTGGGGGATAGGTGAGCTGCATCTGGGTGCCCTGGGTTAGGGTGATGGGTGCTCATGTTTGGGTCCGGGTGATGTTCCATATATGGGTGATGGGTGAGCTGTGGCTGGGTGGGGTTCAAGAGTGCCCTAGGTTTGGGTGATGGGTGCCCCACATTTGGGGGATGAGTGAGCTGTGGCTGGGTGGGGATGATGGGTGCCCCATGTTTGGGTGGAGTGATCATAGAATCACAGACTGGCCCAGGTTGGAAGGGACCTTAAAGATCATCTAGCTGCAGTCCCCCTGCCATGAGCAGGGATGNCTGGCCAAGCTCCAGCCTCTCCCCCGTGCCCACATGTGTGGTCAATGGCTACACGGACAGCAAAGCCCAGTTTTGGCCATGTCCCTTGTTGGGGATGCAGCCTGGGCATGGACACCAGCTGCCACCACCCCTTGGGGAGCGAATGCCGACCTTTGTGGTCACTCACAGTCACTAACACTCGTGGGGACCTGGGTAGCCATGTAAATACAGTCACTGATTTCCCCAGGTGACACGTGCCACCATGGGAGAGCTGTGACAGGTGGTGGGGGATGCCGGATGGGGATGGGGGATTGGGGATGATGAAGGTGATGGTGGTGGGTGAAGGTGATGACAATGATAGTTGATGGTAATGGGTGATGATGATGGGTGATAGTGACACCATCATCACACCATCACACTGTCACACCGCTACTCTGCCCTAGTCAGGACACAGCTGCAGTCCTGGCTCCAGTTCTGGGCTCCCCAGTTCCAGAGAGACGAGGAGCTACTGGAGAGAGTCCATTGGAGGCTAGGAAGATGCTGAGGGCACTGGAGCAGCTCTGGCAGGAGGAAAGGCTGAGAGCCCTGGGGCTGCTGAGCCTGGAGAAGAGCAGCCCCAGAGGGGAGCTGCTCAATGCTGAGCAAGAGCTGAAGGCTGGGGGCAAGAGGCTGGGGCCAGACTCTGCTCAGTGGTGCCCAGGGCCAGGCCAAGGGGCACTGGCCACAAACTGGAACCCAGGAGGTTCCACCTGAACAGCAGGAGGAGAAACTTGTTTGTTGTGAGGGTGCAGAGCCCTGGCCCAGGCTTTGCAGAGAGGCTGTGGAGTCTCCTTGTGTGGGGAGATTGCCAAGGCAGCTGGAGGTGACCCTGGGCAAGCTGCTGGGGGTGGCCCTGCTGGAGCAGGGGGGTTGGACTGGATGCTCTGTAGAGGTCCTTTCCAATCCCCACCACGCTGGATTCTGTTCCCACCCCTCACTGCTGGCCCAGCTACAACCAGGACAGCTGATGGCTGATTTGGGGTGATGGGTGCCCATGTTCAGGTCTCTGTGCCAGTGTCCCCATGTTAGGGTTACTGTGCTGGGATAGCCATGTTGGGGTGCCATGAAGGGATGCCCTTGATGGGGTGACTATACCAGGATGCCTGCACCAGTATGCCTTGTCCCCAGGTGACTGTACTGGGTGCCCATGTTGGAGTGCCCATGCTAGGGCACCCGAAGCTGTGGTCTCCACAATGAAGTGCCTGTGACAGGATGCCCATGGTGTGGTGTCCATTTTGGGATGCCCATGCTGGAGTGCCCCATGCCCTGATATCCATATTGGGGTGCCCTGTCTCGGAGTGCCTTTGTTGGGGTGCCCATGCTGCGATTCCATGCGCTGGTGCCCATATTGGGGTGCCTTGTCCTGGGGTGCCCATAGTAGGGTACCCAATTTTGGGTACCCGTGCTAGAGTGCCCATATTGGAGTACCCGTATCTAGGTGCCCGTTTTGGGGTGCTCATACCGGCGTTCCTCATGCCCTGTTGCCCGTACTGGGGTGCCCAGCTCGGGATGCAGGTGGCGCTGGGCACGGCTCGGCCCCGCTCCGGTACCTCCGCTCAGTCCCCGCGAGGTGGCGCTAGCGGAGCGGGAGAGGGGAAACCGGCTGGGGGGAACCCGGAGGGGGAACGGGGTGTGGGGGGAACTGGACTCACCGGGGGAGAGAGTGACCCTTCGAGGGCAAGGGGCCCATGTTTGGGGGATAGGTGAGCTGCATCTGGGTGCCCTGGGTTAGGGTGATGGGTGCTCATGTTTGGGTCCGGGTGATGTTCCATATATGGGTGATGGGTGAGCTGTGGCTGGGTGGGGTTCAAGAGTGCCCTAGGTTTGGGTGATGGGTGCCCCACATTTGGGGGATGAGTGAGCTGTGGCTGGGTGGGGATGATGGGTGCCCCATGTTTGGGTGGAGTGATCATAGAATCACAGACTGGCCCAGGTTGGAAGGGACCTTAAAGATCATCTAGCTGCAGTCCCCCTGCCATGAGCAGGGATGCCACCCACTAGACCAGGCTGCCCAGGGCCACATCCAGCCTGGCCTTGAACACTGCCAGGGATGGGGCAGCCACAGCCTCTCTGGGTAACCCGTTCCAATGCCTCAGCACCCTCTGGGTAAAGAACCTCCTTCTAATTTCCAGTCTAAATCTCCCCTCCTTCATCTTATCTCCATTCCCCCTTGTCCTGCTGCAATCCGAGCAGCTGAAAAGTCTCTCCCCTGCTATCTTGTAATCCCCTTTAGGTACTGAAAGGCTGCTAGGAGGTCTCCCTGAAGCTTTCTCCTCCAGGCTGAACAACCCCAACTCCTTCAGCCTATGGGAGATGCTCTAACCCTCTGATGAGCTTTGTGGCCTCCTCTGGATCTGCTCTAACAGGTTCACATCTTTCTTATGCTGAGGAGCCCAGGACTGCTGCAGTTCTCCAGGTGGGGTCTCATGAGGGCAGAGTAGAGAGGCAGGATCACCTCCCTAGACCTGCTGGCCATGCCTCTCTTGCTGCAGCCCAGGGCACGGCTGGTTTCTGGGCTGTGAGGGTACTTTGCTGGCTCAAAATGTGCTGGGTGCTGGTGTTTGGCCGAGGGATGCCCCACGTTTGAGTGACAGATGAGCTGTATCTGGGGGGGAGGTGATGGGTGCCCCAGGTTTAGGTGATGGGTGTCCCGTGTTTGGGTCACCCATGTCAAGGTGTGGGTGATGATGGGGGAGCTGTGGGGACAGCTGGTGGCCCCGTGGGGCAGGCACAGAGCAGGGCACCCAGGCAGCACCGTGGGGAGAAGGCATCCATCCAGGCTCCTGCTTTCGGCTGCTCCCAGCCCTGCAGCGAGCGGCTCAGGTCTGGCACAGCACTACACGTGCAGCTGGCATGGGACCCTCAGCCCCCACCCTCCCACAGCCTCTGTCCCCACCCACTCCCCTCTGACCTGAGGGTGCAGGGCTGGAGGCAGAGCTCTGATAGGAGCAAGGAGCAGAGAGGGGTTTCTTTATGCTGGAAGATGGCCACAGTCTG
This sequence comes from Galbula dea, assembly GCA_013399015.1. Classification (NCBI taxonomy): domain Eukaryota; kingdom Metazoa; phylum Chordata; class Aves; order Piciformes; family Galbulidae; genus Galbula; species Galbula dea. The sequence goes on along the minus strand of VWZX01002915.1, from coordinate 274,514 downwards.
GGACAGAGAAGATGACTTTGACATTAGGGATGGTGAACTTCTCCAGCAGCAGAGGTCATCTTCCAAAATGCCATTCCCTGGGAAGTGTGAAAACTTCAGAGACACTTGTTAAAAACCTCTGCTTGATTCAGCTCCCTGGAAAGAGGCTGGAGCCAGGTGGGGCTTGGGCTCCTCTCCCAAGGAACAAGTGATAGGACAAGAGGAAATGGCTTCAAGTTGTGCCAGGGGAGGTTTAAGTTGGACATGAGGAACAATTTCTTCCCTGAAAGGGTTGTCAAGGCCTGGCCCAGGCTGCCCAGGGCAGTGGTGGAGTCACCACCCCTGGAGGGGTTCAGAAATCACATGAATGTGGTGCTGAGGGCTGTGGGTTAGTGGTGACCTGGCAGTGTGAGGCTGTTGGACTTGATGATCCTAGAAGTCTTTTCCAACCAAAATGATTTTATGATTCTCTGATTAAACCTCTCAGCCTTGGGCTCAGACCTACAACCAGGGAGTCCTTGAAGAAGGTGGCTGCAGATGACACCAGGCTGGAGCAGGCATGGCCTGGCAAGCTGGAGCTTGGTGCTGGGTGCTATCCACAGGGGGGGCAGGGGGTGCCTGGCTCAGTCAAGGTCATGGTGGGGACAAAAGGCAGCTTGAGGCAGCTCCAAGCTTGCAAATCCCAAGTGGTGGGGGCAAAAAAGGATGACCAAGATGGGATGCAGTTCCAGGGACCTCCCCCCAAGCCCTCCCATGGGACATGGTTTGGCCTCTCTCACATCCAGGATCAGTCACAGCTGTGCCAGGAGCTGGGGCAGGGCGTTGGGTCCCTGCACGGAGCCTGGGGTCCCAGGAGCTCTCTGGCTCTCTGGTGTTTGCTAACATGTCAGGAGTGTGGCACCAGGAGGTTCCAGCTCCAGCACAGCCTGGAAGGACAAAATTGGGGTTGCTTTCTGTGGTAGAGCAGAGCTCTGGCAAGAGACCCCCAGGGCAGGGCAGGAGGGAGCTGGGCTGGGCTTCCCTGGCTCCAAGCTGGGGTGGACTTCTCTGGCTTCAGGCTGGGCCAGGAAGTCTGCAGCTTAGCAGCTCCTGAGCAAAACCTAGTCCAGTTCCACAGTGCCCAGTTGGCCTTAGCTGCACCAGCACCCTGCCAGAGCTCCACCAGCACCCTGCCAGAGCTCCACCAGCACCCTGCCAGATCTCTACCAGCACCCTGCCAGAACTCCACCAGTACCCTGCCAGAGCTGCACCAGTACCCTGTCAGATCTCTACCAGCACCCTGCCAGAGCTGCAGCAGCACCCTGCCAGAGCTGGATTTGCCAGCAACAGCTAAGTGAGCAGATGTGAACAGGTGCATGCACACACTAGGAAATGCCTGCTCCCAGATTTCAGGGGTTGCTGGTGCTGGAACATCCTGGGCTCAGACTGGATGCAGGAGATCCCATTTTGTGTCTGCACATTGCCCTCTGCAACAAGGGAAAGCCCTTTGGGGTTTTAGCTCCAGCCCAGCCAGGTTTGGGCTTTCCCAGGACTAGTGGCTGTGTCCCAGCTGCTCACTGGATGAATTCCCAACCCACAGAGGGCAGGGGCCCTCAGGGCCACTCCTGCCTCCATATCTGCCCTGTCACAGCATGGCTCCTGGCCAGCTCTGTGTGCTGCTGTGGTGATTCACTGGCACAAACACACAGGGGCAAGCCCATACCAGCCCTCAGGCACGGAGCCAGGGCACGGCTCAGCTGCAGAGATGCCTTCTTTAGGGCTGCTGTCCTGGTTTTGCTGGGACAGGATCCTAGGTCAGCAGTGGGCTGCAGGCTGGTGGCAGGCTGGAGTCAGGCAGGGAAGCTGAGCTGAGTTGGCTACAGGTATATACAGGTGTCTCCCAGACCATAAACATCATGCTCACTATAAAGGGAAGGTTTGCTGAGGAGAAGAAAGCTTCTTGCTCTTGCTCTTGCCCTTACCCTTGCCTGGGCTCCTTCTTCTCTTCCCCCTCCTGCCCCCCAGGATGCTTTCCCCTTCAGTGTCACTGCTGAGTATCACTTTACACACTTTCTCTTGGCATTGGTTTGCCTATTTCATGAAATCCATTTTCACTTCACCCCATGAGTCTCCTTTCCCTGATTCCTTCCTGCTGGGGAGGGCTCACAGGCTGATAGAGCAATTGCTGTAGTTTACCCCAGGTACAGGTCAAACACAGGCAGCTGCCCAGGGTGGAGGCATGGAGCCTGGAGGAGGTCGATGGGAGTGGGGAAGTTTCACTCCTCTGCATCCTGGCACCCAGTGCAGCCTGGTTGATGGTGATTCCCTGTGGGAGCAGGATTCAAGGGCTGCAGGGCAGAGCCCTCAAGCCTGGGAACATAGATCCACCCTAAGGCAGTGGGAAGGAGAAAGCTGGGTGGGGTTGCTGCAGCCCCAGGGGGTAGTGGAGACCCAGACTTAGGTTGCAGCAAGGATGGTGCCTGAGGAAGGGGAACAGAAGGTTGAGTTGGAGAGACTGAGAGCTGGGGGAGAGGAACCTCATGGAGTTCAACAAGGGCAAGTGGAGAGTCCTGCACCAGGGGAGGAATAACCTCATGGAGCAGGGCAGGTTAGGGGTTGTTCTGTTGGAAAGCAGTTCCACAGAGAAGGACCTGGGAGTGCTGGGGGACAACAAGGTCACCAGGAGCCAGCAATGTGCCCTCAGGGCCAAGAACACCAATGGTCTCCTGGGGTGCATCAAGAAGAGTGTGAGCAGCAGGTCAAGGGAGGTTCTCCCCCCCTCTCCTCTGCCCTAGTCAGGACACTGCTGGAATCCTGGCTCCAGTTCTGGCCTCCCCAGTTCCAGAGAGACAAGGATCTGCTGGAGAGAGTCCAGCAGAGCCCAGGAAGATGCTGAGGGCACTGGAGCAGCTCTGGCAGGAGGAAAGGCTGAGAGCCCTGGGGCTGCTTAGCCTAGAGAAGAGCAGCCCCAGATGGGAGCTGCTCAGTGCTGAGCAAGAGCTGAAGGCTGGGGGCAAGAGGCTGGGGCCAGGCTCTGCTGAGTGGTGCCCAGGGCCAGGCCAAGGGGCACTGGGCACAAACTGGAAGCCAGGAGGTTCCAGCTGAGCAGGAGGAGAAGCTTGTTTGTTGTGAGGGTGTTGGAGCCCTGGCCCAGGCTTTGCAGAGAGGCTGTGGAGTCTCCTTGTGTGGAGAGATTGGCAAAGCAGCTGTAGGTGACTCTGGGCAAGCTGCTGGGAGTGCCCCTGCTGGAGCAGGGGTTGGACTGGATGATCTCCAGAGGTCCCTTCCCACCCCCACCATGCTGGATTCAGGGATCCTGTGAGAGGACAGGCTCTGCAATGCCCCAGTGCATGCACAGGACCCAGTGTTTGCTCTGTAGAGCAGACAGCTGGGAGGAGGTCGTGTTCCAGCAGCCCCAGTGCTTCCCCCAGCCCATACTGGCTCCTGATGGGGTCTCTCCTGGCTGGCTCTGAAACCTGCTGCACTCCCTGAGCCAAGAGCTGCCAAGGTAGCTCAGCACCACTGGGGCTGGGCAGTGGGTGCTCTCTGGCCCCAGCAGCATGGACACTGGGGACAGGCACTGCAGCCCTCATGGGGCATGTGGCCATTGCAGTGAGGAGGCTGCAGCTCTGCAGGCTGTCACGCTGGAGGTGGGGTCAGTGTGGGCTTGTTCCCGTGAGAACATCCCTGTTAACCTCCGTGGGCTTTGGGTCTGGCTCAAGGGCTGAGCAGAGTCAGTGATTTGGCCAGCACCAGCTGTGTCTGGTGTGGAGCAGCCTGACAACCTGCCTGGATTTTTCCATCTTGTTCTCTGGTGAATTTGGTGTTCTGGCTCCTCGGGTACATGCCTGAGGGCAGCTTCAGCAGTGACAGCCACCTCTCTGTGAGAGAAGGGCCTCCAAACTGGGCTCAAACAGAGCAGTTTCCAGGACCAGACTGAGGACATTTATGACTAAAAAAGAGCTTTATCCCACCTGGACCTTCACCAGCACCAGCATGGCCATGGTGCCTCTTGCCCACCCTGGTCTCCAGTGTTAACAGCACCTCTGCATCCCAAAAGGAATCTGTTGCATCATTTGTTGTTGTGGCAACTGCAGCTGGAGCAACCCTGGAGAGGTTTGGCCTAGGGAGCTGCTGGGACAGATGGGAAGGGCAGATGCTGCTCCATCATGTGAAGGGAACTCCTTGGCATGACACAGGATTGACCCCAGGAACTGAAAGTGGGGCTGGGAGAATTGCACGTGGGCCATTTAGCCAGGAGGGGAAAGGGAGCTCTGAGCAGAAGAGTTTGTGTTCCTGTCATCAGAGGTCCTGCCTCCTTCCATGGGGCCATCGAGGGGCTAAGGGGGGATGGAGAAGTGCAATTCCAGCTGGGCTTAAACAGCTTCAGTGCTCCATGAAAGGAGCTGTGCAGCAGGAGCCATTTGCAGAGCCTGAGTTTTATTGGTCCTACCACAACACAGTGAACAGAGCTTGGCCAGGCTCCAGGCTGGGGGGGAGAGAAGGAGAACTGAGGTACCAGGAAGGGCACCAGCAGCCCTGTCCCAGGGGAGCTCATATGAACAGAGAGATGTGAGCACCCAGAAGGAGGAGAGGCTTTTGGCAGGGCTAGGGCATAGAGAGGTGGCAGAGCAGGGACCTGCCCCTGCCCCCTGGGGCTCTGGACCACCAGGGTCTTGCCCCACTGTTATGGGGGCAAATGCCCAGGGCTCTGGGGCTCTGATGGGAGCAGACTTGCCTGCATTCACCTGCCTTGTGATCTAACTTGCTGCTGTTAGCTAAATCAGGTCAATACTCCAGATGAGACAGCACAGAAAAGGCAACTTGGAGGAGGAGCTGATGTGCTCCCTGAGCCCTGGTGCCCACCCTGGCTCCCACCCAAGGGCAAGTTGGCCAAGCACTTGCTCTTGCCCATGCCACGCTGGCCGTGAGGGCTGATGCACCCCTGAGCCTGGGGATGTGCTGCCCACCCCACAGGGCCAGTGGGAGTAATGCCAGAGTGGGGATGAGCTCAGGAGCTGCCTCTGCACGTGAGCAGGGTGTGCTCAGAGCATGGCTTGTGTGAAGGAAGAACCCTTACCAAAATTCAGGGAGTCCTCACAGAGGTAAGAGTGAACTTGGTTTCTTGTTTATATCACAGCATTTTTATAGGGTCTTACAGGGTTCACAGGGATAAAACAAAGCTGCTGTTCGCTAAACTAACTTGTTCACACACTTTGTTACTAATTGTTTCTAACATAATTGGTTACATCCAAATCTACACACACTGTTACATCAACTCCCCCCGGGTTCTACGGTTAGCATACCTTGCCTAGCTCCCTCTTACCCAGTTTACAGCCTTACTATTTTTCCCCTATCTTTAAGGACATAGCCTTCAGGACCATAGGCTGGGTTGTGCAAACAGGCTCTCAATAAGATGGCATGTCCTTGGGCTGCTAAAATATTCCCTACACTTGTGCAAGGTGTCCTTGGTACAACAGTGCCCTCCCTGCACCCCTCTGTGTGCTCACTGGAGCTGAGCCCCCTGTCCTCCTGACCCTGGAGGGCCAGGCTGCTCTGAGGGTGGGTGGGATGCAGGAGCCTTGGTGGGGCAGGAGGAGCTGATCCTGGGGGGCCAGGCTGCTCTGAGGGTGGGTGGGATGCAGGAGCCTTGGGGCAGGAGCAGCTGCTGGTCCTCGGGGGCCAGGCTGCTGAGTGGGTGGGAGGGATGCAGAAGGCTTGGTGGGGCAGGAGAAGATGCTGATCCTGGGGGC
>VWZX01002915.1:220723-268770 GCA_013399015.1 Galbula dea | reverse complement strand
GGTGGGTGGGATGCAGGAGGCTTGGGGCAGGAGAAGCTGCTGGCTGCTGCTACATGTCTCTGCAGGGCTGGGCACCATCCACAGGCTGTACCTGGCACCTGCCAGGGAAAGCTCCCTTCTCCAGCACCTCAGAACCACAGCCACGTGTGAGGAGCTGCACAGAGTTTGTCCATTCCTCCTTCAGTCAAACCTGGTGGCAAAAAATAATTCAGCTCTGAACTGTACCAGCATGGAGCCAGGAGCTGCAGCAGGGTCAGGAAACCCAGGGAGTCATAGAATGGTCTGGGTTGGAAGGGACCTTTACAGGTCACCTAGTCCAACCCCCCCTGCACTCAGCAGGGACATCTCCAACTAGAGCAGGCTGCTCACAGCCCCAGGCAACCTGACCTGGGATGGTTTCAGGGATGGGACATCTCCCACCTCTCTGGGTAACCTGGGCCAGGCTCTCACCACCCTCAGCGTAAAACATTTCTTCCTCATGGGAAGCAGACAGGCACCTTTCCCCCCACAAAGCTCCACACCAGTAAAATCCAACAGCTGCTAATTCTGAAACTGGACTTGTGACTCTGAAGCAGGAGATGCTGCAGGTCACTGCCTGTTGTCCCTGAAAAAACATCACTCCATGGAGCCCTCTCAGCATCCAGCAGGTCCTGCTGCAGCACAGAGCTGAGCTGTGGGCAAGCACAGGAACAAGCAGGCAAAGAAGAGCCCAAAAAGCCACTTTTCAAAGCTGTTGAGGAGGGCAGAGCAGCTCCCATCTCTTGGGGGCCAGGTCACCTCATGGAGCCAGTAGAAAACAAACCATTGCCTTTGCTCTCTTTCCCCAGATGGAAAACCCAAGAGAAATGAGTGGCAAAAGGCTCTCCTGGTCAGGGTGTTCCAAACAGGACCTGCTCTCCAGCACCTAGCAGAAGACATCAGGCCTGGCACTGAAGCACTGGATGGCAGCCAGATGTCCACACATGGGCTGGAAGCACCCAGGAAACCCTTGGAGCTTCCAGTGCTCTTGATGAGCCTGGAGAGCCAGGAGCCTGCTTGGGCCACACAAGGACTTTGAGGACAAACTGATTAAAGGCCAACCTAAGGAACTCAAAGAGAATTCTTTAAGCAGAGCCTGCTGTGCCTTGGAGAACTCCTGCCATGTCTATTTATTTAAATTTAATGGAATTTTTGTGGTAAGCTAATTAAATATGAATTGATTATTTAAGAGGCAGTCAGAGCAGTTTAAGCACTGCTGACTTGATGATTTTAGTGTTTTCTTTAGAACAGCCTCTCTGGTTATGGAGCTTTCTGCACATACAGACAGTGAAGGGGGACAAAATACAGAGAGAACAGTTGAGTTTGGAGCTGGACTCAGAGGAGTTTCAGGATGAGGGAGCAACCTGCCATGGGGACAGGAGCAGGGGCATGTCCCAGCCTGAGGTCTCCATGACAGAGCTGCACATCCACCTCCAGCAAACAGCCACCTGGCTCAGCTGAAGGCAGTGACCTGCCAGGAAATACAGGTGATAAATAACTCACAGAATACCTCAGCAGGACATATCCTGCTCTGGCATGTGGTGCCTCCCCCTACCCTCTCCCACTGTGCTGTTGGGGTGATGAGAGCAAGAGCATGACCAGCAGGATGTGACCCCAATGTGCTGGAGTGTGTCCACTGCCCAGAAGGGCAGTGAAGCTGGGGAAGGGTCTAGAGCACAGATGTTGTAAGGAGCAGCTGAGGGAACTGGGCTTGGTTAGCCTGGAGAAGAGGAGGCTCAGGGGAGACCTTCTCACTCTCTGCACCTCCCTGAGAGGAGGCTGGAGCCAGGTGGGGCTTGGGCTCTTCACTCGAGGAACAAGTGATAGGACAAGAGGAAACAGCCTCAAGTTGTGCCAGGGGAGGTTTAGGTTGGACATGAGGAACAATTTCTTCCTGGAAAAGGTTGTCAAGGGCTGGTCCAGGCTGCCCAGGGCAGTGGTGGAGTCACCATCCCTGGAGGGGTTTAAAAGCCCTGGAGATGTGGTGCTGAGGGCCATGGGTTAGGGGTGACCTGGCAGTGCTGGGGAACAGTTGAGCTCAATGATCTGGAAGGTCTCTTCCAGCCAAAACGATTCCATGTTCCTATGGTGCCTGTTTTCAGCCCAGACATTGACCATTTCCATGCACTGCTGAGCCAGCAAGATCCTGAAGGACTCTGCAGATATCCACCCACCAGGGTGGCCTTGGCCAGCCCCAAAGCCACAGCCCAGGGCAGGACAGCAGATGTGACCATGGGCTGATGCTGACCCAGCTCCATAGCAGGCTTCCCCCCAACCTCCCCAGCAGGTTTGTGGCTGAGCCACATCATCTCCAGCAGGATCAAAGGAGGAGATTGACAATCTGGGGGACAACAGCCAGAGGAGACAGATGGTAAAAGCATCCTGCCATGAGACACATTTACCTATCTTTGGGGGAGAAAGGGAGAAACCAAGTGTGGGTGTTACCAGCCCCATGCCTGCAGCTCCCAGCAGAACTTCCACCATCAGTTGGATGGGAGAAGGTGGTTTTCCTTCCAGAAGCTGTCTGGTTCCACTGCACCCACCTGCAGGTCAGGCTGTGCCACAGAGCTCAGGATCACCAAAAGCCCAGCCAGGCTGGGGGTGTCAATTCAGGACACTCCTGCCCCACAGGGATGCTGATTCCTGGCAGGCACAGGCTCACTGCTGCTCCTCCAACCCTCAAATGGAAAGCAGCACCTGCTGGGGCAAGGCTGTCAGCAGCTGGTGGGTGGTGTGGATGCTGGGATGGCACTGGGTACTCTCCCCTTGGGGTCACTCACTGCTGAGCTGGAGAGCACCACCTCTTTGCCAAGGTGCAAATGTGGGGTGAGGTGACCCCATGATTCCAGCCCTGCAGGGCTTGCAAGCTGTAGCTAATTTGGGAGAGCCACAAGCAGCATCAGCAGCATTTCCTCATGCTTCAGTTGTCCTGTCCCAGCAACTGGAGGAGCCCTAGGAGCAGAAGACCTCTTGGTCCCAGCCTGCCATGAGGTCCTGTTGTGCTGTGCATGGGGATGGTGCTTCAGGCCTCTGCTAGCAGCAGGAGGGAGGCAGTGCCTGGTTATCAGGGCAGGGTGTAGGGCACCGAGATGTCTCCACAACCCAGGACAGGGTGGAAGGGCACCCAGATGCCCCCAGATAAATGAAATTGCCACCCCAAAAGAAGGAGGAAGCTCTGGCCTCATTTGGTCTCTTAGCTCCCAGCCGAGCACCTATAGACATGCAAACTGGTATCACTCTGTCCCTGGCCACTGCCAGGCACCTATAGAGATGCAAACTGATGTCCTTCAGCTCTGGGCCATCACAGAACCCTACAGAGATGCTGAATGGTGTCACCTAGATCCTGGCCACCCAGGCTGGGGAGAGGGACCTGGAGACACCAGCCCTCACCCGGGATCCTTCTCCACTCCCTCTGTGCCCAGACAGCCCCAGCACAAAGGCCATGCTGGGTGCACTTAGTCCTACTACCAGGTTACACCGTGTTGTAAGGCTGTAGTTGCTGCTGCAGCAGCTCCCTGCTGCACTTTGCTCCTCTCTGCACCACGGGCAGCATGTTTCCCGCAAGGCTGTGGCTTGGCTTCTGATCCTCCATCCCAGTGAAGTTCCTACTTGGACACGTGTGGAGCTCCACGCTCCAGCCTGGCACATTCACCCACGTGCAACAGGAAGCCTTTGGGCATGTCACTCACCTGCAACACACGCTCCTTGCACCCTGCCCTTGTGGTGCCCTGCAAGGCTCCCACCATCATGGGTGTCCTCACCTTGCACCAGCATACTGCCACCTGGGACCTGGGCTCCTTCCTCTGTTTCACTGAACCAGCCACACGATGTGTGTCACGCCGGGTGCTCCAACCTCCCACCCCTCACGCCGGGTGCTCCGGCCTCCCACCCCTCACCGTGGGTGCTCCAACCTCCCACCCCTCACCCTGGGTGCTCCAACCTCCCACCCCTCACGCTGAGTGCTCCGGCCCTGTTTTCTGCNCTGCCACCGCACCTCGCACACGCCCCCGGCCGGGCCCGGCCGCCACACCCCACCCGGGCCGGCCCCTCTAGCATGGTGCGGGGCCGCCGCCGCCGCCTCCTCCTTTCCTTCTTCTCCGGCTGCCGACATGGGCGAGAGGCTGGAGCTCCGGCTGAAGTCGCCCGTGGGAGCCGAGCCCGCCGTCTATCCCTGGCCGTTGCCCGTCTACGTGAGTATGGCCCCGGCCCGGCACCTGCCCCGCGCCCTGTCAGCGCCGCCCGGGCCCTGCCGCCGCGCTCAGCCCCGCGGGGCCGCCGTCCCCGGCCCTCCTCTCCCCATCCTCCCCCCGGGACCCCTTCCCCTCCGCAGCACCCCAGGGCGCTTTCTGTCACTTGTTATTAATCGATCTGTTAATCGCCTCCTCCCCCGGGTCCGGGAGGGTGAGGGGCGTTATTGATCCGGTAGCGCTTCCCCCGGCGGGAGCACCCCCAAAGCGGCGGCTGGAGGGTGAGCGGTTGCCAGGCTGAGCCCCGCCGCGCTCCCTAGCCCTGCCGCCGCTGCTGCTCGCCTGGAAGTCAAATCCCCAATTTCTTTTTATAATTGGTTGACTAAACTGAAGGGCGGGGAGGAGGAGGACTGCTTAATGAAAAGTTTTCGTGTTTTTTTGCCTGAGCTCGGCTCGTGTAGCTGGTTAATAACCAAAGCAGCTCCCGGCGGGGTAAAGCCGAGAGGGCTCCATGGCAGATAAATATCGCCGAGATGATGGATGGCTTCGGGTGGTCGGCACCCCGCAAAACCGGTCGCCGGAGCGGAGATAAACGGGGAGAAGCGTTACTAGTGGGTAGGGAAACGAGGCTTTTGCCGGGGGTACGTGCTGGTGGGCTTGGTGCTGCCTTCGCGTCCCCCTCGGTCGAGTGCCCTTGTAGCTTCTCTTTTATTTCGTCTGAGCAGAATTCAAGTCAGGTTTGTCAGTTGATGGCAGCCGCAATCCGCATGCTTTCAGATAAAATGTCACTTGTCCCTCTTCAGTTACGTGAGTGGCTGGGGTTTTTTTCCCAACTTGCCTGACTTTCTTGCCTCTCTTGAGCCCTGAGTGAGAGATGTGTGACCTTGATAACAATGTCCCTGTTCAGATTAGCGAGAACCTCACGGGAGGCGAAAGGCTTGAGAGTGTTCTTGTTTGTGTGTAGGGATCGCAGCAATCCGTGGAAAAAAATGTCACCCGAACTGTTGGTAGTAGCTTTGAGAGCAGTTTGTCCGAGGAGGAATCTCTCTCCGTGTCTATTTTACTCGGCCTCAGTGCTGTTGGTTGTTCCTTGTGTTTCAGGCAGAGAACAGGCTGGGACACACAGGCTGGGGGCAACTGATACTGCTGTGGCTTGGCCATCGGAACGTGCTTGTGTGTGAATGATTAGAAATATATCGCTTCTGGCAGGGGAGATGGCTGCGTGTTCCTGCCTCTGGGTGCTGGGGCTGTATCTGTGGTTTCCAAACCATCCTCCGTGGATGCTGCCTTGCTCTTTCCATCGGCGGCTCCCGGAGCTGGAGCCTCCGGCACAGCCTGGTTCAGTGCAGCCTTTCCTGCCTGTGTCAGCCCTGGCTGTGTGTGTGTTCCTTCCCGGGCGCGCGCTCTGCTCAAATTCCTTGAAACTGAAACTAGAACCATGACCGGTTCAGTTCTCTTCACGTCGCCAAATATTAACTGGTGTCTGCCAACGGCTTGCGTGAAGGAGAGGTTAAAGATTATGTAGGTTAGGGATTAAGCTGGAACCGTTCCTAATGGGTTTAATGTACGTTCGCAAAACTTCCTACAGGCTTAAGAAAACCCCAAACCTAACCCAAATCACAACCTCCCCCCTCCTCTTTCGNCCTCCCTCCTCCCCCCCCCCAGTATGTTTTCATGGTGTCTGCAGCATCTCGGAGGTCTTTCCCAACCAGAACGATGCTATGATTCTGTGGGGAATAAGGATTTAGTTAATTTAGGGAAAACTCGAGCAGCCGGTTCTGAAGACGGCAGAAAACAAGAGATTTTCTTCCCCAGTGAATCGCAGCTGCAGCGGGGGCAGGGGGAGTTGATCCACATGTGCGTTAGGAAGTCCTGCACACCCCAAACATCCTGCCGTGAAACCGGGCCCTGTGCATCCCAGATTTGGTTTTTCCGCAGGAGTACCGAAGGGGCTGTTTCATCTGGAGCCGATCAGTATTCCTTCCGTCCTGCAGTTTGGCTAGAGGAGATGAGGCTGCGTATTGCCGAGGCGTGCACGGGCTTGCCTGCACACACACACACACACAAACATTGCTCCTAGCTCTGGCCTTCGCGGCAGCAGCTGAACTCTGGAGCTTTGGAAAGAAATCCTCCTCTCTGTCCGTGGCAGCGTTTGGCCTGCTGACATTGGGCTCTGCTGAACTGCAGGCTGGCTTTCCCTCCTTGGCTCAGCCTTGAGCTGCCAGCAGGGTATATGTACCCTTGTGGTTTCAGAGCTCGGCTCTGCTTGACGTAAGCAGAACGTTTCTTAGTTTCACCACTCTTTGCTGCTGCTGGGTTCCTAGGAAGTAAGGTGGGATACCTGAGGGGGGAGATAAAAAAACAATACACCTCAAGGAGTTTTACTTGGCAGCTTTCTTGCTGCTTCCTGTTGTACGTGGTGAGATGTTTTCCAAAGAGAGCTGGAGAGAAAGGGGAGGGGAAGCTCTCAGTGCTTGCTAATTATTTTTGGTGAGAGCACCAGGGAATGGCAGGGAATCATCTTTCCCAACATCAGAGGCTGTCTGGTGTTGTGGACCTGCTGCTTGACTAGCCCTGCTGCGTGATGTAACCCTGCATTGAGTAACTTGGCTATTTTTGTGCTCTTACTACATCTTAAATTAGTGGCATTGCTCTTGCTGAGGGCTAACCTCTCATATTAATGGATGCCTGGATTAATAACGTGCCTATTTATTGCAGGGCTGCTGCTTGTTCCCTGTACAATAGGAAAAGTGGGGGTCTCCTCAGACTGCTGAGATTGCATAATAGCTCAGCTGACAAACTGGTGCTTGTTGGGATGCTAAAAGAGCCTGGGAGGGTGATGTGAAACATGTATTTCCCTCCGAGTCTAATTAAGGCCGTGGGAGGAGGGAGCAGTGGTGGTGCAGCTACAGCCTCCCACTGGCTTCCACACAAACTGAAAGTATGACTCTTTCCCCTGCCTTCTGCTTGCCTCAAAGGAAAGGCCACGCTTTCCTAATGACTCCTTGGTGAGCACTCCTGTCCCCAGCACGCTTGTGATGAGTAAGTTGAATAGTGCAGGGTGAGTAATCTCTCCTCATGACTCACAAAATATTTTCTGATGTTGACCTCTGCTTTTATGAGGGCCTTGCTTAATCAGAGCTGAAGCCAGTTTATTTTGTATGCCATTTAACTTCCTGACTCCCACATACCTGCCCCATTTTTAGCTTGCCTTAGGTTGTCAGAGGCCAGTCATACTGCCTCAAAAATGGTTATTTTGGGATCAGGTCAGATACAAGTCCAAGGAAAGGAAGGATGTTATGTGCCCAGATGGGTGAGGGAGCAGAGTTTGTGGATCTAAGGGGTCTTAAACAAGCTAATGCTGTTAGGGGATGGCATTTGTAGTTATGCTTCAAGTGTTGATATGCACAACTTGGTACCTGTAAGCTAGAGGTAGATGGGATGGATGCAAAGGGTGAAGTCCCCTTGTAGTTCCAAGACGTGGAGGTGTTTAGGTTTATTCCAGAGAATTATCCCTAAATTAGTTGATTCTCATCTCTGACTTTACTCTGGTTAAATCTGAATGTTTATTAGGTTTGAACATGGAGACTTTTCATGTCATAAGTTCTACCTATGCTATGTACTTTGGACTCCTCTTCACAGCAGTTCTTGCTTAAGGAGTCCCAGCCTACTGTGTGGGTGGGAGAAGGTGTGTGGTGTGGGTTTTGGTGGTGGCTGTAAATCTGGATCAGTTCCAGGATCTGGTCTGGCACAGTTCTGCTGACACATCTCTGGCACCAGGGAGGGATTGCCTGCAGGCAGAACAGAGCAACAGGAGGCTTCAGAGCTGCTGAAGCTGATCACTGTCACCAAAATCGATGTTTGCTAAGCTGCACCTCACTGCAATGTGGAAGAGCCTGTTTCCTGGCAGCATGTGCACTGAACAGAGGACAGTGTGGTTCAGTTATCTCCTTTAGGCCTTCGCTGGGTGGGTTTGCAGTGGGATCAAAGTCAGTGTCAGTGCTGACAAAGGGGGGAGGAGGGGGACACAGCCAGGTGATGACGGGAGGAGGGTGGGCCTGGGGTTGACTTGGAGTGGTTCATGCTGCTGTGGCACTGTGTCCTTCAGCTGCATGACTGCAGGTGACCCTCTGCCTCTCGCATTAAGTGGTGTGCAAGTCCTTTCAAGTTTCACAGTTCCACACCTGCCTGTCTTGCCTTGCTCCTTGTGCCTGGTAGACCTTCCCCTTGTTCTGCTCAGTAGCATCCCCCCATAAGAGAACTGCAGTCCTCTGTGTGCCTGGTTTGGTGTGTTGTGTTCTCCCCCTCCCTGATTGACTTGTAAGGGCTGGGCAAGTGTGTTGTGATAATGCCTGGGAACTCCTCATGCAGCCCAGGCCACTGTGGATCCCAGGAGGGTTACCTCTGGGTGTCTTCTACCAATTTTGTTCCCATCTTCCAGCTTGGAAATCTCAGGTCCTTGACTGTGTCCCAGTCAAGGGACAACAGTGGTTGTGCCATTGTGCACATCTTACCAGGTTGAGATACCTCTGCCCTGAGCTGCTGAAGCTCAAGCCTCCAAATTAGCAACTGTGACGTTAAGTCTGGCTTGAATAATTCATTCGTCTGTGTTCCTCCTCTTTGCTGCTGACTTCCACTCAGCTGTAATGGCACAGATTTCTTGTTGGCTAATTGAGTGTTCCTGGACCATCACTCTGCAGCTGTTGGAGAGGTTTATGTGTGTCTCCTGCTGAGGAATAATGGGATAGGAGCTTCCCAGTACTGGACTTTGTACCGGTGGAAGGGTGCAGTGTGTCTGTGGGGTGGGGCTTTATCTTCTCTCCTCTCTCCACTGGTCAGTGGTATCAGCTGATAGCATGCTGTTAGCAAGGGAATGTTCTGTGCTGAAGGGCAGGTGGTGATAGTGAAAATCCCAGCCCAGCAGGGAGTGTCACCTTTGAAATGGAAGCTCAGTGGTAGAACTGAGTAACAAACCTTGTTTGAGAGTTTTAATGTTTTTTTCTGTGTGTGTGTGTCACTCAGCTTCGCTGGGAATAGTTACCCTGATGACTGACTGGCTTTGACTTCTGAAGCCAGTGAGGTAGGTGTGGCAGCAGCTGCTGAGTTTAAGTGCCATAGCACAGTAAGATCAGTTCAGGAAGGTCCTAAACTGGGCTTAAATCTCTCTCTTGGCTGTCGGACCTGGCCTGCTGGAGCTGCAGGTCGCTGCTGGGGGTGGTCCTGTGCCTCTTGCTGGCCCCTAGCCACTGGCTGTTGCTGTCTCCCGTGCAGAGCTCCAGCCCTTCCTTGACTGCATGCATACTTCATTAGGCTCTGGCAGGACAAGCTGCTGGAGAACAGCTTCACGTTTTGCACGTGTGCGAGTGGTTTCTGCCGTGGATCAGTTAGTGCTGGAGGCAGAAGGTGGGGTGCTGGGGAGGGGGGCGAGGGGGCATAGTGAGGCTGCTCGGCTCTTGGCTGTGTTTCCTGAGCACGGTGACAGAGCCTGTGTTGTGCTGATCTGGAGCTGTGTGGGGGGTGACTCTGTCAACTGGATCACTGAAAATAACTGGGCTAGAAAGAAATGTTTGGAGTATTGTCACAGCCTCTTCCCCCTCTCCCCCCTCCCCGTAATGTGACTCATGCTGCCTTCCCAGGGCAGTGGTGCCCTTCAGAGGAAGCTGCTGAGCTGACTTTGCCTCTGCCAGGCGAAACCTCCTCACGCCCTGAGTAATCAGTCAGACATTCGGCAGCGGTGGCAGAGGTTAGGGGATTTTCCTCTGATTTCACACATGCTGTCGATGTCTCCTGTTGGGAAATAGTCATGGGGATGACTAATTACTTAGAGAAACCTCTCTGGTGAAGAAAAGGTCTGAAAACTTCAGCAGACTTCCGATTTCTCAACACCCCTCTGCCCTCCCCGGGTCTACACAAACATGGAGTGGGCAGAGTGACTAGAGTAAAGCTGGGACCTAATTGACTCAGTCATTACAAAAGTGCCTGAGTTTCTCCACTGCCCAGCAAACAAACAGCAGCAGAGGACAGACTTGGCACAGTTGTGTCATTTTTCCTGTGCTCTTCTGCTCTCAGGGGTGCCAGAGGGAGCCCAGGGATGTGCTGGGGGGCTGTGAGGTGGCCTCACAAGGCGAGGAAGTCTGTCCCCATACAGTATCTAATTGTGCAGCACGTGGTGCTTACAGAATAGCAGTGTTCTTCTGGGCTTCACCCTTTGAAGTAGAACTTGCCATGAGTGACAATTGGTGCTTGTTCAGTGTTCAGACTGCCTTTTGTTTGAAGCTCTGACCCGCTGGACACCAACATAAATCATGAGTTCAGTTAACACATGCTTTTCTCTAAGTATTTCTGTATAAGAAGTGAAAGTTGTTCTCTTGTGTTGCATCTTAAGACCACAGTAGCCTTTCTTTTTTTCATAGGAACTGGATTAACTGTTGGAAGGCAGAGGAGTTGGTCAAGATTGCTTTGTTATTTTCCTCTTTTTTTTCCCATCAGTAGATGAGTGAGGATGAATCTTCCTGTCCTGGCCAAAGTTCCAGCTCAGGCAATTCAAACTTATCTACCTAAAGTTCACCCATCAGTTACAGCTGGACACAGCACTGAAAGCTTTTAGTGTGCCAAGGGAAAATCCATGCCACTACACACAACTCCAACTCTTGTCCTGCATGGCAGCCTTAATATATATGGAGATGATTATCCTTTCAAGTCTCAGATATGTGACTGGCTCGTGCTTCTCCTGGGGATTTAGGCAAAATATCTTGCCTCTTGGTATGCAAGATTTATGGGAAATGTAATCACCCTTCTCCCCAGACATCCATACATCTACTTTTGTACCCTTCCTTCTTTCTCTTTTCCCCTTTCACACTGCCTTGCTTTTTTTTCCTTCCTGCTTTGAGTTAACCTTTGACTGACTGATTAAAGCTTTTCACAAGGACCAAGAGGTGAGGTGCTGGGTTGGTTTTTCCCCCCCTTACAGTGTATTTATCACAGATTGATGATCATAAAACATTGTAACATTCAAAATATATATATTTAAAATATATTTGTTGAATGTATTTTCCCCTCCCTAACTGAAGGAGAAGTTCATGTTGGGAATTGTGAAGGTAATGTGTTTACTTCCATGGTAATTACTGAAGATAAGACCAAGCTAACCCTGAAGAGGAACAAGAAATAAAACTGAATATAGAGGGATATTGGCCACATGCTGCTATAGATATCAAATAGAGTAGGTTCTATTTTTAGAGCATAAGAGAAGAGTGAGTTTATTTTACAGCAGGAAATGATGGCTTCAGAGATAGGAACAGATCTGTGAGTAAGGACAGAGTTGCTGTTCTGACTGTTTAGGTTTGTTTCATTTCATGAGTGAATGAGAGTTTCCTAAACATCTGCAGGGAAAGAACTTGTCAGTGGGGGATGAAAAAGCTCAGGAACTACTGAAGACATTGGAAACTTCAAAAAAAACCCCAAACCTAGAACACCACAGAAAGAGCTGAATAAGCTTCTTAGTAAAAATTAAAGTGTTTTAATATTGTTTCTGTGATTGAGAAACTTGGATATTTTCTGTGTAGTGTGAAGGGCATTTTCCTGAGGTTTGGGCTTTACTTTGTCATTGACTCCTTAGAGCTCAGTGATATTATTAATGTTGGGATGTGTCTAGATCTGAAATTCTAAGAAGCTTGAGCTTTTAAGACTGTTTTTCCTTCCCCAGCTGGATTTCCACTGGGTTGAAGGTGATTCCCTCTTGTTTGCAGCAAACCCCTTGGGAGAGAGGTGAGGTGCTGGGCAGGGAGGCCTCTGGCCCTCAGCTGGGGCTGGAGTCTGTGTTGATCTCTGCTTATTAGAACTAAGAGCTGTTTGCAGCACATGACAAATACATCATCATATTGTAGGGTCATTTGCAAGTCTTTCAAATGGAAGCTTTTAAACATGGTTGGCACTTGGAAGTGCAGGTACATGGAATCTGCACTGCCTGGGGCTTGTATCACTGCCCCACAGCCCAAGTTGAAGTGTAGGAGGGGAAAGCTCTAACCCTTCATGATTTTCTGGTGACTAAAGTCTTTCTGAGGAGTGAGCTCTCAGTGGGCTTCAGAGAGTGCAGTGTTTTATTGCTACCTCTCATTGTGTAGGATATTCATGTGTGTTAAGTCAGAAAAGAATTCCTGACCTGTCCAAGACTAAGTTATCTTTACAGAATGTAAGGTGGTTGTTTAAGATGATGTCTTACCAGTGGCCTGCAGCATGTTTCCCTGTGGCCTGCCAGTTTTTTCTTGGAGGAGGTGGAGATCAGCTGTTCAGACAGCAAACACTGACCAAAGAGCTGAGCTGAGCTACCAGCCTCCTCTCAGCACCCATCAAAGATGTGAAAGACTCTGGGCTTGAGAAAGACATGGTAGCCACTGGCAGGAACAGCAGTTTTGGGACTAGGAATTCATTTCTACCAGCAGTGAGTCTTTGCTTAGGTTTCACAGGAAGATTTGTTTCTGGCAGTGTGGTACACTGAATCCCAGCATGGATGGGGTTGGAAGGGAGTTCTGGGGATCAGCCAGTCCAACCCCCCTGCTCCAGCAGGGGTACCCACAGCAGCTTGCCCAGGGTCACCTCCAACTGCCTTGGGAATCTCTCCACACAAGGAGACTCCACAGCCTCTCTGCAAAGCCTGGGCCAGGGCTCCAACACCCTCACACCAAACAAGCTTCTCCCTCTGCTCAGGTGGCACCTCCTGGCTTCCAGTTTGTGCCCAGTGCCCCTTGGCCTGTCCCTGGGCACCACTGAGCAGAGCCTGGCCCCAGCCTCTTGTCCCCAGCCTTCAGCTCTTGCTCAGCCTTGAGCAGCTCCCCTGTGGGGCTGCTCTTCTCCGGGCTAAGCAGCCCCAGTGCTCTCAGCCTTTCCTGCTGCCAGAGATGCTGCAGTGCCCTCAGCATCTTCCTAGCCTCCACTGGACTCTCTCCACTAGTTCCTTGTCTCTCTGAATCTGGGGAGCCCAGAACTGGAGCCAGGACTTCAGGTGAGGCTTGCCTAGGGCAGAGGAGAGGGGGAGGAGAACCTCCCTTGACCTGCTGCTCACATTCTTCTTCATGCACCCAGTGTCTACGACTGTGTTCTGCTCCCACCCCCATCAGTTGCTGCTGCCTGGGAAGAGTCATTTCTATGTTAACACAGGCCATAGGTCGTGGTTAGATGAAAGTTTGAAGCTGGTATAACTGCAGGTAGAAGTAACTTCTGCTGTCTCTGTTGAATCATAGAATGGTTTGGGTGGGAAGGGACCTTCAGAGGTCATCTAGTCCAACCTCCTGCAGTCACCAGGGACATCAACTAGCTCAGGTTGCTCAGAACTCCAAAAGCCTGACCTGGGACTTGCTGTTGTGTCTGAGCTGCACTCACCCTTACAACAGTGGTTTTTCCCACTGGTGTGGTGAACTGGTCTGGGTGAAAGGTATCTAAGCCAAAAGGTTTAGTTTTGGGGTAGGCCTCCCCTGACTGTGCAGTGTGCATGCATGAGTGCTGCTGGCCCAAGCAGGTGGTGGCTTTTGGGGAAGCAGTGGCAAGGCAGGTGGCTGTGTGGGTTTCAGCTGTTGATGGTAGGACCACCTCTGTTGTTGACTGGAGTGGAGTCCACTCTGTCCCAGATCAGCTGAACCCTGGGCTCCTTTGCCTGCACAGTGCTGCTTCAGCAGCTGGGATCTCATCAGCATAGTGTGCTCCCTCTGCCTGCTTTGTTGTGGGAACAGCTTACAGTTGCCTGAAACTTAACCCAAAGGGCAATAGGATATACCAGTTTTACCAAAACAGTTGCATTCCCCTGGATATTTTGGTCTTTTAAACTCGTCTGTCTGTTTGCATACCAGAACTACTCCTTCCTCAGGTCTGGGCTGTGTCTGCTTTATGCAAGCTGAAGCCAGCAGGTCATCCTGCTGCCACTGTCCCCTGGGTGCTGCCTTAGCCACTGCTGCAGAGTGGCTGCGTGTTCATCTGTCGATGTAGCTCCTCCTCCCCTCTGTCACGGGAGCCAGTCCCTCCTGGGCTCTGCGGTGGCCCTAGCAACAGTTGGAGTTGCTGTGTGGAAAGGCAGAACGGTTCTCTTGTGGTTTGCATAGCAAGCCCCTGTTGCAGTCGGCTCCGGGACTGCATCGGCTCTGGTTCTGAATCACCTGTGCTCATCCTAGGTGTGGCTTACCTGCGGCAGTCTGGATCTTCTTTCCTAATGCCTGTTTCCTTTGCTAATTCAGTAATTTTGCTGTGTTTTGGGTCTTGGGCCAAACATTTGATAGTCCTTCCATAGCCATTCAGGAGGCCATGGTGCCCTCCCTGTTTCCCATCTTGTTTTGTCTGACAGTAAACTTAGTAACTACTGAAACTAAAACCTGGCTGCTCTCCTGCTGTATGGGAGATGGGTTTCCAAGTGCAGGCTTGGTAAATCTTGCTTCCTTCACCAGTTCTCTGGGCTGGGAGGGAAAGAACAGACACAAGCTGTTCTCTGCAGGAGATCTCTCTTTATGCATACTAATATATGTGTGCTTCTGGATGTCCTTCTCCTTTCTTGATTCAGGGGACAGTAGTAATTGGAAGATCCAAAGACAATTCTTGGTTCTCATCTCACTAGGTAAGAAAACTTGGGCTTTGGTTGTTGCTGTGGAAGCTCAGTGACACAGTCTGGTAATGTTAAAGGAGATCTAGCTATACAACATGAAATAGTGCACAGAGCAGACTTCCCCTTCTCCTTACTCAATGGGTAACTGGTGTTTCAGCAGGAGGCAAAACCCTTAAAATGCAGAGTGATGGAAGGCACTGGCTGGCACTGGCAGATCTGTGGAGCTTGGGATCTTTCCTGTTGTCCAGCTGCCCACAGGCAGCTCTTTGCCCCTTTGGCAGGTGGAAGCACTTGGGTTTTGGCTTTTTGCAGGCTCTTGTCAATGGCTGTTTGCAGATGGGTTGAGTATAGACATGCTCTGGACATAGAAGCTGTAATGGTGAAGGTATAAATTAAAGGTATAAATTAAGTTAAACCCTAAGGGAAGAGGAATGCAAACTTGTGACAGGCTGAAGGCATTGGTTTTGAGAGGGCTTCCTTGTGCCACTCAGAGTGGTGGTTGCTTTTCATGGCTCCTGGGAGGGAGCTGCAGCTGCAGCAGCTCATGTTGCCTTTCCTGTTGTCTAGAGAACTGCTTATCATCCTCCACAGATGGAGGAAACCTAGGGGACATTAAAGAGGCACTTGCCCCACTAGCCTTCTGCAAGATTGATTGGCTTTTCCTAATCCATCTTTTTGATCTCTGCTAACCATCTTGTCTCCAGCTGTAACATCTCTCCTTTGGATTTATGGACCACTGCCTGGGGAGAGAGCTGCCACTGCAGGCAACCAAGCTGTTCTTTAAAGCCATGGGCTGGTGGGACTGACCTCTTTTGTTTTGTAACTTAAATAGTTCAAAAGCAGATCAGAATTTGGCTAATCAAAATTGCTTCTGTTAATACGTGAGTGGAGTCAGTGTTGAGTACTTGGGAGCCAGTGTTGCATGGTTGAGGTGTTGGAAGGAGGATGGCATCTAAAGACAGTCATTAAAAGGCCCATGATTGTGGCTGTTGATTTATTTGCAACTAGCTTGTTTCAGGTTTTGTTTTCTCTGTTGTTTGGATTCCTCTGGTGGACAGTGAAAAGCTTGTAGGGGATCTCTTCCTTCCTGCTGCTTTGCAGACACTTGGGCCACAGCTTGTTTTGCATGTTTCTGAAGAGCTGCTTTGGTCACCTGGCCTGTTTTTGGGAGGAGGAGGCATAGTCTAGTGAGGCAAACATTAAATGGGCTCTGCAGAGGTAAGAATTGCTTTTGCTTGGGGTGGGTTAGTCTTGGGCAGTTGAAGCTATGCCCCAAAATGCTCCTATCTGTGAAGAGTAGATATGGGATCTTAAAGTTCTGTGTGTGGTGCTTTGAGAGGTGCTGACTAGAAGGTCTATGAACTGTATTTTTTTCAGGACCTCATGTAGATTTTCAAACCATTTGTTCTTCTCAGCTTTGGGCTTTTTGCTGCCTTTGCTGCACTGCTCAGGTCTCACAAGGATCCCACTTTGCATGTGGGGGAATGAAGCTTAGAAAACTGCAGTGTTCACCCCCAAGCCCCAACTTCTGCTTGTCCCTAAGGATATGTATGCAGAGTTTCATGAGAAGGACCTCAATATAAAAAGCTGTAAATCTGGAAGGGCCCTGGGGTGTTGTTCCTTCCTTCAGGCTATGGCATCTGCCCAGCTTAACTGAACATCTTTGTTTGAGAAACAAGCATGGAATGTTTAAAGCTCTGGCTTTAGGTTAGAGGTTCACTTTAGACTATGAATTGTTCCAGTGTGAGATAGCTAGTCCTGTACAAATACAGCCAAGAGTCTAGGATACAGTCCTGGAACACAGAGTCCTATCAGAATAGTGCTGCTGTTAAGAGCTCCTGAGGAATGTTACCTCGAAAGAGTGATGGAACCCAAGGGCCACAGCTGGGGGAGTGTCTTGGTGCTTTGTGCTGGGTGTGAATTACACCTCTGCAACAGTTATCTTGTGGCAGGAGTGTAACAGATCCTAATTTTCACTTCACCTCATTCCTGTAGTGTTCTGCAAACCCTTCCAATTTGGCTGGTTTTATTAGAAGTTTGGTGCTTTGTAGAACAAAGCAATGTGGAGATTCCTGAAATGTGCCTGGGACTGTTCATGGGATGCATGGGATGGTTGGGGCTCCTTTGCTTTTCTTACCTAGGGGTTACAGTGACAGCTGGGATGACACTGAGGATGTGTAAGGTCTGATCATATTGGTGATGGGTTTTTATTTGAGTTCAAGAGTATGTGATTACAGAAAATAATCCTGGTTGTGCTGTGTCCTGCTCCACTCTGTGCTGCTGTGGCCTCACCTCGAGTGCTGGGTGCAGTTCTGGTGCCACAGTGGACAGAGGGTATAGAGCTGCTGGAGAGTGTTCAGAGGAGGCCATGGACATGGTGAAGGGTCTGGAGGAGAAGCCATGTGAGGAGTGGCTAAGGTCACTTGGTCTGTTCATCCTGGGGGAAGGGAGGATGAGGGGAGACAGCTTCCTTACAGGGGGAAGTGGAGAGGCAGGAGCTGATCTCTTCTCTTGGTGAGCAGTGACAGGACCCAGGGCAATGGCATGAAGCTGTGCCAGGGGAGGGGCAGGGTAGATCTTAGGCAAAGGTTCTTCCCCCAGAGAGTGGGGGAGCACTGGAACAGGCTCCCCAGGGCTGCACTCATGGCACCAACTCTCCTGGAGTTCCAGCAGCATCTGGCCAATGCTCTTAGCCCCATGGGGTGACTTCGGGGCTGTCCTGTGTGGACAGAGGAGTTGGACTTGGTCTTTGCTGGGTCCTTTCCAACTTGGGACATTCTGTGATTCTTTTTGAATTTTCTATTCCCTCCCTCCACTGTGGTCAGAGAGCTGAGCCTGAGCTGCAGGGAAAGGTCCTAACTGAGCACAATCAAGATGGGAAGTTTCTGGAGAAGTGAAGGGGAAGGTCAGACTCAAGAACTGCCCTGTGGCCTGATCTCCATATCCTGAAGGGCAAACCTGCAGCTTGTTGGTTTCTGCAGGAGAACTTTGCTAGGTGTGTGGTGTGCACACAGGAGTCATGCATGCTGTAGGGCTTCTGGAAACTACTGAATTAAAAGGAATAGCAGTGGGTCTGTTTTGAGCCTCAAACTCTTGACTCCTGTGAGTAGAGTTGTAGTAACGTGGATGGAGAACCACAGAATCTCCCAATCCCAAAATGGTGGGGGTGGGAAGGGACCTCTGAAGATCATCCAGTCCAACCCCTGCTCCAGCAGAGGCACCCACAGCAGCTTGCCCAGGGTCACCTCCAGCTGCCTCGGCAATCTCTCCACACAAGGAGACTCCACAGCCTCTCTGCAAAGCCTGGGCCAGGGCTCCAACACCCTCACACCAAACAAGCTTCTCCTCCTGCTCAGCTGGAGCCTCCTGGCTTCCAGTCTGTGCCCAGTGCCCTTTGTCCTGTTGGGCACCACTCAGCAGAGTCTGGCCCCAGCCTCTTGCCCCAGCCTTCAGCTATTGATGAGCATTGACTGAGAAGTCTGGTATGAGATCAGAGCTGGGAAGCTGCTGGGTGGTGCTGGGTGGAACTGTTCTCTGCTGCTTTCCATAGAAAATTAGATTCTCTTCTAATGACTTTTAAGAAATGTCTGCTTTCTTGCCATTATTTTTCCAGGGAAATGTCTTGGCAAAAAGTATTGAATTTGCTCTGGGAGCTCATGTTTCAGCTTTAAATTGGAAGTTTAGGTTGAACATAAGAACTCTCTGTTATGAAATTCAGCTGGAGAGAATTGACTGCAATAATGAACTTTTAATGTGTGTTCAGGTTTTATTTATAAACTTGTTAGGAATAGCTTGGGCCATTCCCAGGAATTAGTGGGGACTGCAGCTTTTTGCTTTAAATACTTAACACATCGACCACTTTAAAGAGATAAGGTCTTGTCTGATGAAATAGCTTCCATTTCTGTGGCTCAGAAGATTCCAAGGGCCTCTCAAACAACATCAATCTTGAGAACACTGCAGAAGTACAGCTCAGCCAAGGAGCAGCACGTAGGGTGCAGGGAAGGAGGGGAGGGAGCACAGCTTGGAGCAGAGCCCGAGGGTGAATGGAACTCTTCTTCCTGACAGAGACTGCTGTGGCATCAGCTCGTGACTGCAGCCAGGACAGATCTGCTTTGGAGACTCATCCAGAGGGCTGCTGCACTCTGTGTTTCATGACTGATAGCCAGGCTGCTTTTGGGAGGCTCTTCTGCAGGGTGTTTTCCTGACAAAGCACCCTGAGGAGGGATGCAGGCACAGTGTGACTTGGGCCTCTCCAGATGACTGCTTGCCAAAGCAGAGCACGATGTGCTTGGCTGATGTGCCTGCACTGGAGGTGTAACTGCATGCTGGTGGTGCTCAGGGGTCACTGCAGCCTGCAAAGAGGAAAGCAAAACAAAACACTAAAAACCAAACCAACCAACCAAAGAAACAATCAAAAAACACCCTAAAATGTGTCTGAGTTTGAGAAGCTTCAGGCCACCTTGGAGTGTGCTGGTTAGCTGATGGCTGAGCCAGGTCTGAGATGTGTCAGGCTGCTGGGATGGCAACAGAGCTGGCAGGAATTGCCCTCAGTCCCTCCCAGCCTGCTGCCTCTAGTGTTCACAGAGTCATCTAGGTTGGAGAAGACCTCTAAGATCATCAAGGCCAACTGTCCACCCCCATGACACTAAATCATGTCACAAAGTGCCACACATTTTGGAAGCCCTTCAGGGATGTTGACTCTGCCACTGCCCTGGGCAGCCTGGGCCAGTGCCTAACCACTCTTGCAGGGAAGAAACTCTGGTATCCAACCTGAACTTCTCCTGGCACAGTTTGAAGCCATTTCCTCTTGTCCTATTGCTCATTCCTTGGGAGAAGAGACCAACCCCTGGCTCCAACTTGGCTCCAACCTTCTTTCAAGGAATTGTAGAGAATGAAAAGGTCTCCCCTGAGCCTCCTTTCCTTCAGACAAAACAACCCAGGTTTATCTGTGGGGTCTGTCAAGGATTTGGGTTAAAGGTGTTGCACACAGCTCAGTTGTGCCTGGCCAAAAGCAGTGCTTGAGAGGCTGATGGGCAGAGGCTGATGCTGGTCAAGTAGGGTCTATGGTTTTGGTGAGGTTTCTATTCAGCTTGCCTTTTGAGTTGCTGAAAACTCTCAAGCAGTGGCATCATAAACAATGACATGAACACAGATGTGATGACTGCTGCTGTTTAATGTCTGTTCTTACTGAATCTTGTAAGTGGAATGTTGAAACAGGACTGAAAGTTTCTCTAGAGAAAGGGAACCTGCTTTGTAGCTCCTGTTGCCCAGTTCCCTTCATTTTCCATGGCCTTCTCCACTGGGAAGAAATGCTAGGAGAGATCCTCTCTGATTTTTGTTTGCAAGACTTGCCTGAGATCATGGGAGCTTGACTCAGGCAAAGGATGTTAGTTACAGACTGTAGTAAACTCAGTGTTTCACCATAAGAAGTTCAGCAGCAGTCAATGTGGAACTATTTTAACTTCATTATTCCTGGCTAATGACATGAACTAAACTCAGACAGGCCCCTTCTGGCTGAAGGAAGTTCCCACATGAGGTTATGTTAATAAAACCACTTGTTTAAGTTGGATGATCTGGAATTGTAGATGTGGCTTTGCTTTTTTTTTTTCCTTTTTTTTTTTTTTGTGGTTGTTTTGTTTGTTTGGGTTTTTTGGGGGTTTGTGGTTTTTGTTGTTAAATTTATTTTCCCTTCTTTTAACCCCAGACAAAGGAATCTATTAATGAAGCAGTTGGGATGTTTTCACAAACACCCATAGGACTAAGGGCTTGGTTTGTATGTTCTGCTAGTGCTGAAACTCTCCAGAACCATCACTGAAGGAATGGAGAAATGGTGGTGCCAGAAGCAGCATGAATTCCCTTTTCTGGTATAATGTGCTTATGTTGATAAACCCTATTTCTGACTCTCCAGGAGCAGAGGCTCCTGGAGGAGCTGGATCAGCCCAAGGGCTCTCTGCTGGGATTGTTGTACGTGGAGGGGAACGTGACAATTGGTAGGGGATGTTTATGGATGAGCTCTCTTGGGTTATTTTTGTGCTTTGCAGATAAGAAGTGAAAAGAAGGAGTCCTCCTCCTGTGTGCTTTCTTCTCTGTGTGCATTGAGAGTCAGGAGCAGACTTCAGTTCAGTTGCTTCCCTGTTTTCTAGGCCAGGGTTGATCCGGATGCTGAAAACTCTCAAGCAGTGGCATCATAAACAATGGCATGAACACAGATGTGATGACTGCTGCTGTTTAATGTCTGTTCTTACTGAATCTTGTAAGTGGAATGTTGAAACAGGACTGAAAGTTTCTCTAGAGAAAGGGAACCTGCTTAGATTGGGTGACTCTTCATTGGTGCTGTTGGTTTCTGTTGGCCTTGGGCTGGCTCAGTCCAGGCCCTGAGGGAATGCTGTAGACTGGAGGAATCACAGAATCTCCTGAGTTGGAAGGGACCCACAAGGATCATCCAACCCAGCTCCTATTTAGGACCAGGACAACCCCTGTTGTGGCATACTGTTGAGGGCTGCAGGGTCTAGGGCCTAGCAGAGGGGAGGCTGGGTTTCTCACAAGAAAGCAGTTAGCTTGGGAGAGAAGGTGGGAGTCACCTAGCAGGAGCCTTTGCAGCTGCACACAGAGGCCTTGGCCCCCCACATAGCCCTAACATCTTGTCCTTCCCACACCACACAGCACCAGTCTTATCACATTCACATTTCTTTGAAGTGCACTGCTTTATCCTCATTTATGGTAGTTGTTTTTACTAGTGAGTGTTGCTTCTTAATTGGTTAGTATGATTTGTGTATGTCCTGAGTTGGAAGGGACCCACAGAGATCATGCAGTCCAACTCCTGTCTACGCTCAGGACAACCCCAAAGTCACCCCATGGGGCTAAGAGCATTGGCCAGATGCTGCTGGAACTCCAGGAGAGTTGGTGCCATGAGTGCAGCCCTGGGGAGCCTGTTCCAGTGCTCCCCCACTCTCTGGGGGAAGAACCTTTGCCTAAGATCTACCCTGCCCCTCCCCTGGCACAGCTTCATGCCATTGCCCTGGGTCCTGTCACTGGTCAGCAGAGAGAAGAGATCAGCTCCTGCCCCTCCTTCATCCCTGGGGAGGAAGTTCTAAACTGCAGTGAGGTCTCCTCTCAGCCTCCTCTTCTCCAGGCTGAACAGACCAAGTGACTTCAGCCATTCCTCACATGGCTTCTCCTCCAGACCCTTCCCCATCTTTGTGGCCTCTTCTGGATGCTGCCTAACAGCTTCCTATCCCTTTTGTACTGTTGTGCCCAAAACTGCACCTAGTACTGAATAAAGTGGGGCTGGCACAGGAAGCACAAGCCCAGGCCTGTTCTGCACAGCTTGTGATGGTCAGGGGGTTTGTGTAGCATCCCCATGCTGTTATGAAAGAGGACTAAGGTGATGCTCAGCTTCTAGTATATTCCATCCCAAACGTCCTGACTACTTTGATGTTGGCACTTTCTCCTTTTTTGATGTTGTAACTGGAATGTTCTGGTTTCATTTGATTGTCTCTGGTGTAACTGCTAGGTAACTTTCTGCATTTTGAAAAGAAAAGCTTTTCCTGCTACAAAAGGAAGTATTTCCTCCTACCTGCAAAGTAACAGACTTCAGAGATGTTCACCTTTCTTTCCAGCTCTCTTGGTCGTGAGATTTTTATCCTAGTACCTACAGGCTGCTTACAAGTTTCTTGGTGTAAGAACTTGTCCAAGACTGGCTGATCCTAAGCACAGAAAGGGAAATTCTGTTACCTCATGCAAATGCAAAAGCTCTGATACTGATGGAAAAAGCTGCTGCTTGACTTACATCTGTCCTTCCTTGGCTTGAAGTAACAGAGATAATCCCAGCTAGTTTCTGTCATCTCTCCATTAGTGTTTCTCCTCTTCTTCTGTTCCCTTCCTTCCCCTGACCCTAATCCTCTGCTGGTTGCTGCCTGTCCCTGCCCTTTGCTGTAGAATTTCCCTTGTAGCTCTGCAGAAAGGACATTTCAGCAGAAGACAAGGGGAGTTGAGAGTGAGTGAGCCTTTACACTTCTAACTCTGGAAGGTCCTTAGGTGCTGGACTCCTAATTAAAAGGTCAAAGCCACTTCAGGAAGCCAGTGTCTAAATAAAACTCAGCTTTACAGATGGACTCCAGTAGCTGAGGCTTCACAAGCTGGATACAACAATGTGTAGGAACTACTGTGACTTCCCTAAAATAGATCTTTCTCTTGTAGTAGGATGCTTCTGCATGCAGCTCCAAGGGCTTTACTGGGACAGATTTGGAATGGCTTCTAAGCTCACTTGTTGCTGCTGAGTAAACTCCCAAATGAGAGTCCCCAGACATCTGTGTCCCCCAGGCCAGGGTGTACTTGTAATGCACAAGTTTTACTGTGCCTGTGTTCTGGTTTTCAGTTAATGCCAAGGTCTGAGGGTTCAGGTCTCCTCTTTTTGTATTCTTTCCTGTGTGCTGTGAGGTTTTTCCCTGGACTCCTAATGATTTGATGCTTTAGTTTAGAGCCATTCACTGTGCTGGGGCTCCCTGCCTGCATGGAGATGAGCATGTACCAGGCAGGAGGTCAAGGAAATCAGCTGTTCACTGGGGATCTGGCAGTCATGTACCTCCTGCATGCCAGTAATCCTCCAGGGTGTCAGCTGCACAATTCCTGCTGTCAGGAAGTGACAGAGAAATAAGGAGATGACAGTTCCTTCGTGGGAATCTTCTGCCAGTCCATGGACATGTGGAAAATGGGTTTCCTTTAGCCTTGCTTTTCCTTAGGGGTCTCCTTCTGAGGGGGTTAATGGCCTGGGTGGCAAGCAAAGGCTCCTCTCCCTAGTGTGTTTGCCATCTGTATTGGTAGAAAGTTTGAGCCTGTGGATTACTCCTGTAATCTTCTGACAAAAGCTCTCCTGATGTCTCCTTGAAAACATCTCTTCTCTTTGTTTCAGGACAAACACCACGATGCTGCTCACGAAATCATCGAGACAATTCGGTAAGTGTGGGGAGCCCTCAGCTGGGCCTGCTGCACCTCAGGGAGACAAGACATGAGGGAGGGCAGCACTTAGGATGATCGTTTAGCAGGTCTAAATTCTTTTCTAAGCTAATGTTGTTGCAGTAGAAATCTCCTTGTCAAACAGGCTCCCTTTTAACTTGCCATCTCCTGTTCTGGTTTGAGCAGTTGGAGATGAGCAGGGATCCTCAGCTGTGGTGCTGATGGCTCTCTGTAGTCAATCCTGAGAAAGGCAAGGTGAAAAGCACACCGTTGGCAGGATGGGCTGAGTTCTGGTCTTGCATATCCTCTTCCACACCCTCTCCCTTTCCCCTCCTTGCTGTGGTGTTGCAGCATTGTTTGGGAATGATGTCCCTGGTAGAGTTGGGCCAGTGTGGGGAAGATGGGAGGATAAAGGTGAAAGACAAACAGGAGGAGCAGGAAGCCTGTATGTTTCCCAACGTGGGCAGTGGTTGTGACATCTCCTGCTGTTATTTCAGCAGGATTAGGAGGTGACTTGCTGTAGAACAACATTTATTAAAGGCTAAGCAAATTCTCCAGCCCCCTGTGGGATGTTGATTGGTCAAAAGCTCTTCTGTTAACTGTTTTGGACCCTTACAACAGAGACTTCCCTTGTCTGAGGGCTGTGTCTGCAGCAGGTGTTCCTGGGTGGCTGGGGCAGATACAGGGAAGGTATGAAGGAGAGTGTTTTAGCTACACAGCCACCTGAGCCTGATCAGTCCCATAGAGCCTAGGAAAAGGGGTCTGAGCCTTGTCTGCTCCCAGCAGGAGTGGGAGAGCTCAGTGCTTTCATGGTGGTGTTGATTGTATCACTTATATACATGAAATGGTTGCATTTTCCTGTGCTCTGTGCTGGGGGAGGATGTGTAATGAGACCTGGGGGCTAAAGCTGAGCATTGGCCTTGAGATGGAATTTCTTTTCTAACTACAAAACCTTAACACAAGATGTGCTGCAACTGCTGCTTCCAGTTGACTTGTACTGGTGTGGATAAGGTTCTGTGCCTTGGGAGGTGGTGGCATCATTTGTCAGTGTGGTTGTGGAGAAGATCCTTTGAGAAGGGATTTCAGGAGACATGTGGAAAGTGCTGCAGTCACTGGGGCTAGTGCTTTTGGGCTGCACTAGCTGAAGGCAAGGGGAGAACTGTGCTAGGAAGCACTTGGGCCAAAGGAGTGTTTCCCAAGTGTGTTTTAAGCAGGATTGCAGGGAATAGTCTGTGTTAGAGGGCCTGGTGCTGCCCCTGCCTGCCTTGTGCAAAGGAACTGCAATGTGGTTGGAAGAGGAGGCTCAGGGGAGACCTTGTCTCTCTCTGCAACTCCCTGAAAGGAGGTTGGAGTCAGGTGGGGATTGGGCTCCTCTCCCAGGTTACCAGTGAGAGGACAAGAGGAAATGGCCTCAGGTTGCACCAGGGAAGGTTTAGATTGGATAGCAGGAAAAATCTCTTCACTGAAAGAGTTGTTAGGCCTGGCCCAGGCTGCCCAGGGCAGTGGTGGAGTCACCATCCCTGGAGGGGGTTAAAAACCATGTAGATGTGGTATTTTGTGCCATGGTGGTGGTAGGTTGATGGTTGGACTTGATGAGCTTAGGGATTTCTTCCAACCTCAATGATTCTGTGATGATAAAAGCAGGGGGTGAAAGAATGCAATGCCTGTATTTTCCCCCTTAGAGCCAGTGGCAGGCAGCTGGTGACTGCTCATTCCTGTAATTGAGGAGAAAAAAAAACTTTGCAGAGATCAGAGCCCTAACATTTTTAGGGAGATGGGAGATACTAGGCAGAAGAGAGTCAGCCACAGATGTTGGAGTTTTGGTGTTCACTTGCCTGTGTATTTCCCTGGGAGATGTGAATCAGCCAGCAGGAGCCAGCACTGGTGGATCTCCAGTCATTGTTTTTCTCTCTACCATTTTCAGAGTCAAAGTGTGCAAAGCAAAAGCTGTGCCACTGCTGTTGGAGCTCACCCTAAGCTCTGCCACTGCTGTTGGAGCTCAGCCTCTGACATGCCCTGGGGTTCTGTTGCTGATGGGAGTGCTTTCCCATTGATGCTCTTGGAGGAGAATGTGTGCACAGCTCTTGTGGCTTTGAAGGTATCTTTGAAAGGAGTTAATCTTCACTCCAAGAGTGAAGCTCTCCTGCTCTGTGAGATGCCATTGTCAGAGGCACTGCAGGTGGGTGCAGGCTTTCCACCAGCAGAGTTTGGTTAACTCAGCACATAAATGGATCTTTTATCAACATGACTTTTGAAAATCTCTTTCAGGTTGGGTCCTGTAAGGTGGAGGAGCAGCTTAGAGCACTGCCCAGAGGACAACATCCTTGCAGTGGAGGCAGTGGTTGTGGCAGTGGTTTTGGGGAGCTGTAGGAAGTGTCTTCACACTCAGCTTTGTTGAAGCTTGTTACAGAATCAGAATTCTTTTGAAATACTGCACTTCTGCATTACATTTGATGGGAGATTAGCATCAGCCATGGCTTGGAGTATTTTTAGACACACTTGAATACATTCATCACCTTGTTTTGAAGTTGTGCCATTTCAAGGGCTTGATACTGCTGCCAGTGTCTGTGGGCACCTTCCTGTTTATTCAACACAAGTATGAACTGTTGCAGCTTTCCAGCTAGCATTTGGTGATGTCTGCCTGCTCCTGGCAGCCTTGTTGTCTTCCAGCTCTGCAGTGGTGTGTGTTACTGTACAGCCATGCCAGTCTAGAACAGGGACAGGCTGCCTTCTGAGACATCATTGCAGATGGTTTTATTTGTTATTTCTTCTCTCCTTCCAGGTGGGTCTGTGAAGAAATCCCAGATCTCAAGCTTGCTATGGAAAACTATGTTTTAATTGACTATGATACAAAAAGGTGAGAGGATGGTTTGGGTTTCCCCCCCCCAGGAGGAACAGGCCAGCACTGTTTATAGGGAATCAGTTCAGAAGTGGTTATTCTTAGACACTAGGAACTGAAGTTTTCCTTTAGAACTGGCTTCAAACTGCAGAGTTATTTTGGTAGGAAGTGTGTAACAGCAGTGTTGGCAGAGGCTGTTGGAGGAAGGACATAATTGGGAACTCCACAGACAGAAGGTGGAGCTGTGCTGTATGTTGGAGTTACTCACACTGAAACAATGCTTGGTATCTGTGCTGCTGGCCTAGCTCCAGAGCAGGAATCTGAGTGGCATGGAGGTTGCTACTTTGGTAGTAACTAAGAATTCCTGGGGAGAAAGTGGCATGCCAGAGCTGCTTGGCAGCACTGTGTCCTCTGTCTCTGGGACTGCAGGAGGCTAAGATTCTCAGCCCCTCCTCTGGGTGGGATTCAGTGCAAGTGGGATGCTTTTTGGGTGGGGGGCTAAATTAAAAGGCAAACTATTCCTACCATTCCTCTGGGCAGTTAGAAGTCATTTGGAGAAGCTTGTAGTGACATGTGAACACCTGTTTCACAAGCAGCTTAAAATGAATGCGTAGAATGTGGCATTCACCTTGAGGCTGGGAGAGGCAGATTCTCACCAGCACTCTGGCTGTGGAGAGGTTGAGGTTCTGTGTGCTGGCTGAGATTGTGTGTTCCCTTGGCTGTAGTGTGGTTCTGTGTGTTCCCCTGGCTGTACTGAGGTTCTGTGTGTTCCCCTGGCTGTACTGAGGTTCTGTGTGTTCCCCTGGCTGTACTGAGGTTCTGTGTGTTCCCCTGGCTGTACTGAGGTTCTCTGTGTTCCCCTGGCTGTACTGAAACCCAAAGGAATGACCCTCAAGCTACAGTTTACAACCCCCTCCGTAGTTGCTTTGGTGGAAGGAGTGAATTTGACT
This sequence comes from Galbula dea, assembly GCA_013399015.1. NCBI lineage: Eukaryota > Metazoa > Chordata > Aves > Piciformes > Galbulidae > Galbula > Galbula dea. Next base: position 241,239 of record VWZX01002915.1, on the reverse strand, counting down.
AGAGCTTTAGAATGAAGTTAGAAATGAAGCTGTTTCACTCCAATCACTGGCTGTTGTCCTGAGCCCCAGATACTTGTGTCATGATCTGCTTCAAGTATTTCTTCCTCCTCTCTTCATTTCATTTCAGTTGTTTCATTGCAGGATTTTATTAGTCTCCCTCTTCATCCTGAGAGATCCAAAAGGAGAGGTCAGGGTTGAGCTTCCCTTGGCATCAGATCCCTTCCTTTGGATGTGTGTTACTCCCAGTGCCTGCAGTGCTGTCACTGGGGTTGTTCTGCACCCTGTCTGGGCACAGTTACCTGGGTGCCCTCAGAGTGCTTAGCAGCACTTCCCAGTACCAGAGAACTCACATCTGTTCCCAGCAGTCACCACCCCTCTTACCTCTCTGCAGCTTTGCAGGGGAGTCAGAAACCTGTGAGTTGGTTAATGCCTTTAGTCTTTTGGCTTCCTTTGAAGAATTTGTCAGGAGGATTGCTTGTAGCAGATGGACTGACACGTGGGCAGGAATGGAAAGCAGTGCATTATGGAAACACAGGCAGGAAAAACCCATTGCAGCTCTTGCTTTGTCTTAGTGTGGAATAAAACATGGGCAGTTGAGAGCTTGAAGGGGAAGTCAGCAGTGCTCATCAGAGAGGTGGTGATGAGGGTCACAAGAGACTAAGAGCCACTTCCTTCTGATGTCCCCTGCTCCCCCATGCCCTTTTCTGATTTGGGGATGGCTGGGTTTTCATTATCTTCCTCCTGGATCTCCTTGGATTGTGCTTTTCACTGCTGCTTTGTGGGTCTGATTGTGTAACAGATGATATCCCTAGTAATATCTTCTCTTCCCTGGCCTGAGATGAATCTGTTTAATCCTCTCAGCAGCTGGCATTAAGGCATCTGCCTGCAGTGAGTGTAATCCCAAGCAGCCTGTGAAGCACTCTGCTGGGAGGAAGTTTAGGCTGTGTCCTGGCTCTGGCTGTGCTTTCAGTCCCACAGTTCATTTCTAGAAAAGTATCTGCTTGTCTCAGGCCTGATTATCATGGAGAGATGATGGAACAGAGGAGGAGAATTTACTGTTGCCTTAGACTTCTGTGCAGCTGAGAATGTGGCAAAGAAGTGATGGGCTGTGGGAACACAAACCCTTCTCCTAAGTCATGCTTGGGGTTCAGTCACAGAATCCCAGCAGGGTGGGGGTTGGAAGGGACCTCTGGAGATCATTTAGTCCAAGCTCCCTGTTCCAGCAGCATCACCTAGAAAGGGGTTAGATCCTTTTTCCATTGTTTAAAACAGCTAGTACTCTTTGTCATCTCCTCCTGCTCTGCTGGGGAATCCTAAAGCTGTGCAGGTAATTCCATCTCCTGCAGGAAACAAACCCTGAGTCGCCACCTGCTTACAGTGGGTGTTTGGAGAGGTGGGAGGGAGGGGAGGAAAAAGCAGAAGTTTGTACCTTCCAGCCTGCCTTTTGAAGCTCTCTGTCTCTCACTGACCCTGAGTTCTTTCTCCCCACCTAGCTTTGAAAGCATGCAGAGGCTTTGTGACAAGTACAACCGTGCCATCGATAGCATTCATCAGTTGGTATGTATTCCTCTACCTTTGTCCCACCATCCTGTTTATCTAGCTGCACAATACCCAGAAAGCAGAGACTGATTTACTGCTGGATTATATCTGTTCCAGTTGCTTCACCACTACTCAGCACTTCCATTCTCTTGGGGACTTAAATCAGATTTTAAGCCTTCCTTTCCTTGCTCCCACGTGGGCAGTGCAGGGGTTGGTGGTGGAGGGACATTCCTATAGGAAGAAAAGCAAAAAAAAACCCCTTTATTTTTCCCCCAATCAGCACATTTGTAAGCTATTCCTCTTCAGTGTGCACTTCTGGCACCAGGCTTTTGGCACTTGGAAATGGCTGAGTCCCTTTTAGGGAAGAGGTTTCTCCACATTGAATGTGGAGAAGTTTCACAGGGATTTATCACCTAGATTTACTTTTGCATGGGGAAATCTGTGCCTTGTGGGTACTTAAATAATGCATAGGAACTCTCCTGTGTGTTGTGGAAGTGATCCATGGCTTAGGAATTTCCTTGCTTGCCACTCAGTTCAGCTGCTCCATTCTGGGGGATCAGTCTGGCAAAGCTAGGATGTAATCTCTTTTCAGACCAGTTTAGTTTCCTTAGCCCTGTAAAAGATTGGACTGGCTGAAGCAAGACATGAGCAATGAATTCATGTTACTGTTGTATTCAAGAACAATCAATTCATGGTGCAGTTGATAAGCTGGAGGGGAGGGATGCCGTCCAGAGGGACCTGGCCAGGCTGGAGAGGTGGGCACATGCNGTGCTGGAGCGAGTCCAGAGGAGGGCCAGGAGAATGATCAGAGGACTGGAGCACCTCTGCTACAAGGACAGGCTGAGAGAGTTGGGGTTGTTCAGTCTGGAGACGAGAAGGCTCCCAGGAAACCTTCTTGTGGCCTTCCAGTATCTGAAGGGGGCTACAAGAAAGCTGGGGAGGGACTTTTGAGGTCAGATAGTGAAATAACTAAGAGAAATGGATGCAAGCTAGAGGAGGGGAGATTTAGGTTGGATATTAGGAGGAAGTTCTTCACTGTTAGGGTGGGGAGACACTGGAACAGGTTGCCCAGAGAGGTTGTGAAAGCTTCATCCCTGGAAGCTGCTAAGACCAGGCTGGCTGGGGCTGTGGGCAACCTGCTCTAGTGGGAGGTGTCCCTGGCAGGCAGGGGGGTTGGAACTAGATGATCTTTGAGGTCCCTTCCAACTCTTGACAGTTCTATGATTCTGTTTCATTTTGAGAGCATAGGTGGAATTTCTCTGTAATCATTGCAGTCACTGTCTTTAGTGGCAAACCTGAGGGGTTTGGTTTTCTCCTTGCCAGCTGAATCTCCAGCAGGAATGTTGAGGAGAGATGCTGGGGTTCTCCTTGTTTGTTTGTTTTCCCTTATCAAAGGGAGAGGGAAACATTTTGAAAGCTTAACAACTTTTCTATTTAGGACAAGAGGGGTTTCTGAAGAAGAAAGGAAGCTTGATTTCCATCTCTTTCCTGCTTTGTTTGAGTAGATGTGGTCCCTCCCACCCTGCAGTTCCTGAGAGAGAATGAGCCTGCTCTTCCCTTGCCAGTAGAGTCAGTGTCGGTTCAGTGGTGAGCAGAGCTAAAAATGAGTGAACAAACTCACACCCTTACTCCAGCTGTATTCACTATTGAGCTTTCCATCTCTGTAATCTCCCTTTAGCACCTATTTCCAGCAGGAATATTTGGAATTACTGGCTGAGGGAGAAGTCTGGAGCAATTGATGTTGCACAGCTTCTTTGGTATCGATCACCCTCTGTATCTCCACAGAGCACCTGCAGAGCAGCTCGTGGGAGGGGATTGCTCTGGTAGCTTCACTGTGCCAGTGCAGCCTTGTGGTGGTGATGTTTCCTTGTCCTCATGTTGTGTTCTTACCTTCTTCCTGCTCTTTCCCCTCAGTGGAAGGGAACCACCCAACCCATGAAGCTGAACACTCGTCCCTCCAACGGGCTCCTGCGGCACATCCTGCAGCAGGTCTACAACCACTCGGTGACTGATCCAGAGAAACTCAACAACTATGAGCCCTTCTCCCCAGAGGTCTATGGAGAAACTTCCTTTGACCTAGTGGCCCAAATGATAGATGAAATCAAAATGACAGAGGATGATTTGTTTGTTGATCTGGGCAGCGGTAAGTCACCAGTTCCTTCAGGCACTTTGCTTTTTCTCTGTCTGGTTGCTGGTTTCTTTCCTTTCTTTTTAAGAAGTCAAGCAGTGAAATTCACATTTGGAAAGTTACCCGGGACTGAGGATTGTGTTACAGGATAAGCACCTTTGCTGGATAATCCCCAGTGAGGCTCCTGCTTTTATCACAAGATTAAACAGACCAAACAGCCATCCCAGAGCTTCTTCCCAGTGGTGGTAGTGAAGTGTCAGCCTCCACATGCAATCAGCCCTTGCCCCAGAGAACTCTTGCTTTCCATTGCTGTTGGTGGATACACCTACACAGAATAAACAGTAGCAAAAATGGTGCTTGATAGACAACAGGAGCAGTTCCTTTTCTAGGTATTCCTCTATTTGCAGTGGATTCACTTTGTCCTTTGTATCTGACCTGCCTATGGCAGTGTGAACACTTGATGTGGCAGCTGAAAATGAAGCAGTTTGTTTTCCTCTGACATGCTTTTCAATGTGCCAAAAAAAGACTTTATGGTTGGCTTGAACAGCTGCCTTTGAGACCCCCCAAAATCTAGCTTCCAGCCTGCAACTGCATCTTGTGACCAGGTTAGAGTTTGAAAAGGAAATGGGAAAGAAGGCAGCTGTGACTCAAACACATGTGGAAGAGAGAGAGTGAGTAAGAAGATGTTCTTCTTTTTGTTGCTAAAATCTGGTTCAGAGCAGGAAAGGAGTAAGAAGAGTTTCCCCTTTTACTGGAGAGGTTGTAAAGTTTTAGATGAGACATGGTTTGGTTATGTTGCTGGTCTGGAATGATGCAGGGCTTTGGGGAAAAGAGATGACTTTAAAATACATTTAGCTGTTGAAAACCAAATCTATTTTATATTATATACAGCAGCACTGCCATTCTCCCCAAACTGAATCCATCTCCAGTCAGGGATCTTCAGGGACTGACTTATTTCTGTTAGCCCTTGCTTTCTCCCTCAGTGGATTTAGGGCTGAAATTTCCTGTTTCAGTGGCTTGTGTTCAGCTGAGGCATTCAGAAAGGCAGCAGCTCTGACAAACTGTTTTCCATCTGGGAGAAAAAATTCCCACTGATGCTCACAATGGTCTGTGCAGGAAGGTTAAAGAAGATCATATCTGAAGGCCTGTAGTGCAGGCTCAAAGGTTAGATATTTTTGCCTGCTATCACCAGAAATCAAATCAGGTATTTATTGCTAACCTCTCTGCTTCAGTCCTGGAGCTTGAGCCACAGCCTGAAAAGCCTCTAGGAAAGGAATGGTTTGAATTCAGTGGTCTTTTGGCTTTTAATATCTGGAGCACTGAAACAATGCAAACCAGAAGAGAGCTGTTGAGTTTGTAGTGAAGGAGCAAAGTGTAATCAGTGCAGTGTAAAGGGAACACTCTCATGCTGTGTTACTGCTGTCAGTAACTGTACAGCTGTCCCAGTAAGTCCATGCAGACAGCAGTGGCTGAACAGCAGGGCTGAAGTTCTCTGGGTGATGCCAGGACTGTGTGGCTTGTTGCAGGAGGAGTTTGGGGAGGGATGCATCAGCAGTAGGCAAACTGAAATCACAGCCCAGGTAACTTCCTGCAAAAGCAAAGCCAAAGAAAGAGGAGGAGCTTCATATCCTTATGGAGTCACAGAGTGTCCTGAACTGGAAGGGACCCACAGGGATCATGGAGCCCAACTCCTGTCTCTGCACAGGACAACCCCAAAAGTCTCCCCATGTGCCTCAGGGCCTTGTCCCAATGCTTCTGGAGTTCTGTCAGGCTTGGTGCCATGACTGCTGCCCTGAGGAGCCTGTGCTAGTGCTCCAGCACCCTCTGGCTGAAGAACCTTTGCCTAAGATCTCCCTTCCCCATGCAACTTGTGTTGTCTGACAATGCAGCATGTTCTTGGTTGTGCCTCAAGCCTTTGACCTCCTCATTCTTCATAGGTAAGAAGCAGGGAAACAGTTCTGCTCCAGGTCTTCTGATTGTCCCCAGTCTCTCCCTGCAGATATCCAAATCATGCATCTTTATGCAAAATGGAATGGACAAAAACCCCCAAAACCCCCCCAAAACCCCAACAGCAACCCCTCTGTCAGCACTGCAGTTGTCATTGTGCCAGACATGACAGTGGTGATGGTTTCAGTGCCAGAGTTCCACCCCTGCCATTACCAGTGCTGCTTCCTGCTGGCAGCTGGTGGCATGGAGACCAGCAAGATGCTCTCTGTGCAGATGAGTTGTCCTCCTGGAGTCACTGCTCCTGTTTCCCATGTGCTCATCTGCAGAAAGAGGCAGGGCACTGGTGAGACAAGAATGCATCTTGTGTTAGTCATAAGCAAAAAGGGATGCATCAGTCTGCCCCTGAAGGGTCTTGGATGGTTTAGAGAATCTTCAGCTGCTGCTCCAACCAGCATGGAGTGACCTTGCCCCAGTGTGTGCAGAATGTGGCTCCCTCAGAGAGAAATCTAGTGCAGCTTTTCTTCAGTTCTTTTCTGTTTGGCATAAGCTAGGCTGGAGGAGAGGGAGTGTGTTCAGGCAGTGTGGGAATGGCAGCCAGTTACAGCTGGAAGCATCTCTGCCACTTGGGACAAAGGTGATGAGGGGAACCCTCCCACTGAGTCAGGAGGTTCAGGAAGGATCTCCCTTGCTTTCTAAACTCTTGAGAGGAGCCTAGGGGAGGCTGAGTCCAACCCTAGTCCCAGGCTTTGTCAGTGGTTTATGTCTGAGGGATTATACAGGTGTAACTGAATCTGTACAGGACTCTGTCCTGCAGGATTAAGGATGGCAAACCAGATGTGTTTGTGTAACTGAATGATTTATGTGTTTAGCTTGACTAAAACCCCTACAGAAGAAGAAAGGCATTCATCAGAGTTATTTACTGCAGAGAACAGGTAGCTGTGGCTTGCTAATACAGTGCACAGCTCCTTTGAAGCAATATTAAACAATATTAAAGCTAGCAAAATAATGAACAAGTCAAGACTGATGCCACTCACCCATCAATGGCTGTTGGAGAATCTATGAGGGGTGACCTTTGGGAGCATCCCTGCCCCAGGGAGGAAGAGCTGTGCACCCAGGAGAGCTGTTGCAGAAGTTCCTTTCCTTGAGCAGTGGAACTGGGCTTTTGCAGTGTGAGGTTGGTTGTTAAGAGGTAAATGTGCCAGCTCTGCAGTCTGCTCTCTGCACCTTTGGGTAAGTTATCTGTGCTCTCACCTGCTGACCACTTGCCACAGAAGGCCTTTGGGATAGTGGAGGGAGCCTGATCTTTGTCTTCTTCAACACCCAAAGCAGCTAAGCCTTCCTTCTCCATCACTGCTGACATTCACAGAGGGGCAGAGTTGGATCTGTTCACTCCCAGCTGTGCAGAGCATCCTGCTGCAGTCCCACACAAGTGCAGTCTGGAGGGATGGGAAACTCCTGCATCTGTGAGGGAGCTTTAGTCTTGCCAGAGGAGTGGCTGCTGCTGCTGCAGTTTGAGTCTTGAACCTTGGGTCACTTTCTAAAGCAGTGTTTGAAAGTAGCTCCTAGGTCAATGTGCTCCACATCTGGTCAGACTCTGTGCTGCATCTCATGCTGAAAAACATTGCTAGAGGGTGACAAACATTTTAGGCAGTCTTGAAATGAAGTATGTGAGCAACAGGCACTTGCTTTGGGGTGTGATGGGGGTGATCTGTCTGTTCAGGTGACTAGCTAGTGGATTACCTGTAGATCTGATGGACTGCATAGCAAATGTTTGGGCTAAATCAGTAAAAATGCAGCTCATCTGGAACCTGTGGCTTGGTCAGAGAGGCTGCCATGTTTAACAGGAGTAGCCTTTGCCAGTTCCCAACCCTCCCCTTGCTGGCAGTGTCCTAGTCTTGTGCTGGCAGCATGGGAAGTGCTCAACAGATTGGGAAATGAGAATGCTGGAAACTCTTTCCTGTAGGAGAAGTGATTTGCCCTTTCAGAATTGCTCAGCAGTGAGGATGTCAACTCTTTCTTACTGAGAACCAGGCTCTTGGGCTTTCATATCTTGCAGGGAAATGGGACTCCAGGATTGCACATGGCCTTGAATCTGTCTCAGCTGGGAGATAGGCAGAGTTCAGGCACAATAGGGAGCTGAAATTGGCCCCTAAAGCCTAGTCCCATAGCTCTCTTGTGTTTCTCCTGCTCTAAAAGCTCTCCTCTCCCCATGCAGTACTTTTTCTATGTGACTTGTTCTCAGCCTTGGTTTTTTCTTCCCTGCAGGTGTGGGTCAGGTGGTGCTTCAAGTGGCTGCAGCCACAAACTGCAAACATCACTATGGTGTGGAGAAAGCTGATATTCCAGCCAAATATGCTGAGGTGAGGTGTTTTGAAGGGGAGCTCCCCTGATTTGAAGGCTAACTCAGTGCTTTGGGGTTACTCTTAAGTGCTGGGTAGGAAGCAAAGCAGCTTCAGGCCCATTGCTTCTGCTTCTCAGGTCAGTGAGACCTGGAGCACAGCATGCTTGGGGAAGGAACTGTGTGTGCCCAGCAGTGCTTGTGGAGTGCACAGAAGGACCATTGGCAGGTTTCTGAAGTGATTTCAGGGCCAGGAGATGTAAAGCTGTGTTACAGTACTGGTGTAGGACCTAGTCTAAGCTTCACCTGAACACCTGCAGTCATCCTGTGCCTGAAATGACTGAAACAAGGCTCCCAGAGACCCTAGCATTCAGAGATCTAGGCACCAATTCACCAGACAAATAGCCTTTAACACCTCTAAGAGCTGTGTTTCTGCTTCCAGGAGGGATTGATGCACCTCTTTGGTGTCCTACAGCTGAGTTCACTTCAGAATCATAGAAAGGTCAGAGCTGGAAGAGACATTTAGAGGTCATCTAGTTCATGCCCTCTGCTGCAGGCAGGGACATCTCCAGCTGGAGCAGGTTGCTCACAGCCCCAAACAACCTGAGCTGGGGTGGTTCCAGGGATGGAACATCTCCCACCTCTCTGGGCAGCCTGGGCCAGGCTCTCACCACCCTCAGTGGGAAAAATTGCCTCCTTCTATCTAGTCTAAATCTCTGTCCTTCCAGTTTAAAGCTGTCACCCTTGTCCTGTCCCAACAGGTCTTGCTAAACAGACTGACTCCCTCTTTCTGAAAGGCCCTTGAGTACTGATAGCTTAGTTACTGAGCTGTTGCAGTGAGGCCTGTGTTGAGTGTCTGGGTAATAACTTCTTAGCAGGCACCTAAGCAGAGTCTTACCATAAGAAAAGCAGAATGTGTAGTGAGGCAGAAATTGTCTTTACACTTCTAATTCCATGCCAGTGGGGACACACAAAGGTGATGGCTTCCAGGGCAGACCTGGAAGGCAAATGAGCTAGCAGCAGACAATAAGGTTAGCTATGCCTTAGCCATAAGAAGTTTACTTTTCTCAGCAGACTGAACAGAAACTTAGCCTCTGTACTGCTCAAACAAGCTGACTCAGTCTGTACAAGCTAGAAAATTATACCTTAGAAAGGCAGGGAAAGTAAAAATAACCCCCCTTCATCCTCCTTTCCAGTGGTGTGGGCAAAAAGGCACAACCACAGTGGCAGAGAGGCTCAGACAAGCAGCTAAAAACCCATTCTGTTTCCTCTGCCATGGCCCAGTGGAAATTTCCAGCTGGAGCAGTCTGCAGTCCCTCTGGGTGAGCATTCTGGGCTCATCTCTGTGTGTAGCACTGAAGCTGAAGATCAGTGTTGAAGAGGGAAAGTGCAATCCTCACTTTCAGCAGTATCCCTCATGCCATTGTGCAAACACAAAGCTTCAGTGGAAATGGATAGCAAGCAGAAAACATTAACCACAAATTGCCTGGGAGCTGCTGGGGTCCCTTCAGTGTCAGAAGCACACTGGTGTTGCACAAGGTTGCTGGAGGAAGAAGCCAGGCTGGTTACAGACAGTGTCCTGTCATACTGAGCAGCTGAACAGCAGCTGCCTGGGCAGTTGGGGAACAATCTGCCCTCTCCCCTTTCTAAAGGACCAGTTTTCCTCCCCAGCTCTGACACAGAGCTCTTTCTAGTTAAGATTGGCTGTGGCAGCACATCTCTGGTTACTGTAACTCCTGCAGATGACTTTGAAAACCTTCAGCTGAAGAGAAGGGGTGTTGTGGGTTTGTTGCAGTGAAGGTATCTTAAAAACCCCATGAAAATGTAATTCCATCCAGAGTGTGAACATGCTGTGGATCTTTGTTTCCTCCTAAGCTCTGGGGTGCTTGGAAACATGAAGTTGTAAAGCCTGTCTGTCAGCACACAGTTGGAGTGACCTGCTGATGATGGAGGTCTTCAGCTCCAAGGTGTCAGGGAAGCCACAGTTCCTGCTGTGCTTCTCTCCCTCACCTCCTTTCCATGCTGTCTCCAAATTTGGACCCTCCCATGTCACAGAATGACAGAATGTTAGGGGTTGGAGATCATCTAGTTCAACCCCCTGGCAGAGCAGGGTCACCTAGAGCAGGTGGCACAGGATGGCATCCAGGTGGGGTTGGGATGCCTCCAGAGCTGGAGACTCCATCACCTCCCTGGGCAGCCTGGGCCAGGGCTCTGCCACCCTCAAAGGGAAGAAGTTTCTCCTTGTGTTCAGCTGGAGCTGCCCACGTTCCAGTCTGTGCCTGTTCCCTCTTGTCCTGTCCCTGGGCAGCACTGAACAGAGCCTGGCCTCATCCTCCTGACCCCCACCCATGAAGTATTGACAAGCACTGGTTTGATTCTCCCCCAGTCTGCTCTTCTCCAGGCTACCCAGCCCCAGGGCTCTCAGCCTTTCCCCAGAAGAGAGATGTTCTAGACCCCATATCCAGTCCCAAAGCTTAGGAGAGGCTTATTTCAGTCTCCCAAGACACTTGAGTTTCATTTTCAGATGTTGTAGAGGAGTGGCTGGACCTCAGGGCCCCTCTGAAGCCATGACCTGTGCTGCACATTGCCACTTCCTAGAGACAGGGCCAAGATTTTGGAGCTCCCTATGTGTAAAGCACCAAACTTACCTTGATGGAGGAGCTTTTGCTTCCTTCCTCCTGTGTTTGGGCCATGGAAAGCTGGTGCCAGCCACCTGGTTGGCTGGTAGCAGCCTTCCACCCTCCCCAGCCCTGCTCTGTTCAGCTGGAGCTTGCAGCACTCTTCCAGCTTGCCCCACAGGTGCAGTGCTGTGCATGCAGCTCTCTGCTCACCCTGGCAGCCCTGTCTGGGTCCTGTGTGCTCCTTAGGCTGGGCTGCACTCAGCCACCTCCTCACTGGGGAATTATGTTCCACAACCCAACAGCTCCTTGAAAATGGTGCTGTTTTGGTGCTGAGCAGTGCCAGCAATGCCTTTTCTGGAGGAAACTGAATGATGGAGGTTGTCTCTCTGCCTGCCCTTGGTGTGTTGATGTCTAAAAGTCCTAACCCAACCAACCAGAGAGCCTTGGGGGTCCTTGGGTGCTGTCAGAGCTGCACTGGCACTGGTTCCAGGAGGTGTCCTAACAGATGTTTCTGTTTTTCCTCCCTCTTGCAGACTATGGACAGAGAGTTCAGGAAGTGGATGAAATGGTATGGGAAAAAGCATGCAGAATACACAGTGAGTGACATTCAGCTGGAAAGCCTCCTGTCTCTCCCAGAACTCTGACCCCTGTTGATGTACAGAGTCTGTCAAGTCCTCTTCAGCATTCACCAGCCAAGCAGCAGGAGGAGTCCTGACTGCTTCCTGGCTTGGATCTTGAATCCTGAGGATGGTGTTCTCCAAGACATCCTCCCAGGCCTCTCTCTTTGTCCTGCCTGGTGTCTCATGGTGTTACTGGGAGCACTTTCAGCTCTCCTCAGAACCTCCTGGAAGATTCATTCTTCCAAACCCTTGTTGTTTTAACTGGGGCTGCCATGTGTCTCCTGTTTATGTTGTCTCTGTTTTCCCTTCTCTCTCCATGCTGTGGGGGCTCTGCTGCTACCCCATAAAAGGTGGCAGATCCTCCTTGGGGTGTCTGGAATCTGCTAGAAAGCAAAGCTGGAGGTGTTGGCTGTGTGGGCACCTGGGAGAGGTGGGGAGGGAGTGGGGTGGCAGGGGTTTGGACACTGGGGAGTGTGGGGTTGATGTTCTGGGTGAATGGCAGCACTGTGAGATGAGGGCAGAGAACTCCAGGAGCAATTAAAGAGGGCAGATGGTTTGCAGTTGGAGGTAGGGTGTGGCTTGGGGGCTTGGGAAGGATGGTGGGTGCTTCTGCTTTGGGAAAGGTGGGAATTGGGGGCTCTGAGGGTGGAGCTAGGGCAGGAGGAGTTAAATGGATCATGCCAGGGCATCTCTGCTGGGGGCTAGGAACACATCCTGTAGCTTTCCCCTTCCTCTGAAGGGTGCTGAATCCATGTGGATGTGTTTTCCACTCTGCAATGGCAGTGGGAAGCATGGGCAGTGTCTTACTCTGTCTTGTATCATTCCTTCCCCTTCCCCTTTTTCCCTCCTTAAATGCCATGAAGAAACCTCCCTGGTTCCTCCCTGTCCAGGGAGGAGATGTGTGTAGTCACAGGACCAGAGGAATCCCCTGGGGATTATGAAAAGAGATGTATTTATGCTTCTCCTCCCAGCATCCTGTGGTCAGGGCAGAGGCTGGATGGATCAGAGTTGTTCCCTAATGGCCTGGGGAAGTTGGGTCACTCTTTCCTGCTCTGACATTGCAGCTGGCAACCTGTGAGCAAGTGTTTGGGGAACTACTGCTTCATTTTCTCTTGTCCAGAGCCATTGTTGCTCTGGCCCTGGGATGGTTGGAACCCCATGGCTTCCACTGTTCCAGCAGTGTGGGCTCAGATGGGCAGCTGGAAGTGGCCAGCTCTTCTCTCCCAGTTCCCTGCTGCTCCTCAGAGGCTTTCTCTTCCAAGGAAGGATGCTACAAGCCTCCTTTTGGGAAGCAGGCTGGAGAGCTGACAGTGCCACCTGCCTCTGGGCACCTTCTCCCTGCAGTGCCTTGGCTTCAGGGGGTGCTGGGCTGGCTTGGAGCAGGAGTGATAGGAGGCTGCTAACTCTCTCCTGCTGTGGAAGCACTCCCATATGGCATTTTTCCACTGTGTCACCCAGCTGGCATGCCAGGAAAGGGCCTGTTCCTGAAGATCCTCTGCTCCTGAGCTCTGCAACTGCAAGAGCAGCCTAGGAGCCTGGCCTGCAATATTGAAAGCACATGGAGTGCTGTGGGCAGGGAGCATTTCCATGTGGTGTGTTCCAAGTGGCAGAGCCTGGTGCTGGCTTCAGACACAGCTGCTGCTTTGCTTTGCTGGGTTCCTTGGCTTTTGGAACTGCCTTTTCTGCAGAGTGGTTAGGCTGCAGTTTCTCTTGAGTGTGCAGTTTGCTTTGCTGGGAGGAGTTGAGCATCTGCAGTGCTGCTTGTCTGAAAGAAAGCTGCTTCCCTACCACCTTGGCTTAGAGATGCTTGAAGATGCCTTGGCCTTTCACATGCAGGCACACAGGGCAGGTCCTGTTTCCATCATCCAACAGCCTGGGCTTCTGCCAAACAGTTCCTTTTCTTCAGTAACTCCCTAGCATTTCCCACAGGTCACTGTTAGGAAACAGAGAGCTAACTGGTCTTCTAATGCACCTAGGAGACCCTGGAGTCTTTATCTCCTGCAGAGTGCTCAGTGGAGTCCCAAATTCCAAATGCAGACCAAAGAAGCACAGACTGTCAGCAGCAGAGCTGAGCTTGTGGATTCCACCCCAATACTTTGGGCAGTCAGATGAAAACTAAATATTTGGAGAAGAAGAAAGGGTTGGAGAGGGGGAAGCTTGGCAGAAGTTCAGTGGGAAGAAGGCTCAGACCCCACCTGCAGCTCTGGCTGCATCCTGTGGATGGTGGCTTAGGCTTCATGCACATAGCAGCTGCTGCCTGGCTGTAAAAGTCAAAACTCTGCTTCAGAAGGCAGCAATAAATCCTGGAACTGGGCCTGCAGGCCTGTGTGGTGTTTTGGTTTCTTGAACAGCCAAGGGCCTCATGCAATTGGAAGTTTCCAGTCCAAATGGAGTTTTGATTTCTCCCTGAGAAGTGATGTGCTGCTTCTCTTAGCTAGCACTGCTCTGGTAAGGCACCAGCTGCTGGCCCTTGGCAGCCCTGCCACCAGCAGGTTCACCTCCTCCCCTTCCCTGCTGGAACATTCCTGTGAGCTTGACCAGGTGAATTCTGGGGAGCAAGGTCCAGTGACAACATTTACCCCAAGCTCTGACTCTCCAGGTGTATTTCCATCCTGTTTTGCCTACAATCACAGCAGAGAATGGTTCCATACCAACCATGCAGAGTCCCAGAGGCCTCCATCCCAGCATGGAGGGGGCTGGAAGGGACCTCTGGGGATCAGCCAGTCCAACCCCCCTGCTCCAGCAGGGGCACCCACAGCAGCTTGCCCAGGGTCACCTCCAGCTGCCTTGGCAATCTCTCCACACAAGGAGACTCCACAGCCTCTCTGCAAAGCCTGGGCCAGGGCTCTGCCATGGATATGCAGATCTTTCCAGTAAACCAGAGCAGCACTGGGCAGTGCTGACTGCAAGTTAGTTACCCCAGCAGCTGGTGGTGAAGTGTCCTGAGCCATGCTGGGTGGCCAGGGTTTCTGCAGAGCTGCAGCTGCTAGCACTGGGTTCCTGCTGCAGCTGTGGGTTGGGCTGATCCAGCTGGGGCAGGAGAAAGGTTCTCATCACACATTGCCTTGTCATCTCCTGGCCTCCAGCTGCTGCTCATGGTCCTGTGCAGTGACCTGAGTTGCATTTCAAGTGAGGAGCTGGTCAGGCTCATGATTCAGAGTGGAAGGAAAGCCAGGAGACTAACACCTACTGCTAAGGACCTTAGGGTTTGGAGTCAACTGCTGAGCTTCACCTTGCTGGAAACATTTGCACCCTTGTGCTCTGGGTGTGTGTTGGTGATGTCCAACTCCTGGCCTGTTGGGGATGATCCTTCTGAAGGGATACCCTGTGCTCCTAGGGATGCTTTTCATCATCAGCAGCAGCTGCTCCAGCCTTTTGGACTAGGATGTCTCACTTCCAACACAGCTTTCTTTACTTCACCTCCTTTTCTTTTCTCTCCTTTCCCTTCCCATGGGGCTGGGGAGTTTGCAAGGTCAGCCTTACCCCATCCTCTTCAGGAGGAGTCATCTGAAGGGAACAGGAGACTTGGCTGAGGTCATTAAGCCTGGATAATTAGAGGCTGTCTGAGGGAATTTCTGCATGTGTGCAGCCATCAGATGAAAAAGGCAGCATTGCAATTAAGAGGCAGATGGCTTTGCATGGTTTCTGACTGTAAAGATCCTCATGTGGCCTTAAAATCAGAGCCACCTCCAGGTATCTAGGGCACAGTGCTGAGATTGTCAGGCAGCAGGCACTGCCTGAGTGTTCTTCCTGGAGAAGAAAGTTCCCAGTGTGTCCTCAGTGCCTGCTACCTGTTGTAACTCTCCTAGGGGAAGGTCTTCTGCCAGTCCTGGGTCAGCAGTGGAGCTGGTGGCAGCTGCAGTCACACCCTGGGCTTCTGCTGAGGACAAGGATTTGTTCTGCTCTTGTTTCCTCAGGGTTGTTGTGACAGGATCCACTGCCCTGTCCCATGAAAGCTGTTTTAGCAGGAGGTGGAAATCAGCTACAAGTCCTCCAAAGAAGTGCAGGGAAACACAAGCCAGCACTGCTGGGGGCTGGAGGGGCATCTCCAGCACCCCTCTGTCTGCTCAGAGGAAGCCCCAGTGCTTGCTGGTGGTGCTCTGGTTCTGCCCCATGGAGCAGAGGTGATTCTGAGGGCGTACATCAGGGGGAGCCTGGCAGCTGGAAGCTTGCAGGCTGCTTGTTCCCTGAGTTTGGGGTGTCCTGCCTGGCTTCTTTTCCTGGGAATCTCAGTTTGTGGAGGAGCTGGGTTGTCTCTTGTTGCCTGCCAGCAGCTCCTGGTGTGGGGCACAGCTGCCATCACCTGTGCTTCCAGAGCTCCCCTGCTGAGCAGTGCCCTGCAGCCCAGGTGGGGCAGGAGAGCTCTTTGTCCCAGGTACTTCTGAATGCTCTGTTTCAGCAGGAAACTGGGGATGTTTTGCTATTTGAAAAGCCCTCCAAACATCCCCTGTGGCTTTGAAACCATGCCACGTTTGGGAGGTTTGGACTCGTGCCTCCAGTTATTTTTGCAGAGAACAGGAAGCTAAAAATAGCCCAGTGTACTTTTCCAGGCAGAAACGAGTGGCTTGGGGGAGCCAAAGCTTTGCAGGGAGGCTGCTGGAATCAGCCCTTCTCTGCCTGGATTTATGGCTGTGTGGATGCTGGGCAGAGAGAGCATTAGCAGAGAGACTCCCAGCACGGTGCTGGGGCCAGAACCGAGCTCTCCTCCACACCCCAGGGCCTTGACCTTCCTCAGCTGTTGCTCTGCTGGCTGCTGGGTGCACACCCACTGCAGTTTAGCAGGGCTGGCTGCCCCCAGGCTGGGACCTGCTGCCTCACATGCTGTTGAGAGTCTTTCTGCTGGCTCTGGAGAGCAAATGGGATCTGTTTGGGGTTATTGTCTTGTTGCTGGTAAGGAAAAAAAAATAAAGCCCTGAATAAAAACCTAGTTTGGGTTCTAAATTTAGAGGCAGTGCAAGCTGGCAGCTCCCTGAAGAGGATTTGCCTGAGCTAATTATCCTTTCAGCTAAGGCATGTCTCCTGCATTGTCTCAGCAGCTGCATTACAGATGGGGAGATTTACCTTTCCCAGAGAGGGGAGGAACCTGCTGGGGGCTGGGGACACTGATGGGAAGAGATTTGGGTGCATCTCTTTGCACAGGCATGCCACCTTCTCCCTCTGTGACCCTAATGGACCATGTTCTGCTGCTGCTTTGGTTCCTGCAGCCCTTGGCCAGGAGTTTGTCAGCTGCAGTGGCCTTGCCACTTCTTGCTTTGCTCTCAGAGCTCTTGTAAAGGCCAGAGCTGGATTGGATTTTGTTGGATTCCCTGTGGCAGATGATGGGAAAGGTTCTGCTTCCCTCCTGTAGGCCATCAGGGATTGATCACTGCTCCCCAAGTGGAGAAGCTGAGGGAACTGAGCCTCAGGAGTCAGTCAATGGCTCTTGGAGCCAGGTTAGCATGTGGCAGACCACTCCTCCAGGGATCACTCTCTTGCTTCCAGAGGGGGAAACAGCAGCAGTTTTCTCCCCAGCACAGCTGAGCAGCTGGTTGTTGTTGCTGTATCCCAGGGTTTTTCCTGGTGAGACTTGGGCTAGGTGTGAGCTGGGGCAGCGTTACAGTGGCAGATGGAGAGACTGAGCCAGGCCTGGGCCTCATTTCAGCTGGAACATGGCTCTGTCCTGCAGGGAAGGGCTGAGGGGAAGCTGTTCATCCTCCATCTGTGTAAGAGGTTCAGGGGTGGAGGTGCTGGGGTTAGGACTGTGCCCCTCCTGAGCACACAGGGCAGGACAAACAGGCAGGGGAGCTGATGCCATGTGAAGTACAACAGCCACCTAGGTTAGATATCCAGAGCTTTGTCTGAAGCTTGGTGTTCCAGAATAGATTCATGCTGCACTGGTTCCTTGTCCTCTTGCTTTACACTCATGCCTCCTTATTTTCAGCTGCTTTTCTTTCTCCTGTCAGTGGATGGAAACCTCCTGTAGGCACTGGAGGGTGGAGAGCTGCAGGAGAGGAGCAGAAATGACCTGCAGAAATGATGGGAAAATAAAGATAGCTGCCTTGCATGTGGGTTTTGTTCTGCTGTGTCCTGGTTACTGAACCAGGAGACTTCTTACTGCAACACCAGCTGAGACTCTGAGCCAAAACTCTCCTCAAAATAACCTAGAGATGATTTGGGCTCCATTCCCAAACAGGGCTTTTAGAGGGCTCCAGAAATAGTGCTTCCTCCTTTGAAGTGAGAAGAACTCAGGACTGTTTAGAGCTCTTCTGCTTTGGGTTTTGGGAGCACCCAGCAGTGTGGTGTTAAGTTGGGTCTCTCAGTTGATTCTCCCAACAGCTGCTTTGTTTCTGCTGCAGCAGGGGTAGCAAACAGGCATCCCCTCCCAGCAGGTGTGTCATTCTGCTTTAGAAGCTTCTTTCAGCCTAGCTCTGTGCTGGAACAGATCATTCTGGCTAGCTTTAGTCATTCTAACTTGCTGGGTTAGGATCACAGAGCCACAGATTCATTCTGCTTGGAAGCTCTCTGAGATCATGGGATCCAAGCAGCCAGCCAGCACTGTCCTGCTCACCACTGAGCCATGGCCCCAGGCACCACAGCTCCACACACACTTCTGGAACTCTGCCATGGAGGATGATTCCAGCATCTCCAGGACAGCCTGGGCCAGGGCCTGATAACCCTCTTGGGGAAGGAATTCTCCCTGATACCTAACTGGAACCTTCCCTGGTGCAGCTTGAAGCCATTCCCTCTTGTCCTATCACTCATTCCCTGGGAGAAGAGCCCAAATCCCCCTTGCTGCCACCTCCTCTCAAGTAGAGTGGCAGAGAGTGAGGAGGTCTCCCCTGAGCCTCCTCCAGCCTAGACAAACCCCAGTGCCCTCAGCTGCTGCTCACAACACTTGTGCTCTAGACAGCAAGCTTTGCTGCACTCCAGGCTCTTTGCAAGGTTCTTGATCTCTTGCCTGAGAGCCCTCAGTGCCTCTGTCCTTCCCAGGGGCTCAGGCAGGTTTGCCTCCACTTGGCAGCCCTTCTGTGGCTCTGAGGGTGTCAGGTTGCTCTGCTGGGAGCAGCAAGGTGTGGTGGAAGGGCACCAGGCTCTGGTGCTTCACTGGGGCAGGTATCCTGGCTCAGCTGGCTAGTTTGGAAGTAGCCTGAGTGTGTCTGCATTGCACTGGTGGAGTTGTCAGCTGGAGGAGAAGTGCTCAGCTCTTCCCACACAGAGGAATGTAGCTGTGCAGAAGGAGGATGCAAAGCACTGGGGTTGCTTTGATGTTGCTGAGCTTCTGATAGAAGCCACCATCTGACTTGCCCCTTCCAAGTGTGCCAGCATCATTAACTATGGAGTTGCAGATTGTTTCTCTCTTCTCTTCCTCCCCTAGCCCTCCTCCTGCCTTGCTTGTGGCTCAGCCAGCAGCATGGCCCAAAGCTGCCTCTCTCATTTTGCACTCACTGACAGGATTCTGGGGAAGAGCTGAGTGGCTCTGGGTCCCAGGCTGGCCTGGGACTTGATGTGGCTTCATCAGAAGGTGCTGTGTAAGTCTGGAGACACAGCTAGCACTGGTTTCAACTTGATTTCCAGCTTGGAAATGTTAGCAGCAGTCAAGGTTTATGTTTAGCCCCAGATCCTTGTCTGCCTCTTGCAGTGAGAGCCTGAATGAGGAGCCAGTGCTTCCCCAAGCACTGTGCTGAGGCTCTTAGCTCTGCTTCCACTCTGCTAAGAGAGGCTTGAGCCAACCACAGGGGTCAGTGGGGGCATGAGGAGGCATCTGCTGATCCTTTGTGCTATGAGTGCTGCGTGGCATTGCTGCCTTCTCCACCCAGCACAGCCTTCAGAGGGCAGGGGGGGCAGCTGGAGACCTTTCCCCAGCCACTCTGTTGGGTGGGAGCAGAGGGGGAGGCAGCTCTGGGACCCAAGGAGGAGGCAGAGGCAGCTCCTGGCCTGGCTGCTTTATCTCCTCAAGGCTTCCTTGCCACAGAGGTGGTGCAAGGTGTTGGGGCTCCTGCAGGGGCAAGGGGCCAGGGAGCAGAAAGGAGCAATATTAACTCCTGTGTGTGGTTTCTTTTGTGTTCTTTGTCTTTCTCTAAGCTGGAAAGAGGTGACTTCCTCTCAGAAGAATGGAGAGAGAGAATTGCCAACACAAGGTACAGTACAGCACTTGAATGCTGCTTTATGAACTGGCTGTTGGGGAGTGTGGAGAGTGGAAATTGGGAGCCTGGCCAGCTCCTTATATAGAATTTCCAGAGCAAATAGCAAAAGTCTAGCTGCCAGCTTCTCCACTGGCCTCTTTAGATCCTGTTTGCTGACTGGAGGGATGAATTCAATCCATATCCCCTGATATTACACACAAGGGTGTAGCCAGGAGAAACCCTGCTTGTAGAGAGAGGTGTGAACCCCTCTGGTTTGCATCTCCTTGCAGTGGGAGTCAGCAGTGCTGGCAGAACTCTGCTCAGCAGTGCAGCAGCCAGGCTCACCTCCCCCCTCAACAGAAAGCAGAAGACCCCAGGGAGGCTGCTCCAGCTGAAACTGGGATTTCATTTCAGCTGATTGTCTTGGAGATCTGTGCCAAGGCTTGGACTCCTCCTGGGTGGCAGCAGAAAGGGAGGAAGTGTGTTCCAAAGCAAGAACATGCTCTGCTGTGTCTCTAGATGACCTTCCTGGGTCCCTGTGTCAGGTGGGGCAGTGGGAAGCAGTTGGCAGAGGCTCTCTGGGAGTCTTCAGGCTGTGGCACTTTGAGGTTTGCTTCCAGGAGCCTGTCTGAAGAGCACCCAGCAGGGAGGCTCTGCCAGGCTGATGCCTTCTGCATTGCTGTGTGCCTCACTTAAGCTTCTGGAGGTGCCTTTTAATCTGTGGCCAGCCTTGCCCCAGCCCTGCAGCCTCCTGGAGCTTTGCTCTGTGTGCTCCCAGTTCCCCAGCCCCATTCCTCTGCTGGCTGGGCAGAAAGGAACCAAATTCCCTGGTTGCTTTCAGCTGAAGCCTGTATCTGCCTGCAGACTTCCCTGTGGTGTCCAGCTGCTTGTCTGCCTGCTGACCCCCAGCCACCTTGCTCTCTGAGAGGGAATTTCAGCCTTGCTCACAGCTGCTGGAGTTTGTTCCCCTGCAGACTGTCTGAGGGATGCACAGCAAAGCCTCCTCTCCTAGGGAGGGAGGGGAAGTGTCACCTGGGGGCTCCTGGGCTCCTGTCACAGGCTGAGGAGAGGTGGCTGGGGGCTGCTGGGCTCCTGTCACAGGCTGAGGAGAGGTGGCTGGGGGCTGCTGGGCTCCTGTCTCATGCTGAGGAGAGGTGGCTGGGGGTTGCTGGGCTCCTGTCACAGGCTGAGGAGAGGTGGCTGGGGGTTGCTGGGCTCCTG
>VWZX01002915.1:130521-218217 GCA_013399015.1 Galbula dea | reverse complement strand
CATCCCCAGTAGCTGCCCCCTGGCCCCCCAGGGATCCCCAGTAACTGCCCCATTGCCACCAGGGATCCCCAGTAACTGCCCCATGGCCCTCCAATGATGCCCAGTAACTGCCCCATGGCCACCAGGGATCCCCAGTAACTGCCCCATGGCCCACCAGGGATGCCCAGTAACTGCCCCATGGCCCACCAGTGATACCCAGTCCCCCCACCATGGCCCTCCATTGCCTGGGGTGTCTTTTCTCCCCTCTCAACCTCTTGCACCAGTAACAGTTTGATTTGGTGATGGTAGCAAGCAGCAACAGCAGTGAGTATTTCTGAGAAGCAGAGTGTGACCTGCCCAAAGCAGTCAGGGCTTCCCAGGGTGCAGCTTTGGGCTGAAGGAAATAATTGGGCTCTGTTGTAAATCCTAAAACCCCCAAACTTAAGCTGTTTGTTTTTTTAATGGTAAGGGCTGATAGTTTAGTTTTCCTTTCAGCTTTTGTTGGGTGGTGGCTGGAGAGAAGTGCTGGGGTGTGGGGAAGGTTCAGGTGCTCTTTAGAGAAGGAAGAAACTCTGGTTCCCTTCCCAGAGGGGGCTGAGGCTCTGAGCCTGGGGCTGAGTGACCCCAAACAGCTGTGAAAGGGAGATGAGGGTGGCTTTAAATACAAGGGCTTTGGGAGCTGTGTGTGACAGGCACTAACTGGGAATGAGAGTGTCCTGTTCCTGATGGAACTGTCTGCAGATTTGATGTGCTCTCTTTTGGAAGTGGTTTAAGATCTGAAGTGATCCTGGAGCTGCCACTTGAGAGCTGCCTGGCAGGGCTGCTCCCAGGGACTGGGAAGTCATTTCTTGTGCTGATGTCCAAGTGGTGGCTGTATTGGGCTGCTCCTGAGGGCCCTGCTCTGCTTAGATGTGCTGAGCAGTTGTTTCTAGAGGAAGCAGTGTTGGCTCACTTGGCTTTTTCTCTCCTTTGTCTTTCTTCCAGGTGGGAGAATTGTCTCCTCCAAACCTTTTGCACCTCTGAACTTCAGAATCAACAGTCGAAACTTGAGTGGTATGGTTGCCCTCTTTGCTCACTCCAGCTGTGCTCTGCTCATTCTCTGAGCTTTTGGGGGCTGTTGGGGCTCTGGAAAGAGTTCTTTAAGCAAGGAGAGGAATGCTGCTGTGTTACTGTAGCCCATGTGCCAAGGTGTCATGGGTCTAAAACCAACCCCAGCCAAGCCTGGGACAAGCAGACACCTTGGGGTTCACCCTGCTGGGTTTAATGTCAGTAATATCAGTGATTCCCTGGCTCAGCATCCTCTAGAGTTGAAGAGAAATGAGGTGGTGCAAGGGGCTGATTCAGCTCTGTAACTCCAGAGAGCTGCAGTGCCTAACTCCCACAGGAGATCCTGACACCCTAGCAGTCTAGCCATGGGCAGGTAAATGCAGCACTCATCATCTGGGAGGCTTTAGAAGCTTCACCTTGTCCTCTGCCCTGCAGCTGGATCCAGCCCACACACACCCAGCTGCTGTCTCTGCTTTGTTGCTGCCCAGGGTTTGTGTTTCTCCTCCCTTCTGACCATGGCAGAGCTGCTGTTTGCCACTGTTGCCCTTTGCAAGCCTGGCAACTGCATCTTCCTGAGGTTCTCAGCTGCTAACACCCTGGGTTGGTGGCTTTGCTCTTCTGGCCTGGTTTGCAGGCTGTGTTTTACACATCTTTACTGTAGCCACTGCAGAACACTCCCTACACTTTACCCATGCCTCCTTCCCCTCCTGGGGCAAACATGGCAAGGAACAGAGGGAGCCACAACTCTGGCTGTTCAATTTGTGGCCTGAGCCTCCTGCTGAAGAGCTCAGGAATAGTCATCTGAAGGCTGTCATGGAGGCATTTCACTGAGGCAGTGCCACTGGGAGTTATTTTCACTAAGCTTGGACTGCTGGGAATGTCCTGTGCCTGGGACACCCAAAACTGCCTTTGCCTTCCTTTTGCTTCCTATCTTCTGTGCAGTCTGCTGGTTTGGAACCTTGGTAACCAGTGGGTGCTGGCTTGCCAAGCCTCTGTGGCCATGCACTTGAAAATAAGTGGCAGAAAAGGCAGAGCTCCTGAAAGCTCCTCAGAGCTGAGATCAGGCTGTCAAAGCTCCCTAGAGCTGAAATCAGGCTGTTCAGAGCTCCCCAGAGCTGAGATCAGGCAGTTCAGAGCTCCCCAGAGCTGAGATCAGGCTGTGCAGAGCTCCTCAGAGCTGAGATCAGGCTGCCAGTGCTCCCCAGAGCTGAGATCAGGCAGTTCAGAGCTCCCCAGAGCTGAGATCAGGCTGTGCAGAGCTCCCCAGAGCTGAGATCAGGCTGTGCAGAGCTCCCCAGAGCTGAGATCAGGCAGTTCAGAGCTCCCCAGAGCTGAAATCAGGCTGTCAAAGCTCCTCAGAGCTGAGATCAGGCTGTTCAGAGCTCCCCAGAGCTGAGATCAGGCCGTTCAGAGCTCCCCAGAGCTGAGATCAGGCTGTGCAGAGCTCCCCAGAGCTGAGATCAGGCTGTGCAGAGCTCCCCAGAGCTGAGATCAGGCTGTGCAGAGCTCCTCAGAGCTGAGATCAGGCTGTGAGAGCTCCCTAGAGCTGAGATCAGGCAGTTCAGAGCTCCCCAGAGCTGAAATCAGGCTGTCAAAGCTCCTCAGAGCTGAGATCAGGCTGTTCAGAGCTCCCCAGAGCTGAGATCAGGCAGTTCAGAGCTCCCCAGAGCTGAGATCAGGCAGTTCAGAGCTCCCCAGAGCTGAGATCAGGCTGTGCAGAGCTCCTCAGAGCTGAGATCAGGCTGTGAGAGCTCCCTAGAGCTGAGATCAGGCAGTTCAGAGCTCCCCAGAGCTGAGATCAGGCTGTGCAGAGCTCCCCAGAGCTGAGATCAGGCTGTTAGTTTGCTGAGAAGACCAAGAGTGCCCCAGTAAAGCCTGGTACAGCAGACTGGAGCTAGGGGAGATCCAGGAAGGCACTCCTGAGGTTTCCATTAGGAGACCTGCCTATGTAAATGCATTTTTTTGGTCTCTCAAGCCCTTTTTTCCCTGGCTCCTGACCAGTTTGACACCTCTCTTGCTAGGCTTTGGAGACTGCAGTTAATACAAAGGTGGCTGGAAGGCAGAGGGGCCAGGGCCTGTCAGTTGAGCTAATTCTTCTGCAGCTTTCAGCCCAGAGTGGGTTCCTTGGACATGTTTCCTGTAAGGCTGGATTTTGTACATCAGCTTTATTTAGTGCTTCATGGGGGTGTTGGGGTGCTAGGACTGGAGTCAATGAGGTTGCTTAGCATAAGAAGAGAAAAGAGTTTTTACTGATAGGAAACTTCCAGGGGTTCAGGTAAAAGGGCTTGAAATAAAATCACCTTTTGAATGCTACAAACAGGGAAGGGGAAATGTGGGAATCAAGTTTAGGTCTGAATCCCATTCTGGGAGCCTCCTGCATTTGGGAAATGCCAACATCAACTAACCATGTGTGAGATGGGGCAGCTACTGGGAGCTGGTGGCATCAAACTGGGCCAGTATCTTCATGTACAGAGCAGGTGAACTCTGCCAGGCTGGCTTCCTCCTGCTGCCACACAAGCTTTCCCATAATACTTTTACTTACTGGGGGTTTTTGTGTGTCTGAGGGGGATTTGGGTGCTGTGGCTTGCATGGTTTCCCTGATGTCTTGGTCTAAAGTAGGACCAGTACATAGTGGAAAGGAGAGAGCTTCCAGAAGCAGGCTGCCTTTTTCCTCACTGCCAGTTTGTCCTCAGCAGTTCCATCTGGCAGAGGAAATGGAAATGTGGGAAGAGTTGGGACAAAGCAAAACAAGGATTAAAATGTGGTTAAAATAGTGGTTGAAGTCAGTGAGTCCTGAACCTTGCTTTTTGATTCTTCTGGCTAATTCTCTTATTTAATGAGCAGTGTGCAGTCCTGCCCCTGAGCCCAGTGGTTCTGGCAGTGGTTAGACACATCCCAGACCTATTAATTCTAGGGAACACAACAAAGAGAGGCCAGAAAGCAAATAGAAAACATGTTTGTCCCCAGTCCAAATATAGTGCAGTTCCTATTTCCATGGCTTGGATCTGATGTTGTTCTGTTCCTGGTGCTGTCCCATGGATTCCTGCCTGTTCCTGCAGATGTCTTGTTGCTGGCTCCTTGGCAAAGCCATATCTGAGAGCCAGGAAGGTTCCATTCCTTAAGAGCCTGCACACAGCACCTACTAGCACTGGGATTTGACTGTCTCTGAAGGAATGAAGGGCAGATCTTCCACTAGGCTTAGGTTCTCTGCAGGGTGCATGTGGCAAGAGAGTTGAAAGTGCTTTTTGAAGTCACTGCAGTGCTTTCCTCTAGGCCATTGCTCCCTGGCTACAACACTGACCTTTGTCTTTTGGAAGTGCATGGCCAGCTTGAGCTGAGGAGAACCTGACTGGCAAAGAGAGCAAGCTCTGGTTCACTAACTTGGCTTTCTTCCTGCAGATATTGGCACTATAATGAGAGTTGTGGAGCTGTCACCACTGAAGGGCTCTGTGTCCTGGACAGGGAAGCCAGTCTCTTACTACCTGCACACTATTGACAGAACCATAGTGAGTATGAAACCAGCCCTGCCTGCCTGCCCTGTTCTGGCCTCACGAAGCCAGCTTCACTTCATTCTTCTTGGCAGCTGTTTTCATCTCCCTCTGGGGGTTTACAGCCCTGTGCAGCCTAGCTGAAGGTGCAGATTGCTGCCTGGCTGCTTCAGCCCCAGGGCAGAGTGGGCAGAGATTTGCCAGTATAGGTGCAGAGATTTCACCAGGATTCCCTCTCATTGCTCCAGAGTGTGTAACTCTGCAGGGTGGGGGAGCTTCCACCCTGAGTAAAGACTCTGGGGGTCTTTAATCCCTTCAGTTTGCTTTGTGGTGTGCAGACCAGTTCATTCCTCCCTATTTCAAGCAGCAAATCTCAGTTGCAGTTGAGCTTTCAGTGGCTGTGTGGAGCCAGAGCTCCCTAACAGTGCTGAGGCATTCACTGGCTTCTGTTTTTTTCTTTATTATTATTATTATTGAGTTAAAGAAAGCAGAAAGAAGCCTGTAGTAATGTAAACTTCTGTGGAGAACTGGTGTGTTCCCAGAGTAAGTGTTTGCAGTGTGACAATAAGAGGGTTTGTTTCTCTAAGGCTGCTGTAGTCTGATGATGCCTTTGGTAAAGGATGTGCTAGAGAGCAGATAAATGTTTTAGCAGGGCACAAGACTGAAGGAGCTTGACTGAAAAGAACCTTCTGTTGAGTGGAGATAGATGACACAAAGCTCTCAAACAAGGATAGGCAGTGGTGAAGATGAGCAAACCTTGCTGAGGCTTGGATTCTGTCCTGCTCCACAAGGTGTCTTGTTGCTAGAAAGGATGTAAATGGCTTTTTGATGGGGCTTATCAGGATTTCTGATGGAGCTTATCAGGAGAGCAGTCAGGGTTTCTGCTGGAGCTTATCAGAAGGAGGGTTGAGCAGTCAGGATTTCTGCCCTTCTGCAGTTGCCTCAAGTGAATGAATCTGTTGTTCCCATGTACTCAGCTGTCATGACTCTGACACTCTCTCTTCTTTCTGTTTGCAGCTTGAAAACTATTTTTCTAGTCTCAAAAATCCAAAACTCAGGGTAAGTTCCAGTCATTTTCTGTGGAAACCTCACAGTAAGGGAGCAGCCACTCAGGGGCTGAGGGAGTCCCTTGGTACAGATGGGCAGAGCTGGTAGAAAATCAGATGTTCTTGCTAAGCAGCAGATGCCATCCAGCACTAACACAATCATGTCCAGGAGCTTTCTGGTGGAGGATAATGAAGCAGCCACGAGGTATTTTTGCACTGAAGGTCTATAAAGAGCTCTTCTTTCATTAAAGACCTGAAGCATAGGAAGGAAAGGGGAGTTTGACTCTATCCCAGCCTTCATCTGCATGAACATGAAGCTGGAGAGTGCTCTGAGGTGTTACTTCTGGGGCATGCTATTTGAGACATCAAATGTGTTGTCACTGGCTGCACTCTCTGCTGTTGCACATGGAATTAAAATGCCAGCAGGTTTTGGAGGCTCTGCTGGGTTGTGTTAGGCTGAACTAACCGGTGGGGCTGCTCTTCCCAGGAGGGGAATTAAGGGAGGCCACCTGATTGCAAACTTCAGGTGAAACATCTTCAGCCTGGCTTGCTTAGTAAATGTTGAAAGCAGGCTAATGGGAGCTCTGAGACTGGGCTATTTCAGTGCTGGAGTCAAACCTAGGAGAAGCAAGACTTCTCAGACTCAGAAGAGGAAATACAGGGTGACATCCATGTGCTTTTAACCTTCCCTGCTGCTCAGGGTGAGGCAGTAAATCTGCATCCATGGGGTCTGGCTGATAACTTGCTTAAGCTGGAGAGGTGTTGGATTTGCCAGCATTGCTGTGCAAATTAAACCTTCCCTGGAAGGTACAAGAAAGGCTGGGAGTGAGTTCTCTTGTCTAGTGCAAAACCAAGCTTAAAAGGTTGCTGCATTTCTTCATCTCCTCTTGCAGACTTGGTTCGAGTTGAATGAAATGTTGATTCCTGGCTTTGCCACTTCAAGTCCTGGGAGGTTCTTAAAGGGCTGTAGCCACAGATGAGATGTTGAGGATGTCAGCAAAGCTATTGAAATACTGAGTAACTGAACCAACCCCAAAGCTGTAACACCAGTGTGTGATCTGGGGGGTTAGAATAAGAGAGGAGATTGAGGCTTAATCTCCTTTGCACTGTGGCTGAACGTTTGCAGCTCGTTGTAGCAGATAATGGAGTGCAGAATGGTGACTTGCACTTCCCTGGCAGGTACCTTCCTCTTCCCACTGAGAGCTGCCTGAGGCAGGATAAGGTTTTCCCTTGCTGGTAGCAAAAGGTTGGAGCTTTTAACTAGACCTTGTTTGAGTTTTAACTAGACCTTGTTTGAGTTTTAACTAGGCCTTGTTTGAGTTTTAACTAGCCCTTGTTTAGTCTGTTTTAACTAGACCTTGTTTAAGAGCAGTGACAGCTGAACTCTTGTGCCAGACTTAGGTGGGGAACACAATGCTTTGTACTCCAGAGTGGTAAATAGAGGAAGGAATCACTAAAGCTTTAAACCATCTCTGCAGGAGGAACAAGAGGCAGCTAGACGTCGTCAACAGAGAGAAAACAAGAGCAACACAACTACTCCAACGAAGGTTCAGGAGAACAAGGTGACCATCCTGTGTCCTCATGCACTAGATGTGTTTTCAGCCCTGCATGAACTCCTAGCCTGTGTCAGGAAAGGGCTGATTCTGGCTGTGTTCTGAACATGGAAACTGGTTTAGCTCTTGCTGTGGCTATGAGGATGCTGAAGTGACTTAATAAAAGCTGCACTGGGGAATGGCACCACTAGCTCTGGAAGAAAGTGTGTTGCAGGATGAGTAGAACAGTTAGTTGGGTGTCCACCTTCAGCACCAGCTGGCTGAGCTCTCCCTGAGTCATAGCCCATTGTTTGAGTGGAGTTCAGAGTGTGCTGAGTCTCTCCTGCAAAGACTCAGTTTCTTTCTCACTCCAGTGCAGAGTGTTGGGAGAATTGCATTGACTGTGCATGCACAAAGATAAAAGTGTTGAAGGATAGGATGTTCAGAGGCCTGGAGCTCCTCTGCTATGAGGTCAGGCTGAGAGAGTTGGGGTTGTTCAGTCTGCAGAGGAGAAGGAAGGCTCCAAGGAGACCTTATTGTGGCCTTCCAGGATCTGAAGGGGGCTACAAGAAAGCTGGGGAGGGACTTTTTAGGAGGTCAGGTAATGACAGAACCAGGGGAAATGGGTGTAAGCTAGAGGAGGGGAGATTTTGGTTGGATATTAGGAGGAAGTTCTTCATTATAAGGGTGGTTAGACAGTGGAACAGGTTGCCCAGAGAGGCTGTGGAAGCTCCATCTCTGGAAGCTTTTAAGGCCAGGGTTGATGGGGCCCTGGTCAACCTGATCTAGTGGGAGGTGTCCCTGGCAGGCAGGGGGGTTGGAACTAGATGATCTTTGAGGTCCCTTCCAACTCTGACCCTTCTGTGATTCTATGATATAGTCAACACAGATTGAATACCAGCTTCTCTTAGACTACAGTTACAGATTTCCTGTTCTGTAGGGAATAAACCCAGCAGAGAGTGAGCACAGCTCCCTGGGTGTGTGGGGCAGCTCCTCCCCCAGCTTCACTGCAGTGCATCCCTTCCCTAGAGCCAGTAACCCCAGTTACTAATGCTTGCTTAGAAGGAACATGGCTATAAATGACTGAAGAGCTTGAACCTTCTCTCTTAGGATTCTGGTGCTGAAGAAGAAAAGGCTGCAGCAAACTCTGTTAAAAAGCCATCTCCCAACAAGGCAAGGAAGAAGAAGCTGAGTAAGAAAGGCAGGAAGATGGCAGGCAGGAAACGAGGGCGCCCCAAGAAGATGAACACTGCCGGCACCGAGCGCAAGGCCAAGAAGAACCAAACTGCACTAGAACTTCTGCATGCCCAAACTGTTTCCCAGACATCTTCATCCTCTCCTCAGGGTAAGTTCAAGGCTGGTAGTGGAAGAAGTTTCCCCTGCTACATGATCCTAGGAAAGTATCTGAGGATGTGGATGGGTGTTGGAGGTCATTGTGCTTCCTTCGCTGCTAGGTTGGGTTGAATTCTGGGTCATAAACTCTCCCCTGCCCCCAGAGCAAAGCTGCCCTCTGGCTGGTGGTGTGCTCTGGGAGAAGGTGATGACTGGATCTTGTCTGGAGGGACTTGGCCAGAAGCTGTGGCTCAGAGCTTGTCTCTGCTGCTGCTGCTCTAAGAGCGATAGTAGATCTTCCCAGCAGTTTGTTGCAGTGAGTTATCCAGCTCAGCTGCTGGCTCCCACCTTGGAGATGACCCTGGAGAGGCTGCTGTCCCTGCCAGACAGGCTGGATCCATGCTCTGGAAGGTGATCTTTGTTTCTGTCTCTCTAGATGCATACAAGTCACCTCACAGTCCATATTACCAACTACCTCCTAAAGTGCAACGGCATTCATCCAACCAGCTGCTGGTGACACCCACCCCCCCTGCACTACAGAAGCTGCTAGGTAAGCCTGTCCTGAGGGCAGGGGGTGTGCCATGGGAGCCTCTGCTTGGAGCCTTCTGGACACAGAGTAAAGCTGTGTGTTGAACAGGAGAGGGAGAGAGCTCCTTCCCCCACCTGCCCCACCTCAGCTGGCATCAGCTTCTCTTGCCTTGCTGAAGCTGATGTCTTGGTCTGCATTTGGTTTTGAGGTTTCAGCTCTTGTTTGGCACACAAGGAAATCAACAGGAATCTAAAATGACTTTAAAAGGCAATGGCTAGTCTGAAATAACTTCACTTTAAATGAAACCACTCTCTTGTTCTTCAGTGATGCAACCTTGGGGAGCACCACTTCATTTCTCTGCCATCCTAGAGCAAGGTCAACAGGATGCTGGCTGAGTTTTGTGGTCACAGGGGTGCTGTGGCTGGGAAATGTGCTCCTCTTGCAAGAGGTGATCTAAGGAAAAACTTGGAGGGTGGTTCTTTAGGTCTTCTGGTTTGTTCTTCCCACAGCTGTTCCTGGCCTTTGGCATTGGCTGTGAGGCAGTGGAGGATCCTCTGGGAATCTGGTGGCATGTTCCTGTCTGTGTAGTGTCCCAAGGGCACCTGTGATGTCCTGGCCTCCTGCTCCCTTGCTGTGGTGTCTGACAGTTCTGACTATCCCTTAGTGTAGGGGGAGAGCAGAAGAGTGCTTTAGGGAGGTGTTTTGTGTGGGGCAGGGGGATGGAGCAGGGAGAATGCCACCTTCTTGCCAAGGTCTGTGCCACCCATGCCGTGTTGTACCTGCCTGTGGCTGCAGCAGGCTGGCTTCAGTCGGCTGCTTGGCTTGATGAAAGGGCAGTGGTGAGGGCTGGGGAGAAGGAAGGCTCACTGCATAACAAGAGACTGGAAATAGGAGAGGGAGAAGGGAATGCTCCCTGGAGGGCAGAGTAAATGTGGGTGTAGAGCTTGGCATCTGCTGGAGGAAGGAGCACAGCCAGTCTGGTGAGCTGGGAGGAGCAGTGCTGGAGCTCAGGGCTGAGCTTGGCTCTTGCAGCTAATCTCTTTCATTGTTTCGACTCAGAGGGCATTAAAAGCCCTTCAGCTCCTCTTTCATCATGCAAATAGACCATTAGCACCCAGCATCTTCCTCTCTATCTTGGAATGCACTGCCGTGGCTTCCATGAGTAGCTAATGGATCCCAGGGTTCAGCTTGCATCCCAAGAGGGATTTTCAGCAGGCTCTCAAGTGTTTAATGGCTTAGGCTGACTGCAAGAGAAGGCAAAGGGGGAGAGGATCCAGGGGAGCAAATGGGGGTAACCAGCAGCCTTGCAGTTCCTCTCACTTGGAATGTTATCATCTCCTGGTTTCTTTTGCAGACTCCTTTAAGATCCAGTACCTGCAGTTCATGGCATACATGAAAACTCCTCAGTACAAAGCAAGTCTGCAACAGTTGCTGGAGCAGGAGAAGGTAGGTCTCCTTCTGCACAGCTCCAAACAGAGTTCCCAGGCTGCCAGACAGCTACCTGACATGGGGGGAGGCTGGGGGAGATGCTGGATCTGCACCTAACACCCGTGCTGCAGCCCAATCACAGGTGATGCTTGGCCTGAAGGACTCTGCTTGGGGATTGTGTTGCTAACTCCATCAGTCTTTGTGTGCTTCCATTTCCCAGCTGCAGGCTGGGGGAGCTGGATCTCCCCTCCTCCCTCTGCTGCTCCTCCACCTAATAAGATTTCCTTCACCAGATTTCCCCTCTGTTCTGTGTCCTCAGCCCTGCCTTCCTCTCCCATCTGGGGCTGGCAGCTGCTTTTCTTCCCTGAACAGCTCCTGGGTGACAAGAGAGGCAAGAAGTGGTGGTCAGCAGGTGGTGATCAGCCTCTCCAGCAGTGTGACAGCCTAAATACACCCCTGCCTCCACTTCAAAGGCTTCTCTGCACCAGGGCATCCTGCAAGCTGCTGCTCAGGTTCTTCTGAGATGATCAAACCGTGCTCAAGGCTGTGGCAGCTTGGCATGAGGATTGTCACATCCCCCAGACAGGAAGGCAGTGCGGTTGAGTTGTCTGGGCTGGGACATCTATTCCTTGCCCACTGTAGGAAAGCCTAAAGGAGCTGAGTGCTGCAGTGCCAGGATAGCTCATTCCACTGGGAACAAATGAAAATCTGGGGTTAGAGAAGAGCCCAAGGTGTCATCACTGCCTGGAGAGACTTAACAAAGCATCCTTGCCCCTGCTGACCCGAAGGTGTGAGGTTGCTCTGGTGAGCACAGTGAGGATTGTCCAAGCCATGGCTTGGAACCCATGGAAAGGTGAAGGCAATCCTGCAGCTGGGAAATGGGGCATTGTCCTCTCTTCTGGAGCCACCTCCCCAGCAGAGGGAGGAGATTTATCACCCAAACCCCTTTTCTTGTGGATTGCTTTGCCTCCATTCTGGCTATGGAAGTGCAGTGAGGAGGCTGTGCCTGCTGCTTCTCTGGAGTAACCTTTCCCTGCAGAGCTCAACAATCATCTGGAACTTCTGGCCAGTTCCAGCTTCTGGTAGCCCCATGGAAGCTCTCCTGTGCTTTCTGGCCTTTGTGGCTGTGTCAGCATGAAGCTGTAGCACTGGCTCAGGGGATGCCACCCCATTCCTTGCTGAGGATTGCCTGATGCTGATATGTTCACACAAACCTGCTGTCAGTGGTGGTTGCCATTTGTTTCCTCAGTCAAGCAGCACTTTGAGTCTCTGACTTTTGCTTGAAGCAGCATATTTTTGTGCTTGTTCAGGGCTTGTCAGCAGAGTGAAAGTGAACTTCTCTCCTTGCACAGCAAAGAGGAGAAGTGGCAGCCTGCAGGTGTAGAGCTGAGCACTGGAAGTACAAATGGAGAGAGTGGAAAAGCAGTCACTTCATGTGGGTGTCTGACAGCTGTTTCATGCCTAAAAACATGAAAATGAGGAATTGAGTAGGAGAATGTTGGGGTTTTTAAAGGGAATGTCCTGTGGAGAGCAGGGCAACTTAAGCTTCACAGAGGCAGAAGCAGGGCTCTGCTGGCTGAGGTGCTGTGGGCTGTTCTGTTTAAGAACTCCCTCTGCTGAAGGCTTCTCAAGCAGAAGAATGATGTTACTGCAGTGTGATTTGGAAATAAGGAAGATGTTGGGAGCTGCTGGCCCAGCAGCTTGCCCTTAGATGGAGCTCTCAGCCCCTGCACTGCTGCTGAGGGCTGGAGGAAGTGGCTGATGCTGGAAACAAAAGTGAGTTTTCTCTTTCAGCATCACCTGCTGCAGCTGGGTTAGCATTGCAGGGACTCTGCTGCCTTCCTAAGTCCTGGGGTGAGAGGCAGCAAGAGCTGTGGGCTGGGGCCTGTGTTCTCTCACCCCTGGGGAGCTTGCCAGCACTGCTGCTTCCCTGCAGGGCAGCCCTAGGTGGCTTTGCCCCTGCCCTCCCCTGTTCCTGGAGAGATAGCTGAGTTTCTGCACGGTTCCTGTTTGACCTCAGCAACAAAACTGGGAGGAACATGTCCTCTCCAGAGCTCAGTGCTCTTGCTGCACTCCTTTCTCAACTGGGACCTGAAGAAATGAGCCTGCAGCCAGCCCTGGCCTTGCCCTGTGCTGCTCACATGGTGCCAGCCATGGAGTGAGTTGGTATCTGGCTGGGGAGGGTTGTGGGCAGGGAGTGTTCTGGGAGTGGAAGGCTTTGGGTGGCTGCTGAAGTGGTTTTGGCATGAGAAGTCCAAGTGGTTTGGCTTGTTCATGACTTTCTTCCTACCTCCCCCCAGTGTATTTTAATTTACTGCATGACTTCCATGAGTATTGTGTAGGAAGGCTCTGAACTGGGGCTCTGGAGATTTAGCTTCTGTTCCCAGTTTAGTAACAGATTTCCTACAGATAATCTTTCCCAGTTCTAGTTCTGCTCTGGAGGATGTGATTCTTGCTGCCTCTTTACACTGCACTAGGAGGAGAAAAAGGATTTTTTTAAGCCTGCCCTGATTAGAATTTTACCATAGAGCAGAAAAAACCCCTATTTTCAACTTCTTTTCATCTGGCTTAGCTTCACCAGGTGTTGGACACAGGCAGAGAGAGCTGAATCAGTCCAGAGCTCTCCCCTTAGCTTCAGCAAGTGTTGAACAGAGCTGAATCAGTTCAGAGCTCTCCCCTTAGCTTCACCCAGTGTTGAACAGAGCTGAATCAGTTCAGAACTCTCCCCTTAGCTTCAGCAAGTGTTGAACACAGAGCTGAATCAGTTCACCCCTCTCCCCTCTGAGCTCAGGCTCCCTCCCAACTTGCCATAGATGGAAACAGCTTCTCAGGATGGCCCATGCTGCAGGTGGTGCTAAAGGTGTGTTTTCTGCCTCTTCCCCCCTCCAGGAGAAGAATGCTCAGTTACAGGGGAGAGCCCAGCAGTTGTTCACCCACTGCCAGGCCCAGAAGGAGGAAATCAAACGGCTGTTTCAGCAGAAGCTGGATGAGGTAGCCCTGCTCTGGGGGAAGTGGGTGCTTGGTAGTCATCTGCATGCCAATAGCTGGGGTGAAAAGTGAGTTGAGAGCAGAGGTTTGCAGCAGCTGATGCTCAGTAGTGTGGAATCTGCATGGCTTTTTGGAGGTGTTTTATCTCCCCTGTGGAAAGGGTTGTGTGCTGGTCTGGATCCCAGGGAAGGGGGGGACAGAGCACAGCCACTGTGGTGTTTGAGTGAAGGACACAGCCCCTGCTGGGTGAGCAAACTCTGTGTTGCCAGTGCAGGTGGGGAAGCAGAGGAGGAAATGTGGGGTCTCTCCAGAAATAATGTTCTTCTGGCTGGCAGGAGACTAAATGCCAGGTTTAGAGCTGAGTTGCTGGAACAGCAGCTCCAGGGGAGGTACTTTGGCCCTTCCTCAGCCCCTGGTAATGAGAGAGGGCCTTGGAGGGTGCTGGGGGACTTGCAGGAGTTGTGTAGATCTCCTCAGTGTCACTTTTGAACGTGCCAGGTGTCTGGAATGAGGGTGTCAAGGCTTGGCTGAATGATCTCTTCCCTTCTCTCTTCATCTCACAGTTGGGAGTTAAAGCTCTGACATACAATGACCTGATTCAGGCTCAGAAGGAAATCTCTGCTCACAATCAGCAGCTGAAAGAACAGACAAAGCAGCTGGAGAAGGACAACAGTGAACTCAGGAACCAGAGCTTACAGCTGGTGTGTGCCATGCCTTGTGTCTGAGGGGAGGGGCAGGGTGATGCTCCCACAGCTCATCAGCTGAGGGCTGCCCCTGGCTTCAGGGTGTCTCAAGGAGTGAAAACTCATCCAGCTGCTGCAGCTCCTCTGTAACAGAGAAGGGTGATGGGGGAAGCCTCAGCTGGATCCCAGCACCAGCTTTTCACCTCTGTATGCCCTTGGCAGTGAATCTGGCTCCTGCTGCCCAGGGTGTTGGTGCAGTGCTTGCTCTGTGGCAGCCACAGCCCTAGTTGTTAAGGGAGGGGAGGGGAGGGGGAAAGCTGGCTGGGGAAGTGGCAGGGAGGGTGGTAGTGGCACTGGGCTTCATTCTGGTGGCATTGCCTTCAGCTGAGAGGAGTTTTCAGTGGGCTAAGAGGCTTCTTGCATGGATCCAGTTGGGTGGTGGTGCTCAGCTTGCACCTTGGGTGGTGCTGGAAGTTGTCTCCTGATGTCTGCCCTGTGTCTGCTCAGCTGAAGGCACGGTGTGAAGAGCTGAAGCTGGATTGGTCAACACTGTCACTGGAGAACTTGCTGAAAGAGAAGCAGGCATTGAAGAATCAGATTTCTGAGAAGCAGAAGCACTGTTTGGAGTTGCAGGTAGGGAGCAAGGAACAAATCTGGAGTCACTGACTTGAAGTAGCTCTTGCTGAATGGGCCAGTTAAAGGGGATGGAGTAAATAGGATGTTAAATTAAAGGCTAAGCTAGATGGCTGCTTTGCTCTCCCCTCCCCCAGATAGTCCAGTTTCTGCTGGAGGATTTCAGTAAAGCTGGAAGAATAAGGAAGTAGATGCTCTGGTCTGATTCCTTGGTAATGCTGTGGGAGAAGGAATCATGGAACCATCAAATATCCTTGAGAAGCATGAGCTGATAAGAAAGCTCCTGCTTGTGCTTGCATGTGTGCTCTGATGTGTTGATCCAGGAGTCAGTTCCCACAGAATGTCACTTGCCATAGGGAAAAGAAATCGAATCCCTGTTTCTGAAGGACTTTTCCTTCCCTGTGAGATTAGCTAGCTCTAGAGCTAACCCAGCCCTTTGCTGGCTGCCTTGGCATGGAGTGACTGTGTCCTTCAGTGACTGGCACTGGTGGCTTACTCCATACTCTCTGTGTAAGTTGGATTGGCAAGGGCTGAAAAGTGCTTTCTGAGAGTCTCTGAGCCATTCCTTTACCTGTGCCTTTTGCTCTCAGGCCCTGAGGAGCATGTTGACATTTGTTTCTTAGCTTTGGGCTCAACTCTCCTGCCCCAGAAATGGAGCCAATTTCCTGAGTATGTGGAGGCAGAACTGTGTGATGGGCTAGACTTGCTAAGGGTGGTTTTTAATCCTTGTCCTCCTCTTCATTTGAAGATCAGCATTGTAGAACTTGAGAAGAGTCAAAGGCAGCAGGAGCTCCTGCAGCTGAAGTCCTACACACCCTCTGAGGAGACACTGTCAGCACAGCTCCGCAGTAAACCCCCTGTGGGCCGGGGGCCTGAGCCTGAGCACAGCAGGTTCCAGCTGGAGCTGGAATGCTCCAAGTTCCCTATGCCCCACATCAATGGCATGAGCCCTGAACTGTCCATCAATGGCCATGCTACTCCTTATGAACTCCAGAACAGCTTCAGCAGGTCCTCATCCAAGCAGAACACCCCCCAGTACAGCACCTCTCACCTGGACCAGGAGATAGTTCCCTGCACCCCAAACCATGGCAGCAGGCAGAAGGCAGACAAGGTGGCAAGCTTGGCCTTACCTGACTACACCAGGTTTTCCCCAGCTAAAATAGCACTAAGGAGACACTTGAATCAAGACCATGGAGTCAATGGAAAAGCAACAGCTAATGAGCTCCAGAGGTGAGAGTGACCATTTCTGAGATGGGAAAGGAGGGATAATTGCTTGCTTCCATGCAAGTGGTTTCTGGGGATTATGGAAAGGTGGTTTTGGGGTTTATAGACTCCTAGAAGTTTGGCT
Source organism: Galbula dea (assembly GCA_013399015.1). Lineage (NCBI taxonomy): Eukaryota > Metazoa > Chordata > Aves > Piciformes > Galbulidae > Galbula > Galbula dea. Next base: position 202,184 of record VWZX01002915.1, on the reverse strand, counting down.
TTGAGAAAAGCAGCAGTGGCAGCTGGTGGGATAAAGGAGGGTGGTGGAGTGCCTGGAGTTTGGGCCAGGAATTCCCGGCCCAAGAGAAGTCATGAGCCTCAAGAGTCACCCCTCTCGTTGCAGAGCTGAGCACGTCAAAGAGAATGGCCTTAGCTATCCCAGCCCTGCCCTTGCCAATGGCATCAAGCTGAGTCCTCAGGAAACTCGGCCCTCCTCCCCAGCGGCCTTACCCCTTGCAGGAGAGAAGGTAAGAGCTCTGCCGCTGCCTGACCTACAGGGGGCCACAGCTGGGAGAGCAAAGGCATAGCTGGCCAAACTAGGCAATGGAGGCATGCTCCTTGCCATGGAAGTGACACAAAAGGCAGGAGGTGTGGGACAGCAAACAGCAGCTGGCTGGAGGAGGAGAAGATTGTGCTGGTGAAAGATGTGCTTGCCTCTGAGGTACTGGTTGGCATCTGAACTGCTCCAGCAATGCAGTAGGACTGCTCTTGGATCTGCTGCATGTCTGCTTGAACTTGAAAAGCAGACTCTTAGTTAATAAAAATATCAATAACAAAAACCAGTCAATGTAATTGGCCCAGACATCAATCGTGTCAGTGCTCATTTCAGAGCAAGCAGGTAGCCTCCAGGAGGAGGTTACCATGGAAATATTTCTAGCTACTGGGGGCCTCCAGGTACACATTCTGTCAGCTGAGTGCTTTTCAGAGAGCTCTGACAGAGACACTGGGAAATGGGCTTGCTGAAGGTCTCCTTTTCCTTCTGGCTGGGACCAGGAATGGCTTTAATTTGCCTGTTTTCCTTATGCTTGGGGCCAGGAGTAGTTTTAATTTAACCTGTTGCTGCTGGATATTACTGTCCCAGCAGACTGGTGATGGCAAGAGAGCTGCTCCTGTTCTGTCTTCACTGTCTAGTCATCACTCTTAATTGTGTCCTTCTTCAGAAGAAGGGGAGGGGACCCAGGGCCAAACTGAGCAGCTTCAAAAGTCTTTACAGTGATGGCATGCACTTAAGAAGGTTCCTTTCTTTTTTTTTTTTTCCCTTGCATTGACAGGTTTTGAGAGAGAGATCCTCTGTGAGTAATGGAGAAACTATCACCAGCCTCCCTATCAGTATTCCTCTCAGCACAGTGCAGCCCAATAAACTCCCTGTTAGTATCCCTCTGGCCAGCGTAGTGCTGCCTAGCCGTGTTGAGAAGGTGGTGAGTAAGGGATTGGCAACACTTTCCCTCCCTAACCAAAATCCCACTGGGCAGTGATGGGGTGCACCAGAATCCTTAGTGGGCTGCTCAGGAATGGTGCTGGGGTGGGAGGAAGGATGCTCTTGGGATGCAGCCTTTGGCTTCTAGTCGTTCTGGGGTTTTTTCCTCTCCTGTCTGTAGGGTGGTGGTGATGTTTTAGCCAGGAGGGAAACTAAAGGACTCAGAGATCCTAGTCCTAAGTGTCTGCCTAGGTGCAAAAGGTGCAGAGTCTGAGAGTGAGTGGCAGTGAGAACAGAGACTCACACCTGTCAGTTTGTTCTTGGCCTCTGCCTTCTTGCCATGCCCCTGGGAGACAAATTCTCCTGCCTGAGTTTGGTCATCTCAGACTTTGTCACATCCATGTGTAGGATGAGCTTGAGTAGTGCCTTGAGGCTGTGGTGCCTGATGTGCTAGTGACTGCTCTGCAGCAGCAGACAGCAGCTAGAGAACTTCTGGGGCCATCTCTTTGAAATCCTGCTGAGTCCATGCTGCTCTCAGTGGCAGAGGAGTTTGGAAAAGCCTGGGCCAGTTTCTCACAGATGTCTGTCACAGAAATGCTGTCAGTAGAGAACTGAGAAGCCCTTGCTGCTCTCATATGAGAGCTGTGAGTGTAGAAGCCATCCACAAATGCTTGCCTTAGAACCCCACATTTGGAAGGCTGGAGTTATTGCATGCTATTGAGTCCATTATCTTTTTCCAGCCTTAGACTTTGAGTTGTAGCAGAACTCCAGCTCTGAGCAGCTCCTGTGTCCTCAGAGACAGAGAGGCTGTTAGCTCTGGATGGCATCTCTCACTTCCAACACCTTGTTTCTTCAGGCTCCCACTCCACAGTGGCTTTGCCTGCTTTGGGAAAGCACCACTTCTTGATTGTCCCCTCAGAGAGTGTCACAGAGAACACAGCCTGATGCATTGCATCTTCAGTTTGAGGAACCTCATGTGCACAGGCTTGGGGACATGATAGAACCATTTGTTTCCTTCCTGGCTGCCTGGGGAGCAGTGGGCTGATTGCAGTGCTGTCCTGGGTCTAAACACTGTTCTCCCTCTGCCTGCCTGGTATCTGTTGTCTGCAGATGCTGTTGCAGTGTAATTAATCACACTGTTTATTTGTGTCCCATAACAAGCTGAGCCTTTCAGTTTTCCTCCAAACCAGCAAACCTGGGGCCATGTAGGAAGCAGAGCCACTTCCCTTGCTAGATCTACTCATGCATGTGAATCTTCTTTCTGCTGTTGAGTCTGGAGTCTGCTTCCTGTACTGAAATGCCTGTTTCTCTCCCCAGAGAAGCACACCTAGCCCAGTCCATCAGAGCAGAGACTGCTCGGCCCTCGACAAGCAGATTGGTGCTAGCTCTCATAATGGCATAAGCAATGCTGCTGGAAACAAGCCTCTGGCTTTGGCTACCTCAGGTAACACCTTCCCCTCCACGAAGGTGCTGTCCTGTCCTGACAGCCCCCAGGTGCATGTGGCAGAGTGTTCTGAGCACGTCCTGGCAGGTGGTTAGATAAATGTGTGGTTTGTAACACATCACAGCTTAGAACTTCCTCCCCAGAGGTGAAGGAGGGGCAGGAGCTGATCTCTTCTCTCTGCTGCCCAGTGACAGGACCCAGGGCAATGGCATGAAGCTGTGCCAGGGGAGGGGCAGGGTAGATCTTAGGCAAAGGTTCTTCCTCCAGAGAGTGGTGGAGCATTGGAACAGGCTCCCCAGGGGTGCAGTCATGGCACCAACTCTCCTGGAGTTCCAGCAGCATCTGGCCAATGCTCTTAGCCCCATGGGGTGACTTTGGGGTTGTTCTGAGCATAGACAGGAGCTGGGCTCCATGCCCCTTGTGGGTCCCTTCCAGGTCAGGACATTCTGTGATTCTGTAATCATGGATGAGGGTGATTGGAGACAGCATGTACCTGCAGCTTGGAAGCCTTCTGGCATAAAGTGTTGCTTTGAGAACCTGAACTGCAGAACCTTGCACTGTAAATAAGTAACTGCTTTCCTAATTTCCTCTATGGGGATGAAGAGTTTCCTACCTGTACAGTGTGGCAAACCAACAGGGCGTTGTCCTAGCTGTGCTAGGAGTTGATGATCTGGCTTTGCAAGTTGTATTCCCCAGGGTGCTGGAGGTTTTTCTAACAGCAAATGCTTGGTGCAGGTGACAGTGGTGCCTCATGAGCTGTTGTAAAGGCCAAGTATCTGGGGAGGAGGAAAGATCAAACCAGGAGCAGGGTGGGATACCTTTAAGTGCAGACATTGCTTCTGAGCTCACTCACCTGCTGAAATTGTGCCCTTTAGCTGTTCACCATATGAGATGATGTGGACCAGGAGAAACAGGTTCTAGAGCTGCTCCCTCAGCAGAGAGCACTTGTTCTGAATGTTTAGCACCTCCAGGGGCTTGTGTTGTTTCAGGCACCTGTTTTGCAAAGAAGAGCTTGGCTGCAGTTTTCTAGAAACCCAATGAAGCATTTAAAAACCCCTTGTTGTAAACCAATTCCATGTTCCCTTCTGCCCCTCAGCCTTAGAGAGCCCAGAGCCAAGGCCTTCCTAAAGCACTGAACACCCATGATACCACCATGAGAAATGCTCAACTCCCTTTCTGAACTTCCTCCCATGCAGCATTCTTCTGCCACAGGCTCTTTGGGGATCCTCTGTCACTTCCTAAGCCACAGACTTCTGCTTAATTTGGAGAAGGAGGTGGGCTGTGTGGATGACAAAGTCCCTTCTTTTTTTGGGGAAGGAAGTGGTCTGAATTTGGCCATCTCCTTTCCTCCATGATAAGGCAGAGTTGAGAGCAGAGGAGCCCTGACTTCAAAGGGTGATAGTCAGAAGAAACTTACACTTGAGTTCCACTTAAAAACCTGGGTAGAGCATAGGATATCTCCACATAACACAGGAGAACTGGCAAAAGAGCAGTGGAAGCCGTTCAAAGCCCTGACTGAACCCATCAGCACCCAGAGCCCCGTGCTGGAGAGCACCGTGCAGTGTCCTGTGTAAGCCAGGGCTGCTGCCTGCTCTGAGGCAGGTAGAACTGGAAGCACTGCCAGTCGTCCCAGCAATCTAGCACTGTCAACTATCACTCTGCAGGAGCAATGATGTATACTTTCCCTTTCAACAGGTTTTTCTTACTCTTCTGGCTCCGTGGCAGTCAATGGAAATCTTACAAACAGCCCAGCCCATCTTAACCATAGTGTTGATCAGGCAGCTCTGGACGACTCTGGGAGTCTCTTTAACTCAGTAGGGTCTCGGAGTTCCACTCCACAACATCCTTTGCTAATGATGCAGTCAAGGAACTCTGGGCAAAACTCCCCTGCTCACCAGCACTCCACAAGCCCCAGGTTAAATGGCACCTCCCAGAGCCTGGTAGGGATATTGCAGTATGCAGATGCTCAGAAGATGTTTGCCGAAGGAACAAAGGGGGATCTTCAGTCTGATGCAGCGTTTTCAGATCCTGAGAACGAGGCCAAGAGAAGAATCATCTTTACAATCTCTCCTAATACAGGACATGTAAAACAATCCCCTTCCAACAAGCACAGCCCTCTGCCCGCGAGCGCTCGGCTGGAGGGCGGCCAAGGCCAGGCCCAGGACGGGAAGAAGCGAGGCCGACGGAAGCGATCCTCAGCCGGCAACCTCAGCGCCAGCTGCGGGGTCTCCCCGAAGCGCAAACCCCTCCCTGCTGTCTCTGGGCTCTTTACACAGCCGTCAGGCTCTCCGCTCAATATCAACTCCATGGTAAGGGCACGAAGGGAAGAGCTGTGGAGAGAGAGGAGAGGGCATGGGGAAGCTCTCTGGAGTCGAAATAAGCTGGTGGCTAGAGCTGGCCTGAAGAGCCTGGGTGGAGTTGGCCTTTCGGAGAGGCAAAGAGGATTAGGATAGAAGGGGAGAGACTTTTTAGATTCTCCAACTGTGATAAGACAAGGGGACATGGCTACAAGCTACAAGAGGGGAAATTTAGGTTGGAGATTAGGAGGAATTTCTTTACCAGGAGGGTGGTGAGGCACTGGAACGGGTTGCCCAGGGAGGCTGTGGCTGCCCCATCCTTGGCGGCGTTCAAGGCCAGGCTGCATGTGGCCCTGGGCAGCCTGGTCTAGTGATTGACATCCCTGCCCATGGCAGGGGGGTTGGAACTGTCTGATCTTTAAGGTCCCTTCCAACCTGGGCCATTCTATGATCGCTGAGAGCTTGGTGCTCTGTTTCTGTAGAGGTAGGAAGTCTTCCAAGAGTTCTCTGCTGTCAGAGCACTGAAAATGGAAAGCACTCCCCTCCCTTCTTCTGCACTGAAGTTGAGGCTGTAGGTTAAATATTTTGCAAACAGTTGATGTGAAGCTGGTCTAGGGAATCCTGCTGTGGCAGGGGGGTTGGACTAGATGATCTTTCCAGGTCCCTTCCAACTCCTAACAGTCTGTGATTCTGTGAAGCCAAGGTGGACCAAGCAGCAGAGGAGTGCCAGAAGCATGTGGCATTCCTGCAGAGTTAAGCCAGCCGTAGGGTTTGGGTTCATGTGATCCTTGCAGTGGTAGTTGGAAGAGGAATGCAGTTATCCCATGTCTTCACTTCTGCCTTTAAAGAGAAGGTCAAAGAATGAAAATGAGCTGTGTTCCCCAGTGATATTTGAGCTCTCATCCCAGGTTGTAATGCAGGATGCTGGAGTAGAACAGCAGCAGGGCTAAGCAAGCAGCTGTTGGCCTATCTGAAACCTGCTTTTCATATCCCTAACAAGACTCCTTGTTTCTAGAGGGGTGCTCTCCTCTGTAACTCCTTTCTTTTCTTCTTGCCCAGGTCAATAACATTAACCAGCCTTTAGAAATAACAGCCATTTCCTCTCCTGAAAACTCCCTGAAGAACTCTCCTGTTCCTTACCAGGACAATGACCAGCCCCCGGTACTGAAAAAGGAAAAGCCTCTCATTCAGACCAACGGTGTCCATTACTCTCCACTAACCTCAGATGAAGAGCAGGGATCTGAGGATGAGCACAATAGCAGCAGGTGAATACACAGGCATGGGTTTGAGGCTGAGATTGCCCTGAGAGCTGCTAGCAGTGCTCAAAGCTGTGTCAAGGCTGCTTTGTTCCCTTCCCTTGGAGACCGACTCCCTTGCAGCAAGCCTCTTGTGCAGCTGCAACTGAAGGGGGAAGGTGTTTAGGAAGTAGTCCTTGCACAGGGGAACCTACTGTTGCTGTGCTGGAGTCTAGCCTCTGAAAGGATTAGTGTAGAAAGGACTTTTTTACTACACTGTGTTGTAGGAGTTGGGAGGCTGTGTGTGTAACTAAGAATCCATCTCCTGCTTGGCTGCCAGTTTCAGCTTGATTCAAAATTCTTCACTTCCTGCCCCAAACTGTTGGTAGGTGGCTCAGAAAACTGAGTACTTGCCACCCTCTGCCTGCCTGGGGGTGCAATTTTTTTCTTGTTTAAGGTGCTGGAAAAGTAACCACTGTAGAAATGTGAGCAGCAGCCTAGTTGTTGAGAGAGAAAAGCAACCATGAAGTCCTCTGAGCGTGCCCTGATCTTGGCCAAGAGCAGTAATTCTGTTACTGCTCCTGCTGAAAGTTCCTGGTGGATTTTGTTTATGCTTTTCAGTTCCTTTAGTAGCATGCAACTGTCCTGGGGTTGTTGGGCTCTAGTCAGCTGTTAAGGTGTGAATGTGAGGAGTGTAGCTTCTGAGGGTGCATGTGCAACAAGAGATCTGCAATGAGAACTCTAACCTTCTTATTTTCCCTCTAGAATTGAGAGGAAAATTGCAACCATATCATTGGAAAGCAAATCTCCCCAGAAGGCTGTTGAAAATGGTAGGTGTGAGGAGTGTTAACATTATTGCTTGTCACGATTGGACTTGGGGATGGATGTTGGCCACTGGCTGGAGTTGTGAGTCAGCAGCAGGCTTTTCTGTGCTGCTGGGCAGGGTTGCAGCTCTGCCAGGGCTTTGTGTAGTCATCGTTAAGGCAGATGGCTGACGACTGCAGTCACAGGTGACCAAAGAGCTGCCCGCTTTTGTCATGGACTCGGGCTTTGGGGAGGGATCTGGAGTTAGACTGAGGAAGTAGATCAGCCTTCTCAAACGTTTTCAGTGCACTGAAGTAGAGTTTAAGGACATTCAGGTGAGTTCACAACTATTTCTGTCCTTGGCTCAGAAACAGAATTACAGACTGGTGAGATGTGGGTGTTGAAAGCAAACTCTGTTCTTAGTCAGCAGATTCAGTCGGTGCTGTTTGGTGACATTCACCCATGCTCTTCCAAACTAGGTGGCAGCTTAGCTGGGAGGAAACAAGCACAAAGCAACGAGAACATGAACAGCAGTAAATGGAAATCTACTTTCTCCCCAATATCTGACATCAACCTGACCAAAACCACAGACAGTTCCCTGCCGTCGGCCTCCTCTCTGAGCCAGAGTTCGCTCTTTGCCTTCAGGCCATCCTCTGAGGACATGGAGGCCAAGCTCCCAGCCCACAGCAGGAAGAGCATGGCCATGGGCTCGGCGGGGGCAGACGGCCTCAGCCCCGGTACCGCCTCCACCAACGGCTTCCCGTACAACGGAGGGCTCTCGGCAGACCTGGGCCTGCACAGCTTCATCGACGGCGCCGCTCTTCCGCATAAGGCTTCGGACGCGACAGCTTCCAGCTGCTCCTTGGCTTTCCAGTCCCAGCGAAGCAAGGACGTGGGGATCTCGGAAACCAATCCTTTTCTGAACAAGAGGCAGCTGGAAGGCCTCGGGGGCACGAAAGGAGAAGACTTAAATCGCTCGGGGGTGAAAGGCAAAGAGCTGAGCGAGATGAGCGCTCGCCCCGGGGGCGCTGCCGAGAAATCCTCCTTGCAGCACAACGGAAAGGTTGGCAAGGGAAGGGACCGAGAGGTGGAGTTCAAAAACGGCCACAACCTTTTCATTTCTGCTGCTGTTTCCTCTGGTGGCCTTCTGAATGGTAAAAGCCTTTCTCCTGCTGTGTCTTCGGCAGGCAACCCAGCATCTTCTGTTCAGACACACCACCCTTTCCTAAACACTTTGACCACTGGATCGCAGTTCCCCCTCGGCCCCATGGCCTTGCAAGCAAACCTCAACTCGGTGACAAATTCCTCAGTATTGCAGTCCTTATTTAATTCAATGCCAGCTGCTGCCAGTCTGGTCCACGTGTCATCAGCTGCAACCAGACTGACTAATTCTCACACTATGGGGAACTTCTCTCCTGGGGTTACAGGTGGAACAGTTGGAGGTAGGCAGAACTCTTTCTCTGGTATAAGACAGGGCCTAAAGGAAAGTCTGACGCTGCCTCTCCAGGGGTGAACCCCTTTCGTTTCTGCAGGATGTGAAGCAGCTCTGTCCCACATAACCAGTCTCCTCTCTCTCTCTTGGAAATGCTAGGATGAGTTCAGTTGCCCACAGTGAAACCTCTTGAGCTTTGTCTACTAGATGAGCTTGTTGTATCACCTTAATGAAAGAATACACCCAGACTTTGTGATTTCCTAATGTGTGCTTGTTCAGATGTTGCTGTGTTGGAGCCAACTTAGGTCTGCCTGCAGGTAAAAGATTTAACTGGTACCAAGTTCAGGATCTCTAACTTGTCGACTTGAGTAAAGGTTGAGCTTAGGCCTTGAATGGATTTAGCATGATCCAGGAGGAGCAGAGCATCAGTGCCTCTTCAGAGGAGATGGTGTTGGGAATTGCGTAGCGCTCTGGCTCTGGAACGGGACCTCTCTTTGCCAGGAAGGGCAATGCCATATGCACCTTGCACTTCTGGGATTCTGCACAGGCTGGGCTTCTGTGGCCCAAACCAGAGACAAGCTGGCAGGACTAGAAGATAGTCTGAACCTGCCATTGCTAAGTGTCCAAGGCAGATTTTCTTCCCTGTCCAGAATCATTCAGGCACCATGTCGGGAAATCCTAACTCTCACATCTCTCAGCACGTAGATTTGCTGGAAATGCAATCTCCCCTCTGCTGCCCTGTAAGTGAGGAAGCAGGAGGGTGGGGAGGGAAGAGCAGCAGTTTGAGTCTTCAGATAAACAACTCTAGAGACCACCTAATCTCATCAAAAGTCTGCCCCTGTGCTCTAGAACTGGCAGTTCTTGGGTCTGACCATTTAACCTCGTGCCATTTAGAGGTTGGCGGTAGGAAAGGTAAGTGAAACCTTTTGTACCTCCTGGCCTGCACCATTATCTCTCATTGCTTGCTGCCTTCTCATGCTGCATATTTTTGTATGGGGCTGTGACTATTATGATTTTGCTTTTTTTTTCCTTTGGTTGTTTTCCTTTGTTTGGTTGCTGTTTGGTTTTGTTTCTCTTGTCACGTGGGACTGTCCAAAGCCCATCTGTTGAAGCTGAGTTTTTCTCTCCTGTTTGCAGGTATTTTTAACCATGCGGTGCCTTCTGCCTCCTCTCCTCATCAATTCGGAGCCAGTTTCAGCAGCAGTGCTGTCTCTAGCAGCACAGTGCTAAGCTTAAACCCCCTGCAGGCTGTTGCCAGCACCTCATCCTCATCCTTCCCACCCCCTTCCTCTAACGTAGTAACATCTAGCGAGACTAGATCTGCTCAGCACCTCAACAGAGCGCCAGTGCAATCCGTTTTCCATTCCCCTCCGCCCCCTCCTAACGTGTCGCTGCCTCCTCCCCCTCCCTTGCTCGCTTCTAACCCCGAGCCCGCGCTCCTGCAGAGCCTCCCCTCCCTCCCCCCCGGAGAAGCCTTTTTACCTTCCTCTTCTGCTGCTCCTGTCCAACCTGCTAACGCTTCTTTGTCTATTAAGCTAGCTTCTCTCCAGCACAAAAGCTCCCGCCCCTCCTTTACCGTCCATCACCCGCCTCTGCCCCGCTTGGCGCTGGCCCCGGCCGCGCCCGTCATCGCGCAGCCCAACGCCGCTGGCACCTCGGCTATGTGGGTGACACTTGGCATGCAGCCTCCTCCTTATGCTTCGCACCTTTCTGGGGTTAAGCCACGCTAAAGAGCTTGCTTAGCTAACAGTTCTTATTTTGTAAGGTAAGGCTAGAGGGAAAACAAAACCAACCCAGAAACGCAAACAAACAGGGAGAGCTGTGCAGGATGCTGACTGATGCTGCTTCCTTTGCAGGGAGAGGTTGGGGATGGGGCTCTGTGGCACAGAGAAATGCCTAAGGATCTGGTGGTAGATGGTAGGGAACCTCAGGTGACTGGATGGCAGAGGAGGGAGAGGCTTAGTGCTCTCTTGTCTGGGGAGTCAGGATTTCTCGACAAGGAATTGCTCCCGTGGTGGCTCTGCTCTGGCTCGTCTGGCATCTGGATTATGTTCAGGTTGAGATCACTGGGTGAAAGTGTTTATTTCTGAAGATCAGGAAGATATGTCTATTTTTAACTAAGGTTTTATACAGTTCTTGGAAGTGGTTGCTGCCTACTTTGGTTCCCCTTTCCCTTCCCCCTCGACACAGACTGTTCCATCCCCACGAGCCCAGGCTCTCACAGCGTTGGGATGTGTGGTGGTGCTGCTGCTTTGTGACTCTGTGGCAATGTGGTGGTCATCTTTTCACTGTCAGTCCACAACAGCTGCTCTAAATAATCCCCAAGTTGAAAATTTCTAGGTGACAAGCTGCAGCTTTGTCCTGGAGAGCAAATGCACTGCTCTTGCACTGCAGTTAATGTGCCTCCTGCATCAGTGGAGAACACGACCCCAGGTAGCACAGCAGGGTTGTGATCTACCTGTGCACTGCAGCTTTTTGGGCTTGACCTGCTAGGGCTAACAGTAACAGAGCCACCAGCAGGTGCTGTATTTATGCTCTTGTGGCAATCACTGGCTTACTGGCTAGACTGTCAGTGACAACACAGGGAGAGTCTGCAGGGCTGACTCAGTCCATGCTTGTAGAGGAGAGGAGGGTGTCTGGAGACTGTGTGCATTTCTCCTGAAGCAGGTCTTCAAGTGTCTTCAGAGCAACTCCAGAATAAAGTCTACCACCACAGAGTTGGGTACTGTTGTTAATGCAAATACTCTGTGGCATCTTGTTGTAACAACCTGTTGCTTGCAAAGCTCCATCAGCCTCTTAGGCCCCAGAGCTCACTCCTGTAGGCCTGTGATGTTGTTGCTGTTCACTGATACCAAAGCTACCTACAAGATGTGGTTGGAAACTCTTTTGCTGCTTATAAAACATATGACTCAATTATAATATACCTGAGAGATTCTTTTGCCTGTGCATTGTGTATGGTGTCTTCATCACCAGCTTGCTCCCCAGACACAAACAAATGCTCAGTAGGATTTTGGGAAGCACGTAAGTATGGCCTCTGCCCTTCTGGACAAGAAGGGGAGGCTGAGGAGTCATGAGGTCCTTGTGTGGCCACAGAGACCAGCTGTGGTGTGGTCACAGTATGGGCTTGAGAGACCTTGAGTAGAAATGAGATGGGGGAGAAGGGGTGAAGAGGGTCAGGCTGGGTACCTGAGTGGCTCCAGAGTGGAGTGAAAGCCTTCTGCTGAGGGCCTGACCTGGAGCTGAGGTCACCTTGGGCTAGGCTCATACCCTCAGGTGTGATGGTCCTGGCCACAGAGGTGGTCTGAGCAAAAGTGATGCATGGGGAGAAGGAGCCTGGTGACAGAGCTGGAGTGTGGAGCAAAGGAGCAGAAAGAATGCTGCCAGGAGATGGTGTGTGACAGGCAGTCCCTAGTGCTGCTCCTGCTCCCTCTGGCTCCTGAACACAGGTCAGATGTTGAGTGCTGTCATGGGCTTTGGTGTGAACATGTGTGCTTGGGTGAGCCGAGGTTGAACTCTGGAACTGGGGGTTGAAATCAACTGCTTTGCTTCTCAGAATGACTCTTCCCCCAGGCTCACCAGCAGATCAAAGCTGATTAGTGTGTGCTAGAAAAAAGGTGAAGTCCTGAGTGGGGAAATCCTTCTTTTATCCCCAGTCAAGGTGTCAGTGACAGAGTTCAAGGTGGCTGCACTGTCAGAGAGCTGTAAGAGCTGCAGGAGCCAGGAGGGGCAACAGGTCACCCCTGGAGACATCCTTTGTGTCTGCCCCTGCTGGGGTCAGGAGTTGCTCCTTCTGTGCTGCCTAAGGAGGCAAATTGGAGCAGTGTAGAAATGATTGACACATTTAACACCCAGCAGATTGTTGTCTCTTATTTAGATGAGTCTCTTCCTCTCCTCCTGTTGTGCAGGTAACTAGGATTTCTACCTCAACCCAATGTGACCTATGCAAGGACAACGTGGACCAACTTCACTCGGCTTCCACTGAAAGGTGCTCACCTGGCCTCTGCAGGGGTTTCTACTCTCTTACTACTGGACAAAATAAAACCATTTAAAGACCTAAACAACAGAGAAAACATTTACTGTGAATCTGAGTCAAGAAAAAAAGAAAAAAAAAAAAAAGGAGAAAAACAAACAAAAAAGCAAGGCAAAAGAAATGCTAAAAGCTGCAGTTTGTATTGCTGGTAGCTTAGAGGAAGTATTTATCTTTTTTTAAAGTGAAAACAATTTGGACTTATTTGATTCCACCTAGACTCATCAGTACAAGTTGTTACTAAACCCTCTGGCTAGGAAAGGACTGGCACACCAGCAGAGCTGTTAAGAGCCTCCTCTCGGTGCTATTTCACCCATCAGAACTGTGCCTCTAGTTTGAATCCTTGGTGCTGTCTTTGGGAGTTGACCAATGCCAAGCCCAGTGCTCAGAGAGCTTTGCAGTTTATTTATTGGACTTCACTCTTTTCCTATCCCAAACCCCACTTGGTTTGCAGCATCTGAGCTGCAGAGGAAGGCAGCTCTTCCACCTGATGTTTCGTTTTAACTGAAGCTGAGCCAGGTGCTCTGTTGACTGGGTGGTTTTTGGTGGTGTTCCTTACAGCCAGGAGCTTGGTCTTCCCCTCTGGAGTGGCAGCTAGAGTCCCTGGGGTGGCCCAGGCCAGCTCAGCCAGCACAGGTGCAGTTGGAACAGAAGAAAGTCAAGTCCTGCCCCATTCCTACTACTTCACTGGGCCATTTGCAGCTGCTGGTGGCACTCAGAGTCACTGTGAATTTTGGTAGCTAGTCTGGTAACTGGTTTGGGGATGTGTTTGTCATATGAACAGGGTGTGAAATCACTGCTGTTGGGTCAGGCCCCTTTGTACCAGCCATGGGAAGGCTGAAGGTGGTGCTCCTGGGGCTGGTGCAGGTAGCAGCTGTTCTCAGCTCCTCACTTTTGTTCCCAGTATCATGTCTTTTGTTGGTAAGGTTTTGATACTTGACTCCCAGCTGGCTAAGTCATGGCCATTGATGGACAAAGTGCATTTTTGCTTTGGTATTTCTTTGCTTCCAACTAGATCTAACTGGTAGTTCACAAACCCCCACCCCCCACTCTGGCTTTGCCTTGCTGCCAGACTGCTGCAGGTGGTTGTCTCGTGGCTTGGTGTGGTGTGTACAGACAGTGCCAGCCCCAGCAGGGGCTGTGTGTGAGATCAGAAAGCTTTGAGAGCAATTTCCTATCCTTTTATTTCAGTTGGTTTTTAGGTTGTACAATGCACAGTAAACTTGTGAAAACAAAGAGCAGTTATTTATTTGCCTGTGCAAAGGGAGGAGGAGGAGGAGGATCCTGGGAGTAGAAGGGACACTGGTCTGGGCTTCAGGTTGGACCAAGCACCAGGGAAGGAAGCTGCAGTAAGAGAAGGGGAATTGCAACAGCAAAATGACTAGAAATAAACCACATGTCAGCTTTGGGAAACATCTCTGGTGCTCTGAGGGCAGCAGTGACTGCTCTGTGTCAGAGGAACTCTGCCCTCCAATCCCTTCTAGGTCACTAGTGTTCCCTAACGTGTGTCCTTCCTCCAGCAATGGGGCATCCAGCTCAGAGTGAGCCCTCCCTGAGCAGCCACCCTGTGGAGCATCCCACTGTCACCAGAGGCTGGGCTGAAGCCCTTAGCTGCTGAAGTCCTGCCTCTGTGTTGGAAGCAGGCAGGGTAGCTGTGTGTGTGCTCTCCTGGGCTCCCTGGGCCTAGGAGGAGCAGTCTGAGCCATGCTGGCCTCTTGTTTCAAGAGAGTGGTGGGGGTGAGGTGCCACAGCAGCTCCTGCCCCCTGCAGACTTCAGCTGGGCCCTGTCCCTGCCAAGCTTTGGAGAGATTTAGGACAAAGTGCAGTTCTCTTGTTGATTCCTAAGTGTGTCTTCCATAGGCAGCCTTTGTGTGCAGGAGCTGTTGGTCTGACCTGGCCACATTCTTCCCTGGGAAGGGAAGGTGTTGCTGGCTCTGGAACTGAGGGACACTTGGAAACTGGCTTCTGCTCTGTGTGTGGGAGAGGAGTTGACAGCAGGGAGCCCTGCTGGGTCCCTAACAGAGAGATGGAAACCTGGAGAAGGGCAAAAATGCTCAGAGGGTGATAGCTGAGAAACATCCAGTAGCTTCTAGTAGAAGTGTACACAGTGTATGGCCTGGAATCCAGGCAGACAATGGAACCCAGATGTTCTGCAGCTGGGACTTGGGCAGCTCCAGCTTCTTCCAGAGCTTTGGGTAGCTGGAAGTTGCAGAGCTGCCTGGGCATCCTTCCCTGCAAAGGGCAGAATGCTCAGGTCTTGGAAAGCTTCACGTTGGTAGGCTGTGCCTGAGCAGTTGCTGGAGGGGCAGCAGCTCAATTCCACCTCCCCCTGGAATGAATATCTCTGGTGAGAGAGATGAGGAAATTCCAGCAGCAGCTTTTAACCTCTCTGCTTTGATCAGATCCTTTGCTGGAAAGGGATGAGATACAGTGTTCCTTGGGCCTCTTGTGTGCCAGCTGCAGGAAACATCCAGCAGGAGGACTCAGCTGCCATCACTGCCTCTGTCCAGGGAGGGTTTCCTTGTTCTCCCACCTGAGGCACTCACAGGACACCAGCAGATGCCTGTTTGGAGAAGGAAAGGACTCCTGGAGCCCTGTGGAACCTGCTCTGCTTTCCAAAGCCCTGCTTGAGGCCCATGTCACCCAGCTGGCTCCTGGCACTCCTCTTCCCCTGAAGGAGATGGCCCCATCCTGGTGGGAGTGACTTGCTTGGCCCTGAGGTTCAGAGTGTTGCAGGAGTGAGGCAGAGCTGTCAGGCATGGTTTAGTGGTGGCCTTGGCAGTGGTATCTCTGCAGTTGGACTCAGTCATCTTCAAGGTCTTTTCCAACCTAGATGATTCTGTGACCCTTTGGAGCCAAGGTCCTGGGCAAGGAGGTTGTCATCTGCTCTCTAGAGGGTGTTGTGGAGGAGCAAACCTCCCTGTGTGTCACCTGTGGTGCTGAGTGCTTTGGTGCTGGTGCAGGGCTTGCTCAGGAGCAGCCAGCAGGAGGTGAGGCAGCAGGAGCCTGCTCACTGTGGCTGATGGCAAGGGGTTCAGGATTTTGGGAGTCTGTGACTCTCCAGCTGTCACCTAGGAAGGCCAAAGGGAGCCAGGCTCTGACCCAGGAATGGAAGCACACTTGGGACATACTTGAAAGGGATTCAACCTGCTGAGCATCTGCTACAGCCTCCTGGGCTCCCTTCAGACCAGCCCTTCCTCTGCCTCTGCCTCACCTCAGTGCTGCCATTCCCAGTGAGCTGATGTTTCCATCTTGGCAGCCAATGCTGCAGGAGCCTGGAGCTGCTCTGAGCTCTCCAGTGCCTTCCCCCCACCCCTGGCACCACTGGCAGCTTCACCTCTGGCTGCTCCTGTGGGGCAGCTCTGACCCAGCTGCTCCTGGCAGTGCTGCTGAGATGTGCTCCCAGGGGGAGGGGGCTGCTGAGCTCATGCTTGCAGGGAGCTGGAAAGCCAGACAAGGGCAGGTTTGGGACTGGTAGCTTAGGGTTGCAGTCCTTGGGAGATGTTGCCAAGAGATTTGTGGTGTCATCATCTCTGCTCCCTGAGCTTCTGTAGCCTCACTTGGGCAAGTTCAGCCTCTCTTGGGCAAGTTCAGCCTCTCTTGGGGCAAGTTCAGCCTCTCTTGGGGCAAGTTCAGCCTCTCTTGGGGCAAGTTCAGCCTCTCTTGGGGCAAGTTCAGCCTCTCTTGGGGCAAGTTCAGCCTCACTTGGGCAAGTTCAGCCTCTCTTGGGCAAGTTCAGCCTCTCTTGGGCAAGTCCAGCCTCCCTTGGGCAAGTTCATCTTCACTTCTACAGCTTCACTTGGGCAAGTTCAACTTGTTTCTCCTCTGCAGAACAAGAGCAGTCACCTTGCTGAGGGAAGAGCTTTTGAGCTGTTGAGCTGTGATTCAGATGGCTACAAGAACCAGAGTCTCCTGAGCCCAGTTTTGGGCCAGAGCTCTGAAACCTGTTTGCAATAACTGGAGCTACTTGGGAGTAATCAAAGCCAAAGAGCCAGGTGAATTCCTTCTGTGTTCCTGCATCCTGCTGGCTCCAGTCGTTTGGTGGCTCCCACATGTGTTCCTTCTCCTCCACAGTGCTGCTGCCAGCAGGGCTCTCAGCAGGAAGCTAAAGGACATCTTGTAGCACATACTTTGCCCCCCAAAAATGGAACTTCCTGAGCCCTGTGCCCTGCTGCTGAGTGTCAGCCTTGGGGAACCAAGCCTTGTGTGCTCTTCCTGTTTTGGTGATGTGCTGCCTCTGCCTGGGCTGCTCCACTGAGACCTTGGGTGCTGAGGAGCTGGGAGTGCTCCAAGAGCACTAACCCTCACCTCTCTGTTTGCTGGGGATTAGTCATTCAGCAGCAATTCTGCCGTTGCCAGGGGGTGGGGGGCTCCCAGCAGATTCCTCTGCTGCTCCTGGAGCTGAGGAAGGAAGGGAGAGAACCTGCTGGAGGACATCAAGGCTTGGGCTGCTGGAGCAGAGCTGGCCTGCAGGGGGGTGGGGAAGCTGGGCTGCCCCTGGGTTTGGTGCAAACAAGGCTGTTTCCTTTGGGAAGGTGTGGATGGGACTGGAGAACCATGCATCTTCTCTCAGTCTAGGCTCTGGGTGCTGTGGGGGAGAGGAAGAGGGGAAGGTGCCCACAGCAAGGGGTGCAGCACATCTGGAACCATCTCCAGCTAGTTTCTCCTAGCAGGAACTGGTGGCTCCTTGGCCAGACAAACAGAAATGCCTTCTGGTGCTGGTGGGGTGGACATGTGGGGGTGAAGATGAGCTTGTGGGGTCTGCCTCTGGGTGTGCACCTACAGCCACTGAGGTCCCTCAGGCAGGGAGGTTGTGTCCCTTGATCCTCAAGGGATTGACCAGTTGTTGCTTGTGTGAATCAAGAGCTTTCAGATGCCCAGGACTTGGCACTCCTCAGCCTGAAACCTGCCCAACTGTCACCCTTGGTTACTTCATCTCCAAGTGTTGAGTGGCTTCTTTCTGTAGCCAGACTTTATAGCTGAGGAAGTAGCTTCTTCATTTGAGATCTGCTGGCAGATAGCTCTCAGGCTTGGGAAGTTCTGTGGCATCTGAGGAAGGTTTCAAACTGGAGCATTGCTTCACAGCTGCTTGGCTCTTGTGCCTGGCCAGGGTTGGCTGCATGGCTCAGTGTGGTGTGAGCAGCTGTGTGGCTGTGGGTGCATGTAGGTTCCTGCCTGGGACAAGAGGTTGCTTCTGAGAGGCTTTGGTGACACTTCCACCAACCTCCTTCTTCAAGCCTTGCACTAAATAACATCTAAAGCTTCCTTCCAGCCCAAACTCTTGTGTGATTCTCTGTACAGGCATGTTTGGGGGAGTCTCTTTGCCTCAGAAACTGGATGGGGTGGGTGTCAGCAGGAGGAGATGATGGGTGTCAGCAGGAGGAGGTGGGTGCCAGCAGGAGGAGCTGGGTGTCAGCAGGAGCTGGGTATCAGCCATTTCTGCCTCACCTGCTCTCCCTGCAGTGGCCCTGCAGCAGGTTGGCAGGTTGGCTGCTCCTCAGCACGGTGGATTCCCTCCCCTGTGGTGATCAGGTTCTGTCTCATCCCAGCCTTCCCCACAGAGGAGCCTTTGTCTTCCCCTGCTGCTGGCCTTCCCCTTCCAGGAGAAGGTCTCTTATTCTGGAGTAAGGAGGCCACAGACAGGCAGCTTGAGGTCACCTCCAGGGACCTGCATGCTTTGATTCTTGCTAGGACTGTGCATTTAGAAAGCAGCCTCTGCTCTCCCACCCCTTAGCTGTGCACTTGGAGAGCCCCAGCAGAGGGGAGGCTGAGCATGGCAGTGGCTGCAGAGCTGCTCCCCACAGCAGGCTGGACCTGGCTCTCCTTCAGGTGCTGGTTTTAGTGGGACACAGAGTCAGTGGGAGCAGTTTGAGGGCCAGCATGGGCTTTCATCTCCTCCAGGTTCATTCAGAGGCCCCAGGCTGTGAGTGCTGGGGTTACCTTGGCCACAGGGACCTAGGCTGCCCTGTGCCCGGGTGGTGCTGCTGCAGCAGGGTCAAGGTGTTCCCCTCCCAGCAGCACTGGCTGGTGGCTCTGCAGAGCAGAGCAGTGTCCATGGCCAGCCCTGCAGAGGGGAAGGCTCTTACAGTGCAGAGAGGATCCCTTACCCTGCACGAGGTTCTGCCCCATTGCTGGAGGAGGAGACATCTGGTGCTGGGAGCTTGTCTCTGAGCTGCTGTTGGTGACCTCCCTGCCTGGCTCAGGCTTCCCCAGGGTCCCTGAGCTGGGTTGGGGGTTGGTGCTAATCACTCTGAGCACTAGGTAACAGTTCCCCAGCCTGGGGTCAGCTTCCCCCCCTTGCTGGAGCTGCTGAGTGCCTCCCACAGGTGCTGCTCACAGAAGAGCTGCTCCTCAGGGCCTGGTGATTGTGTCCTGGTGCTGACAGGAGGTGGCTTTGGGTGACAAGTCCTATGTGGAAGCCACTTTTTGCTGTGTTGCAGTGGCTCCTTTCCCTCCAGGGGATGGAGACCTGAGGGTTATTGATACCTGGTTTTTCCTGGAGGGAGTTATCCCAACTCCCACTACCTGGGGCAGTTCTGCTCCTGCTGTCTTGCCTGAGCCAAAAGCACAAGAGAGGATGAAGCCCTGGGAGCTCCTGAGGATGAATCCTCCAGTTGAGGAACAGGTTGGGAGCTGCCAGCCACCAGCACCAGGCTTTGAAATCACCCTTTGGGGAGGAGAAACTGGACAGTGTTTTTGGGCACTATCTTTGCAGCACTCAGTTCAGCAGGGCTGAAGTTCTGGGAGCAGAGCTCTGAGGCACTCTGGGAGTGTGGGGAGGTTTCTGGCTGTTCCAGAGGGGATTTTCCTCCTCCTTTTCTTTCACCAGGTGTTGCTGAAGGGAGGGGTGAGCAGCTGCAGGATCTTGTTGTGCCATATTTTATTTATCCTTCTGCATTGTGAAATCTCTTGACTTTTAGACTGAATCACAATAAAGATGCTGTTGTTGGGAACTTCAGGGCTTAAACCTGAGCCAGAAATAAGGGAGACACTTCTGCAGTGTCTTGGCTGTTTGTGACCTTCCCAGGAAGATCCTGGAGAGGTACCTGAAGCTCTTGGGAGCTTAAAAACAAAACCAAGTCTTAAAACTCCCCCCCTGAGGTTCTCCTGTGTGTGATCCCTTGGGCTTTCCCTCTGCTGCAGTCCCATGGTTCTTCAGGAAGCTCTGGAGCTGCTGAGGAGGAGGTGGGCTGGGCTGATCCATCCTGCTTGGCTTTTTAACCTAGTCATCTTTTTGAAGCAATTGCTTGCAAAATGGAAAGCATTTTTAGGTCTCTGTTCTACTTCCAGCTTCTTAGGAGTGAGTGAGTGAGAGCTCTGCCCTGGCTGAGTGGGGCTTGGATGGGGAGAGCAGTAGATGCTGAGGTTGCTGTTGCTCAGGAATTGATTAGTAAAACTTTTAACTACTAATAAAAATCCATTTGCCAGTGGATTTTTTTAACCCCCCCCCCTTTTCTTAGAGCAGTGATCTGGGATGTTTCCTAGGGACTAGGAGTGACTTTATCTAATTTAGCCTAGGCAACTGAATTATTTAAAATTCAAACTTCCCCTAATTTATCTTTTTGTTGTTGTTGTTGTTGTTGGGTTTGTTTGTTTTTGGGTTGTTTCTTTTTTCTTATACTGGTAAGTTGTCCCTTCATCCCTCCCCTTCTTCCCTAGCAGTAGTGGGAACTCCTCTGCTCTGTATATATGTATGTATAATATATATATTTCCACCCTGCCTTTCTAATTCTCCACAATGTAAGAGTTAGGCTTTGGTTTGTTGTTTGTTTGGGGTTGTTTTTTTTCCCCCCTCCTCTCCCTCCACATGATTTCTTGTGTCTTTCCCTTGATTTGTAATGGAAACAATGCTTTGGAGTTTTGTCTTTCTATTAAAGTGTCTGTATTTTAATACACCGACCTCTTGTGGAGTCTGACTGCTTCCAGAGGCCAGGGGAAGATCCTCTGGGCCATGCCTGTGGCTGCTGGCAGCTGGCAGGGACAGGACCTGGCTTCTCACTTGTGTCCCTAGTCAAAGCTGAGGGCAGTCAGAGCTCAGGATTCAGCAGGGTTCATGCTGGGGACCTTGCAGAGCAGCCCTAGGGGTGGTTCCCATTTCCCAGGGCAGGCACTGAAGTCACCAGTGCAGGAAAACTAAACTCAGCCAAGTGATGCCAGCATCTCCTGGGCTGCATCCCCAGCAGCCTGGCCAGCAGGGCAGGGAGGGGATTCTGCCTCTGCTCTGCTCTGGGGAGACCTCAGCTGCAGTGCTGGGGCAGCTCTGGAGTCCTCAGCACAGCAGAGACATGGAGCTGGTGGAGCAGGGCCAGAGGAGGCCACAACAATCATCTGAGGGCTGAAAGCTCTCTGCTGTGAGGCCAGGCTGAGAGAGTTGGGCTTGTTGAGCCTGGAGAAGAGAAGGCTCCAGGGAGACCTTCCTGCAGCCTTGCAGGGCTTCAAGGGCCTCTCAGAAAGATGGGGAGAGATTTTATCAGGGCCTGTTGGGACAGGACAAGGGCTGATGGTTTGAAACTAAAAGAGGAGACTTAGACTAGAGAGAAGGAAGAAATTTTGGTGCTGAGGGTGGTGAGAGCCTGTCCCAGGCTTCCCAGAGAGGTGGGAGATGTCCCATCCCTGGAACCATCCCAGGACAGGTTGTCTGGGGCTGTGAGCAACCTGCTCTAGTTGTTGATGTCCCTGCTGACTGCAGGGGTTGGACTAGGTGACCTGGAAAGGTTCCTTCCCACCCAAACCAGCCTGATTCTGTGTTTAAACCTCAGCAGTGGTGGCCAGACTGCTTCCCAAGCCAAGACTCTTCAAACGAGGTGAATGTTCTCCTCTCCATCACCAAACCCTCCCTCAGCTCCTGGCTCAGCACAGGTTTGTAGCTGTCAGAAGGTTCCAGCAGCACTCTGCCCCAGCTCAACTACTCAGCCAGGGGCCTCTCAAGCACTTAGCTCCATGAGCAAAGAAAAGCCTCCAGAGATGCCCTTGTGGAGCCAATTACATCTGGCTCTGCACAGGCTTCTCCCCTCATGGGGCTGCAGCCACAGCTTCAGCACATCTGCCCCAGCTCCTGCTGCTGCTGGGACACTGCTCAGCTAAGGCTCTGCTCCCTCTGGGGCTGCACTAGACCCCATGCTGGCTACAGCCACCCCCTCCCCAGCCAGGGTTTAGCTTCCTTAGAGAACTTCTGACTGCCACAGAGATTAAAACAAGTTTTTATTGGCAATGTTCAGTGAAGAAGAGAGAAATGGAGCTGGGGCCATGGCCAGGGTGCCTGTGCCCAGTGCTCACTGCCATGGGGCACTGGGGTACAAGCAGCAGAGTGACCAGAGGATGAAGAATGAACAATTGTCTGTAAATCAGCAGCAGCTGATGCAGATCTTCAAGTGTCTACAGGTTACCAGCTGCCCTGACTCCTGCCACCTCCCCCAGTGTCCTAGCTAGTCTAGAAGCTGAGCTAACCAAGTCCCTGGGCCTGCTGCTGGCCCAGGTAAAAACCCTTCACAGCTTTTGGCTTACACTCAGGTAAGAAATGTCCTTGGTGCCTCTTCAGTGAGCACTGGGATTCTGTCTCTCCCCCAACTGCTCCCCTAACAGCTCCAGAAAATGCCCATTTTGTGCAGAGTGGAGATGGTGGCTGGCAGCTCTGCCTTTGGCAAGGTGCAAGGAGAGGCCACTGGGGATGCTCCTGACAGCACCTGGCTGAGGACTGTTGGCTCCTGCAGCCCTGGGGAGCCTCCCTGCAGCACAGGGATTGTGTTTGCTAAGGTGGCTGAACCCTGGCAGAGCTCCCAAGGCTTTATTTAGATATGAACTGATTTTGCATAGTGAAGAATTTGCTGAAGCTGAAGCCTGGGGAGGAGTTTGGAGGTGAAGCTTCTGCCTCTGCCCTGGCTCTTGGGAGCTGGGGAAGCTTTGGCTGCTTGTGACACCTGCCCTGGGCAGCCCATGGCTACTCAGCTCTGCCCAGAGAGGCAGCAGTGGCTGCAGCACAGCTTTGGTTATCCTCCCACAGAGCCTGGAGTGTGTCTGTCTGTCTGTCCCCCCTCGAGTGAGCAGGCAGACAAGTCTCTCTGGCCCAGGAAGTGAAGCTGCTGTGTCCCCAGCAGCAGCAGGACCATGCCCCTGCTCTGAGGGGAAGCAGAGGAGGCTGCTGAGGATCATTCAAGTCATCTGAGGACACTAATTCCCTAGAGCTTTTAATCCCTCCTGCCTGTTTCCAGGAGAGGCCCCATCTGCCCCCACATCCTCCCTGGCTTCTGCTTCCACCTTGTGCCCTCAGCTGCCTGCAGGCCAGCTGCTCCTCTGCTCCCTTTGGTCATCTCTAGAGCAAGCTCCTGGAACCCTGGAGGGGGCAGGGAGAGGGAAAGGACAACTCCTGGCCTTCAGGTTACAGACTAAAGCAGCAGTGACATCTGCCACCCTCCTGGCACTCAGCAGCCTGAATGCAGAGGCAAGGCCAAGCCACTAGACTTCCAACAGGGGCTCTTCTTTGGGGATTTCATTCCCAGCCAGACAGGAGGAGGCTCAAAACCTCCCTTCAGGCCCTGATCTGTGCACAGGCTGCTCTGCCCCACCTCATGCTGGGGAACTAGAGAGCAGCCTCCCCACCAGCCAGGTGACACCAAACCCAGAGCTGCCAACCCCACAGCTCAGGCCATGCCCTCAGGCTGTGTTCACCATGAGCTGAGTTCCTTCTGTCATCTGCTGCCTGCCAGCCTGAGCTGGGACCTCCCCAGGGCCTTTCCTGGAGGTTCTCCAGCTCTAGCTGCAGGGGAGCTGCTGTGGGAGTCAGGGAACTCTCTCCTGCAGCCCTGGGTGCAGGTGTGGGGAGCCTGATTCCATCCCTCACCTCTGGGCAGCTTTCCTTCCTGCAGCCAGAGCCCCAGCTGAAGGGCTGGAGCCTTGAAGTGCTCTTGAAGCTTCTCTCTCCTGAGAGGAGCTCCAGGGGAGGCAGCCCTTGGTCCCTGGCAGCTCCCAGTGACCTCAGCACAGTTTTCTGGTCTTTCCCTTTGGCTCCTGGCAAAGGGGAGGAAAGCTGCAGCAGTGGCTGAGGGAATGAAGGGTTAATGTCCAGCTGGCACTGTGCTCCCTGGGCTGACACTCTGCCTGCCTTGAGGCTGAAGCCAGGAGCCAAAGAGCAGCAGTTCCTGCCTTTACCAGCCTCTCCATCTGGCTTTCCTCTCTGGGAAGCCAAGGAGAGCTGCAGAGCTTGGCCCAGCCCCCAAGCACTGCAGAGGGAGGCAGGAGCACACCCAGGGCTCTCTAGTGCCCTGCTGGGAGTGCTCCAGTGGGCTGTAGTGTGAACTTCACTGAGCCTCTGGGAACTAGCACCAGGGAAGGGAAAAGGAAACAACCCCCAGGAGCAGGTGCCAGTGGCTGAACTGACACAGGGGCATGGATGCCTCCCCCCCTGCCAGCTGGGGCTGAGCTCTCCCCCTGTTAATGGGAGGCTTCCACCCCTCCCTGCTCCCCAGCCTGGCCTCCAGCCCCTGCAGGTCTCCTCTGCAGTGAGCAGGAGAGAGCAGGAGAGGGTTAACTCTGCCAGCAGACATGCCATCAGCTGGAGCAGCTCCTACAGCAAGGGGATCAACAACCCTCAAAGCTTCCCTTGGAGGCTGCAGGAAGATCCTGAGCCAGACAAGCTGAGTAGCTTCCTGCAGGAGGAGGGACAGGGAGGAAAGAGAGGGTTAGAGCTGGCTCAGGGCCTGCCCCAGAAGCTCCAGCCCCAGCAGGTGCTGGGGACTCTGTTCTGCCCCTGCCTCCTCTGCTCTCCCCTCAGAGGCAGGCTGGTTTGCTGCCTGCTGCAGCAGCAGTGTGCTGTCACCTCAGGGGCTGCAGGGAGCAGGCAGGACTGTGCCTCCCCAGCTGGGGCAAGAGGGAATGTGCAAAGAATTCCCTTTCCAATAAACCCCAAATAAATTAACAAGTCACTTGGTCACTGCTGTGGGGAACTGCTGCTGTTCTTCCCAGAGGGAGGGAGCTGAGGGCTGAGCCAGGCCAGGGGATTATTGCTGCTGTGCTCCCAGCTGGAAGCGAGCTTCCTCTGAGATCCCATACTGCTCCAGGGGATCCTGCAAGAGCACAGGGAGGGCACCAGTCAGATCAGACAATGGGGGAGGGAATTGTCCTGCAACCATCCTGCACCTCCCCCTCCACCCCAGAGCTGGCCACTGCCTCCAGCCCCCCTGCTGGCTTCACCCCAGTCCAGCCTCTGCCTGTGCAGAAAGTGGAGCAACCCTTTGGGACTGAGGTTCTTCTGTCCTCCTGGCCCAGGAGCATGCAGCTGAGCCACAGGCACCTCAGCAGGGCTGCTCCAAGCAGCTTGCCAGGGGTGTGAGCATCACCTCAACCCCTGGCCTGAGCTGTCTGGGAAAGCCAGTGGGAGCTGGGGCTATAGCCCAGGCCAACCCTGTCCTGCTACAAAGCTTGGGCCACTCCAGCCCTGGCAGAGTGCCTGCAGGAGGGCTGGAGCTGAGCACAAAGCAGGCTGCTGGCAGAGGAGGCCTCTCAGCTCTGGCTCTGGAGACCTTGCCTTCAGCAACTGGGGGGTCTCCTTCATACACAGGGCAGGAAACAGCCTGGGGCAGCAAGACCTGAGAGCAGCAGCCCCTGCTGCAGCCCAGAGCCCCAGGCTATCAGCTGGCAAGCAGGGACTCACCCTCCCTGTCATCTTCTGGATCTCCCTGCGGTAGAAGATCAGGCTGCTCCTCATGAACTCGTAGCTGGAAGAGAGGGAACAGGGCTGTGCAAGGCTTTCAGAGGCCATTTCCAGCCAAAGGGAAGTTTGCTCAGGAGGACAGGAGCACTTCCCTGCCTGTGCTGACCACAGGCTGGTCCCAGAGCACCCAGCCCCAGTACCTGGCTCTCCTGAGGGCCTCGACCCACTCCCGGCACTGCTGCTCGCTGCCACACTCGAAGCAGTATTTCCTCTCTGGCTCCTCCAGGAAACCTGCCAGGGGCAAAGAAAAGCCTTCAGGGAGGTCCTGACAGAGCTGCCTGGGCTCCAGCCTCCCTCCCCAGGCCACAGTCAGCTCTCTGTTCAGCTAAGCTGCTCCCTGAACAAGCTGGTAAGCCAGGCAGGCTCCTGGCTGCCCCAGAGCAGCAGCAGGCAGTGTTTGTTAGCTTCCAGCAGCCAAAGGCTTTGGAGAGGAAAGAGCAACTTCTCCAGCAGAGAACAGGCCCCAACAGGGGCCTGCTTTGAGGCTGCAGCTCCCTAAGCCTCCTTGCAAAAAGCCCTCAGAGATCCAAGTGGAAAATGGCCCCAAGGCAGAGCCTGGGCCCTGTGCAGAGTGCAGGGAGCTGGGGAGTTCAGCTGCCTGGGCTGGAGGCTTTGGAGGGAGTGTGCAGAGCAGAAGGCAAGGCCCCATGCAAAGCCAAGCCCTTCAGGAAGCAGAATCAGGTCACCCAGTGAATGACATTGTCCCCAGAGCTCTGCTCCTTAGCACCCAGAGCCCAGAGAGCCAGGCTGCTGCTGGGCAGGAAGGGGGGAGGCTGCAGCCAGCACCCCAGGGCTGCTGCCTGGGGACACAGCCTGACACCATCTGCCACTGCTCTTACTCTGACAGCCCTAAACCCCCCAAAACTCACAGTGTGCTGCTCAGAGACATCAGTTTCTTGAGGCCCTGAGGGCTCCTCAGAGAAATCAGTGTGTGGAGGCTCTGAGGGCTCTCAGGTCAGTGTGTGGAGGCTCTGAGGGCCTCAGATCAGTTCTGTTCAGGCTCTTTGAGGATCCTCTGGAGGCAGCCACTTCTCCAGAGCACAGGAGGAGCCAAAGCAGCTGTGCCCAACAGCTAGGCCAAAAGATAGAGGGATGGCCTTGGAGAAACATCCTGTTATTCTCAGCACACAGCTCTCAGACAGTGATTAGCTGCTGGCTGGAAGCTGCTCCCAGAGGCCAGCAGGAGCCAGCTGGAGCCCTGGCTGTCAGCACAAGGACAGCCCTGAGGTTAGCTCTGCAGGGGCTGTATCTGAGGAGAACTCTTTGGTTCAGGATGAAATGTGGCAGCCCAGAAGCAGCAATCTGTCAACAGCAACCCCTCCTCCTCCTGGAGGCCTGCTCTGTCTGCTCCTCTCCTCACATGGAGCTCTGCAACTGGTCCAGGTAGTGAGGAAATAATGCTGGCCTCAGGATGGAGCAGGGCCAGGACACAGGAACAGCTGGCAGCTGAGGGGAAGGGTCCAGGAGCAACCCCAGGGAGGGGGAGAAGGGCCCAGGGGCACTGACCCAGGGAGGAGGAGAAGGGCCCAGGGGCACTGACCCCAGTACTACTAGAGAAACAGAAGGAAAGGCAGGGACTAAGCAGCAGAATGTTTCCTTTCAGGCAGCATGTTTGCCCTCAGGGGAAGAGCCAGAACTCACTGATGGAGAAGACATTCTCCTCCTCCTTGGTGATCCTGCAGCGCTCCAGCAGCAGAGCCCCAATGGGCTGCAAGAGAGACAGAGAGAGAGAGAGAGAGAGAGAGAGAGTTTGAGCCATGCTAGGGTTAGACAGAGCCCAACCCCTCAGCAGCACTGCCAGGGCACCACTGACCCATGGCCCTCAGCACCACAGCTCCAGGGCTTGGAAACCCCTCCAGGGATGGGGACTCCACCACTGCCCTGGGCAGCCTGGGCCAGGGCCTAGCACCCCTTCAGGGGAGAAACTGTTCCTCATCTCCAACCTAAACCTCCCCTGGCACAGCTTGAGCCTGTTTCCTCTTGTCCTATCACTTGTTCCTTGTCTCCTCTCAGGGAGTTGCAGAGAGTGAGAAGGTCTCCCCTGAGCCTCCTCTTCTCCAGGCTAACCAAGCCCAGTTCCCTCAGCTGCTCCTCACAACAACTGTGCTCTAGACCCTTCCCCACCTTCCTTGCCCTTCTCTGGCCACACTCCAGCACCTCAATGTCCTTCTGGCAGTGAGGAGCCCAAACCTGACCCCAGGATTCCAGCTGTGGCCTCCCCAGTGCCCAGCCCAGGAGGCCAATCCCTGCCCTGGTCCTGCTGCCACCCTGGTTCATTTTCTAGGAGAGCAGCCCCAACTTTCCCCCAGTGCTGAGCAGGAAAGGCTCAGCTCTCCCAACACACCCATTGCAGACTCCACCAGGCTCCCAGGAGATGCTGCCAGGGGTGGTCAGCTGCCAGTGCTGCTTCTCACCCCCAGGTGTTTCCCTCGAGTTGCCAGAGAAGGAAACTCATGTGCTGTGTCCTGGCAGCCTGTTGCTGGCCCAGCACACACTGCCCAGCCCAGGAACTCCCAGATGAAGAGGGGAAGAAGCAGGAGGGGAGGCAGAGGCCTTACCTCAGCTTCATCTGTCCGGAAATAGAAGAGGAAATTGACCACGAGCTTGACCAGACGTTTCTTCAGCACTGCAAGGAGAGCAGCACTCAGGCAGGCCAGGGGAGCTGAGGGCAGCCCCTGCCCCTCCCTGCCAGCACCACACCATAGCCTTTGGTTCCTAGAGGAGCTCCCAACCCTTAAACCCCTGAGGAGAGGCAATGACAGCCTCTGCCCTTGTTGAACTGCAGCCCCAGAGGCACAAAGCCACCCTGCAGGCTCTGGAGTGGCTTCTGGGCAGGCAGAGCCCTGGACACGGTGCCACTGGCACCCACAGAGGGGCCTTGAGCCCCAGCCCCTCTGGGGAGCCCCTGGCTGGGGCTGGCAGCAGAGATGTCACCTCTGAGGGACAAAGGCCACCAGAACACTGCAAGTCCTTGGCTGGAGGAAAGGCTCAGGACCAGGAGGGAGTTTCTTTAACACCTGTACTCCAGAACTAGTGTGGAAGGAATCTGGGAGCTCTGGAAGGAGCCTTCTCCACCTGGCCCTGGAGCCCTACTGCCTCCTCCCAGCCACACTGTCCCCAGCTGCACCCCCAGGACCAGACACCACTCACTACTTGTGCTCCCCAGTCCCACCCACCAGTCCTCCCAGTTTGTTCCCAGTCCTGCCTTCCTGTTCCCCATCCCTGCTCCAGCCCTACCCACTCCATCCTAGCCCCTCCCAGTATTCCCAGTCCTGCTCTCGTCCCACGCCCACTTTCCCAGTCCTGGCTCACCAGTACCACCAGTGCTGCCCCTCAGGGTGCCCAGTTCTCCCAGTCCCTCTCCCCTCACCCCCTTCTAGTCCTGTTCCCCAGCAACTTCAGTTCTGGCTCTCCAGTTTTCCCCAGTCCTGCCCTACACATCCACCAGTCTCCCCCTAGCCCAGCTCACTCAGCTCAGCCTCCCCATTCCCCCACTCCTGGCCCTCCAGTTACCCCCAGCCCTAGCCCACACCTCCACCAGCCTCCCCCCACTCCTACCCACTCAGTGCAGCCAATCCTGGCCCCTCCCAGTACTCCCCGTCCCGTTCTGGTCCTACCCCCAGCTTCCCAGTCCCGGTTCTCCGGTACCCCCAGTGCTGCCCTCCAGGGTGCCCATTTCTCCCACTCCCTCTCCA
This sequence comes from Galbula dea, assembly GCA_013399015.1. Lineage (NCBI taxonomy): Eukaryota > Metazoa > Chordata > Aves > Piciformes > Galbulidae > Galbula > Galbula dea. The sequence continues at coordinate 173,347 of VWZX01002915.1, read as the reverse complement.
CTAGTCCCCTTCTCGCCCCGTCCCCCAGTAACTCCACTCCTGGCCCTCCAGTGACCCCTAGGCTGCCCCACACTTCCAGCCTCCTCCCCAGCTCTCCCAGCCCCTCTCCCGCTCAGCCCCGCCGCCCGCTCCCCTCTCACCGCTGCCCTTCTTGGGCACCCGCATCAGGATCTCCGCTGCTTTCTCGGCAGGCTGCCGGGCCAGGGACAGCAGCTCCCGCTCGTTGTACCGCATGGCGCGGCCTGCCCCTGCCCCGGCCCCGGCCCCGGCCCCGGCGCCGCTCTACGGGCTCGCCATGGCCCCGGCCCCGCGCACCGGAAGTGCTCCCAACCCATACCGGAAGTACTCGCTCCGACACAGGAAGTTCTCCCTGCCCGTACCGGAAGTGCTCGGCACAGAAGGCGGAAGTCGTGCACGGGAGGGAGGTCGCTGCGCACGCGCAGCGCGGGATCGAGCGGGGCCGAGCGTGCCGGTATAGGCCCGGGGAGGGCCCCGAGGGTCTTTCGTAGGGGGGTGTGGGGATTCGTGGCTGTCCCTGAGGGGTGAGGCCTTGCTGAGGGGCGCTTGGAGAGTGTTCGAGGGGAGCTTCAGGGTTGGGGGNCCCGCGCACCGGAAGTGCTCCCAACCCATACCGGAAGTCCTCCCAACCCATACCGGAAGTACTCGCTCCGACACAGGAAGTTCTCCCTGCCCGTACCGGAAGTGCTCGGCACAGAAGGCGGAAGTCGTGCACGGGAGGGAGGTCGCTGCGCACGCGCAGCGCGGGATCGAGCGGGGCCGAGCGTGCCGGTATAGGCCCGGGGAGGGCCCCGAGGGTCTTTCGTAGGGGGGTGTGGGGATTCGTGGCTGTCCCTGAGGGGTGAGGCCTTGCTGAGGGGCGCTTGGAGAGTGTTCGAGGGGAGCTTCAGGGTTGGGGGTGACCGGGGGGGCTTTGGCTCTGGCTGAGGGGCGCTTGGAGAGTGTCCGAGGGGAGCTTCAGGGTTGGGGGTGACCGGGGGGGGCTTTGGCTCTGGCTGAGGGGCTGGAGGTATCCGGGGGCAGTTGACCCTTGCTGAAGTGTTGAGGGATGCTGGGGTTGGGGTCTTTGACCTTTACTGAGGGGCTAAGTGTGTTTGAGGGGAGGGTCTGACTCTTCCTGAGGGGTTGGAGGGTATTGGGGTGTGGAGGGGTCTTTGATGCTTGCTGTCAGGTGTTTGAGGGGGCTTTGAGCCTTGCTGAGGGCCTGGGCTTGTTCGAGAGGATTAACCCTTGCTGGGGATGGGGTGAGAGGGACTTGAACACCCCTGCTGAGGGGCTGGAGGTGTATGTGGCTCTCCAGCAGAGGTCTTGCCCTTGTGTGTGGCCTTTGCTGAGGGAAGGGGTCTCTGGGACCTCACTTAGGACTTGAGGACTGTGTGCAGAGGCTGTGGCCTTTCTAGGGGGCTGGGAGTGGGCCCCTGACCCTCAGAGAGGGAATGGGGTGTGTGGGGGTGGCCTTGAGGCCTGGGGGGAGGTATCAGGGTGGTGAGGCAGCACCAAACCTCGGTGGCAGGCTCTGGGGCTGTTTGCTCTCAGGATGGAAGGTTGGAGGCTGCTGGGGAGGGTCCTGGTTGAGAGGGGCTGGAGGGAACCCCTGGAGGGGCTGCTGAGCCTCTCTGGGGTCCAGCTGAGCTTGGGGAGGAACCAGTCTCAGTGTAGAAACAGTGGCTGAGAAGATGGGAAGGGCTCTAGGGGCTTCTTTGGGTCATTTTCCCTCTACTGCACCCCTTGCACCAGTGGTACAGGAACTGCTCCAGGGGAGATGGTGTCAGTGCCCAGGGCATGGCTGCTCTGCTTCTTCCCCATCCCTACAGCTCTGAGTAGTAGTGGCTGCACCAGGGTGCTCCTCATTCACCTTGCTTCTCCTCCTCTCTCCAGCCTCTCTCTTTCTCCCTGAGGGGCTGAAGCACTCGAGGCCCAACCATGGATTTCCAGCACCGGCCTGGAGGGAAGACTGGGAGCGGGGGCGTGGCCTCTGCCTCCGAAAGCAACCGCGACCGGAGGGAGAGGCTCCGGCAGCTGGCCCTGGAGACCATCGACATCAACAAGGTTTGCCTGGGACCCGAGGGAGGGGCCTGGGACCCGAGGGTGGGGCCCGGGACTCCTCCTGCAGGGTGCTGGGGGAAGAAGTGTAGAGCTTTCTCTGAGTGCAGTGGCTTGGAGGCTGTGAGGTTGGGTGGAGGGCTGTGGGTTGGGATGAAATCCTCTTCCTTCTGGTGATGTGGGAGCTGGGTGAGAACCATCTGGGTCAGGACTGCCCAGGGTGATGCCAGCAGCTGTGTGTTCAGGTAGCTGTTGCTGTGGTCTCTTTGTGTTTTGTGCCTTGCCTGCACTGTCACCAGAGCTGCTCTGGCTTCCCTCTCTTTCCATAGTCCCAAAGCAGTGTTGGGGCTGTTCATTCATCTCCAAACTCAGTTCTTCTTGTGCAGGAGAAGCTGAGCAGTGCTGGGATTGGGTGGGTTTGCCATGGATTTGGCCTGTAACTCTTGAATCATTCTCTTCCCAGGATCCTTACTTTATGAAGAATCATTTGGGCTCCTATGAGTGCAAGCTCTGCCTGACCCTGCACAACAACGAGGTGAGCTGGTGCTCTCAGCCATGCTCTCTGCAGCAGGGGCTTTAGAACAACAGTGTCTTCACAGAATCCAGCATGTTGGGGGTGGGAAGGGACCTCTGGGGATCAGCCAGCCCAACTCCCTGCTCCAGCAGGGGCACCCCCAGCAGCTTGGCCAGGGTCACCTCCATCTGCCTTGGCAATCTCTCCACACAAGGAGACTCCACAGCCTCTCTGCAAAGCCTGGGCCAGGGCTCCAACACCCTCACACCAAACAAGCTTCTCCTCCTGCTCAGCTGGAACCTCCTGGCTTCCAGTTGGTGCCCAGTGCCTTGTGTCCTGTTGCTTGGCACCACTGAGCAGAGCCTGGCTCTTTTCTTCACACCCTGCCCTTAGACACTTGCACACATTGGTCAGGTTCCCTCTCCAGGCTGAACAATCCCAGCTCCCTCAGTGTCTCCTCTGAAGAGAGGAGCTCCAGCCCCTCATCATCTTCAAGCAGCAGAAGCTGGGCCATGCCTGGTGACTGGCTGCTGAAGAGATGATGGGTGAGGAGTGGCTGTGTTAACCCTGGCAGCTTGGGACAGTTCAGCAGTTGAGAGCAAGCTGCAATTTTGGAGTAAGATTCCTCTCTGCTGCAGATTCCAGTATCCTTGGCAACATGTCTCTCTGCTCTGGGACAGGAGTCTGTCAGCAGGTCACAGGATATCCTGAGTGGGAAGGGAACCACAGGGATCATTCAGTTCAACTCCTGTCTCTGCACACAACAACCCCAGAGTTGCACCATGTGCCCTGTCACCCTCTGGGGGAAGAACCTTGTCCTGAGATCTATCCTGCCCCTCCCCTGGCACAGCTTCCTGCCCCTGCCCTGGGTCCTGTCCTGCTCACCAGGGGATGCAGTGCAAGAACAGTCCTGTTTTCATGTCATAGAGCCACAGACCTGGTTTGGGTGGGAAGGGCCCTTTCAAGGTCATCTAGTCCAACCCCTGCAGTCAACAGTGACATCAACAACTAGAGCAGGTTGCTCACAGCCCCAGGCAACCTGAGCTGGGATGGTTCCAGGGATGGGACATCTCCCACCTCTCTGGGCAGCCTGGGACAGGCTCTCACCACCCTCAGTGGGAACAATTCCTTCCTTCCATTTAGTTTCAATCTCTCTCTTTTCATTTCAACCCATCAGTCCTTGCCCTGTCCCAACAGGCCCTGATACAAAGTCTCTCCCCATCTTTCTGAGAGGCCCTTGAAGCCCTGCAAGGCTGCAGGAAGGTCTCCCTGGAGCCTTCTCTTCTCCAGGCTCAACAACTCCAACTCTCTCAGCCTGGCCTCACAGCAGAGAGCTTCCAGCCCTCAGATCATTGTTGTGGCCTCCTCTGGCCCTGCTCTACCAGATCTGTGCCTTTCCAGTGCTGGTTGATGTCTTTCTGATTCTCTTCTCCTTGTTCTTTGTTTCAGGGCAGTTACCTAGCCCATACTCAGGGGAAGAAGCACCAGACCAATCTGTAAGTCATTCTGCACTGCAGCTTTCCTCTCCCTTCCCATGCTGCTGTGTATCTCTAACCCTGAACCCCACCATCCAGCAGCTGCAGTGTTCTCTCACTGTGGGGATTCCCTGGCTAACAGCCTGGCTCCAGGCAGGGGACACAGAGCAGATCTGCACCCACAAATGGTGCTTGGCAAGCTCCAGGTTGAGCTCAAGCCCAGAGCCAGTTGTGGGGTTCCTGAAGGAAGAGTTTTCAAAGCAGATGGAGTGAGTCTGGGAAAAGCTCTGTGAGTGCAGGGGGGAGAAGATGCCAGGTTTATATTAGGAAATCCATTTGGTTTTGGTTTAGATGAACTAAACCAAACCAGAGACTCCAGGAGCTAGGCAAGGAGTGAATCTTGACCCCAGGTGTGGAGAGGAGGAGGCGGCCTGAGGTCAGCTGGGGGTAGGGGACAGCTTTACTCAGGGGAAGGGATGGATGCAGTGGGTCTGTCCTGGTGCTGGTTTTCCTGCTGTGCTTTTTGGGAAGGGCAAGAACATTCCCTGGTGAGGGCTGCAGACTGCTGTGTGCTGTGGCTAACCTTTGACACATGGCACATCTCAACTAACCCAGGGCTCGCCGAGCTGCCAAGGAGGCCAAGGAAGCTCCTGCCCAGCCTGCCCCTGAGAAGGTGAAAGTGGAAGTGAAGAAGTTTGTGAAGATTGGGAGACCAGGTTATAAAGGTGTGTGAGGGTGTGACAGGCACCTCCTGCTGCTGGAGCTGCCCTGAAGGGCTGTGCAGGGCAGGTATTCATTAGGCTCTATAGCAGATCTGGCCCTGGATAAGCTAGGAGCTTGTCTCCTGATGGCCTTTGTTGTTTAAGCTGCCTGTGGATCATTGCTGACAGAGTGAGAACTGCTCTAGCAATAGATTGCTGTGTCTCAGTCTTTCAGCTCTTAGTAGTCATGCAGGAGATGTTCCCTGAATCCCAGCATGGTGTGGGTGGGAAGGGACCTCTGGGGATCAGCCAGTCCAACCCCCCTGCTCCAGCAGGGGCACCCACAGCAGCTTGCCCAGGGTCACCTCCAGCTGCCTTGGCAATCTCTCCACACAAGGAGACTCCACAGCCTCTCTGCAAAGCCTGGGCCAGGGCTCCAACACCCTCACACCAAACAAGCTTCTCCTCCTGCTCAGCTGGAACCTCCTGGCTTCCAGTTGGTGCCCAGTGCCTTGTGTCCTGTTGCTTGGCACCACTGAGCAGAGTCTGGCCCCAGCCTCTTGCTTTCTGTCCTTCAGCTCTTGCTGAGCCTTGAGCAGCTCACCTCTGGGGCTGCTCTTCCCCAGGCTAAGAAGCCCCAGGGCTCTCAGCCTTTCCTCCTGCCAGAGCTGCTCCAGTGCCCTCAGCATCTTCCCAGCCTCCAATGGACTCTCTCCAGCAGTTCCTTGTCTCTCTGGAAGTGGGGAGCCCAGAAGTGGAGCCAGGACTGCAGCTGTGGCCTGAGTAGGGCAGAGTAGAGGTGGAGGAGAAGCTCCCTTGACCTGCTGCTCACACTCTTCCTAATTCCCCCCCAGGAGACCATTGGCCATGGCCACAAAGGCACATTGCTGGCTGCTGGTGAGCTTGTGCAGCAGCACTCCCAGGTCCTTCAATGATGCCATTGTTTCAGTCTCCTGTTACTGTGCTCTGCTCATCCATCACTCCTCACTTGTACAGCTCAAGGTTTCTCTGAGCTCCTCCTTGTTTTCTTTTGACCTTCAATCCCCAGCTTGGGTTCTTTATCTCCCAGCTGTGTTCTGCAGTGCAGAGTCTCTGCCCCACAGCAGCTGAACTTCAGTAGCAGTCCCCAGTAGCTTCAGTTGCAGACAATGTGGTGTTTTGTGTGGCAAAGGAGAGACAAACTGTAATGCTTTGTGATTGGAAATGTGTCAGCTGGGGCAGGAATGTTGCTGCTCTGCCCCTGCTGTGGCATCTCCTGAGCTTCAGGCTGTGGAGATGTGGTGTTCAGGGCCATGGGTTGGTAGTGACCTGGCAGTGCTGGCCTAAAGCTTGGCCTTGATAATCTTAAAGGTCTTTTCCAACCCAAACCAGCCAATCATTCTCTAACTCTTCCTGTCTTTGCAGTGACCAAACAGAGAGACCCAGAAACAGGCCAGCAGAGTCTTCTGTTCCAGGTAAGGGTCAGATCCTGGGTATCCAGCTTCTCCCAGGGAAAGTGCTGCTAAAGGAATAGTTCATGGTAGGATTCATGACCCAAATAGAGAAAAGCCAAAGAGATAGGCCTGGCTTTGCTAGTCTCAACTCTGCTGCTGGCTGTGTCAGGTGAATCCATGCTCCCAGAGCCCAGGCTGCTTCCGTTGCTGGCACTGAGCTCTCTGCTTGGAAATGCTTCCCAGCTGAGGGAGTTGCTGTGTATCAAATGGGAAGTGGGGGGAAAAAAAAGACAGAGAGATGTTCTCCTTCATGCTGCACTGCCTGCCCCCAGATTGACTACCCAGAGATTGCAGAGAGCATCATGCCCAGGCACCGCTTCATGTCAGCCTACGAGCAGCGCATCGAGCCTCCCGACCGGCGCTGGCAGTACCTGCTGATGGCAGCTGAGCCCTACGAGACCATTGCCTTCAAGGTGAGGCCTGGGCTGCTCTGCCACCTGGGGAAGTTCCCTGCACAGGCCACAGCATGGTGTGGGTGGGAAGGGAGCTCTGGGGATCAGCCAGTCCAACCCCCCTGCTCCAGCAGGGGCACCCCCAGCAGCTTGCCCAGGGTCACCTNGCCCTCAGCATCTTCCTGGGCTCTGCTGGACTCTCTCCAGCAGTTCCTTGTCTCTCTGGAAGTGGGGAGCCCAGAAGTGGAGCCAGGACTGCAGCTGTGGCCTGATTAGGGCAGAGCAGAGGTGGAGGAGAAGCTCCCTGGACCTGCTGCTCACAGGCTTTCTGATTCCCCCCCAGGTGACCATTGGCCATAGTTTCCAAGGCATGAATTCCCAGTGCACATCACTGTAGACTCCTGGCCTGGCCTTCAGGGGTTAATGGAGTGCAGGTTGAGCAGACATGACTGGAAGTCATTAAACCTCACTGAGAATTAGTGGAGGACTCTGGCATGAAAACTAGACTGTGTGAGGAGCTCTGGGGAGCTATTGAGTTCTCACTGTCTGGCACAGAAAGGAACCTTCTGGGCTTTGCTCCTCTGCCTTTGTGCAGATGTTGAGGGAGGCTTCTGTTGCCAGCACACTTGTCCTTGACTGATAGGGAAGGAGCTGAATTCTTTCCTGCCTCCCTCTCTATCTAATAACATCCCAGCCCAGAGCATCTCACCAGGGCCTGGAATAACTCTGCTTATCTTGCAAACCCTGGTGCTAAAAAGAGCTATTGAGCTAATCTGCTGAGGCTCAGAATAGCTCCTTGTGCTTCTCTTCTTGCAGGTGCCAAGCAGAGAAATAGACAAAGCAGAAGGAAAGTTTTGGACTCACTGGAACAGGGAAACCAAACAGGTAACTGACACAGTGATGTCTTTCTGAGGGGCAAAGGGGGAGCAGGAGGACAGAGCAGCTCAGGGGGGAAAGGCAGTGCAGGAGGAGTGCACATCAGTGCTGTCCAGGCTGCCCCTAACCCTCAGATCTTCATTCCTTCACTTCCACTGGGTAGTGGCTGCTCTGGGTAGAAAGATCCTCCTGTGTGGGAGTGTGGGGGGCAAGAGGAGAAGGCCTCCAGTGGCACCAGGGGAGCTTCAGGGTGGGTGTCAGTGTATAGCCACTTCAGAGTGGTTGGGCATTGGCCCAGGCTGCCCAGGGCAGGGGTGGAGTCACCATCCCTGGAGGGGCTGAAGAAACATCTAGCTGTGGCCCTTAGGGCCATGGTTCAGTGCCATGGGGGTGCTGGGTTGCTGGCTGGACTTGCTGATCTTAGGAGTCTCTTCCAGCCTCAGTGATTCTGTGATTCCTCAGCCTGCAGGCCAGTGCTAGGCAGCATCCACTGCTCACTCCCATCTCCTGCTGCCACCCCAGTGCTGCTCCAAGGCAGGATGCTCTTGGCCTTCTTGGCCACTGGGCACTCTGCTGCCTCATCCCCAGCCACTGTTAACCAGCACCTCCAGGTCCCTTTCCACCAGGCAGCTTGGGACAGTACTGGTGCAAGCCATGGGTGCTGCCAGGGTGAGGAGACAGCTGTGATCTGGGGAGGGAAGGGATCAGGAGAGGGCAGAGCTGTGCTCCTGGAGGCAGGGAGTATGGGGAGAGCAGCTGGGGTGTGTGGTGACACAGCAATGGCCTGAGGATTCATTGTTCCTTTTCTCCCCTTCCCTCCCCAGTTCTTCCTTCAGTTCCACTTCAAGATGGAGAAGCCTCCAGCTCCCCCAAACCTCCCTCCAGGGCCCCCAACAGTGAAGAGGCCTCCTCCACCCCCCCTGATGAATGGCTTACCCCCAAGGCCACCTCTGCCAGACACCATGCCACCCCCTCCTCCAGGAGGCATGACCCTGCCTCCAATGCCTCCTTCAGGACCAGTGCCACCCCCACCAGTACCACCTCAGCTGCCCCCAGCCCCCAGTGTCCCCCCACCTGCTCCTCTGCCACCCATGATGAGGCCACCCCTCCCCACAGAGGGGCCAGGCACTATCCCCCCCCCACCTCCCTCCAGCTGAAGCCCCTCCTGGACTCCTCTAGCTTCTGTCTTTGTAGCTGCAGATCATGTCTGACTCAGAAGTGTTTCTCTCTGTGTTTGGCTAAAGCCTGGAGCTTCATTAAAAGGTTTCATTTTCCTTTCTCTACAATGTTCCTGCCTCTTCCCTTAGGGGTAGAAAACATTCCCAGCCTGAGTACAGCTTGCACATGCTTTAAAGAGGAGGCAGAGGACTGGGAATCTGCAGGCACTTCATCTCCTCCTGCTGTCAGTAGCTCTGTCAGCCTCAGCTCAGCTCTGCTGGCTTAGAACTGGTGTGGCAGCAGGATTGGCCTCCTGGGCTGGGCACTGGGGAGGCCACAGCTGGAATCCTGGGGTCACTTTTGGGCTTCTCACTCCAGGAAGGACACTGAGGTGCTGAAGTGTGGCCAGAGAAGGGCAGGGAAGGTGGGGAAGGGTCTAGAGCACAAGGGTTGTGAGGAGCAGCTGAGGGAACTGGGGTTGGTTAGGCTGGAGAAGAGGAGGCTCAGGGGAGACCTTCTGGCTCTCTGCAGCTCCCTGAGAGGAGGCTGGAGCCAGGTGGGGGTTGGGCTCTTCTCCCAAGGAACAAGTGATAGGACAAGAGGAAACAGCCTCAGTTTGAGCCAGGGGAGGTTCAGGTTGGACATGAGGAACAGTTTCTTCCCTGGCAGGGTTGTCAGGCCCTGGCCCAGGTGAGCAGGCTGGAGGGGAAGCAGGGTTCTCTAGATCCAGTTTTCTCTCTGTCTCCCTACTGAGCTGTGGCTGTGATCAGAGGAGCATCTCCTGCTGCCTTTGGAACCCTCCCTGCTCCTCCTGGTCCCAGAGCACTGTGCTGGAGCTCAGGTGTTGCCCCCTAAGAGCTGGAACCATCTGCAGTGAGGAGTTCAGCTGGAACTCTGCTCCTGAGCCCTTGAACAGCCCCAGGCAAGGTTTCACTACCAGTGCTGGAAGGATTTGATCCTTCCCAGAGTGCAGCTGCCAAACTCCAAGCCTCTGCTGCCTGTTTGTGCCAAAGGCTTCACACCCAGAGCTCTGGAGCTCTCCTCTGGCCCTGGCACACACCCTGGGGGCTGTGTGGAGCCAAAGAAACATGAGCAAAGCTGCAGGGATAGGAAATCCCAGGTTATTATAACAATAACAATGCCAGCTGTTGTCTGTACCCTGAGGAGGCACCTGCAGAGTCCTGTCCCAGCTCTGTGGTGTGGATCCTCCCCCCAGGACTCTTCCCTTGTGAAGTTTTTAGTTCTCTGTGGTTTTATTTGTGCTGAATGTTATCTTCAAATAGTCACTTGGTTCCCAGGGAAAAGCAGAAGATCTGAGATTCTTCCTCTCTGTCTTTCCCAGGATTCAGCTGTGGATAGAAGTGTCTCAGGGTGGGATGGCAGGGCAGGGAGCTCAGGGGTGAAGGTGTCACTGGAGCAGGGAGCTCAGGAGTGAAGGTGCTACCAGGGCAGGGAGCTCAGGGGTGAGGGTGTCATCAGGGCAGGGAGCTCAGGGGTGAAGGTGTCACTGGGGCGGGGAGCTCAGGGGTGAAGGTGTCACCAGGGCAGGGAGCTCAGGGGTGAAGGTGTCACTGGAGCAGGGAGCTCAGGGGTGAAGGTGTCACCAGGGCAGGGTGCCTGGTGGGTGCAGATGTCACTGGGACAGGGAGCTCAGGGGGGAAGGTGCCACTGGAGCAGGGAGCTCAGGGGTGAAGGTGTCACTGGAGCAGGGAGCTCAGGGGTGAAGGTGTCACCAGGGCAGGGTGCCTGGTGGGTGCAGATGTCACTGGGACAGGAACCTCAGGGGGGAAGGTGCCACTGGAGCAGGGAGCTCAGGGGTGAAGGTGTCACCAGGGCAGGGTGTCTGGTGGGTGCAGATGTCACTGGGACAGGAACCTCAGGGGTGAAGGTGCCACCAGGGCAGGGAGCTCAGGGGTGAAGGAGTCAGCAGGACAGAGAAGGTGTCACTGGAACAGGGAGCTCAGGGGTGATGGTGACACCAGGACAGGGTGCCTGGTGGGTGCAGATGTCACTGGGACAGGGAGCTCAGGGGTGAAGGTGTCACTGGAGCAGGGAGCTCAGGGGTGAAGGTGCCACCAGGGCAGGGTGCCTGGTGGGTGCAGATGTCCCTGGGACAGGGTGTTCAGAGGGTGAAGGTGTCACCAGGCCAGGGTGTCTGGTGGATGAAAGCTCTGTCACAGCTCATGAAGAGGAGAGCTCCACCTGCCCCAGCACACTGCTGTGCTGCCCCTTGGCTCTCTCTGGTTCAGGTGCTCAGTAGCCAGATCCTGAGTTCCAAATGCAAAGTCTTGGAAACCCAGAGATGGAGCTGAGTGTGGCTTGGATAAAAATCTTGCATTTTAACTCCTGCCCTCTGCTGCTGAGAAAAGAAGAGATCTTGGTGGGGGGAGGAGGTGTCTCTGGGGTGGATTAGGTAAGGGGCACTGGTAGTTCATAGAGTCAAGGACTCATCAAATGGTTTAGGTGGGAAGGGACCTTTCAAGCTCATCTAGTCCAACCCCTGCAGTCAGCAGGGACATCAACAACTAGAGCAGGTTGCTCACAGCCCCAAACAACCTGAGCTGGGATGGTTCCAGGGATGGGACACCTCCCACCTCTCTGGGCAACCTGGGACAGGCTCTCAACACCCTCAGCACCAAAAATATCTTCCTTCTCTCTAGTCTAAATCTCCTCTTTCAGTTTCAAACCATCAGCCCTTGTCCTGTCCCAACAGGCCCTGATACAAAGTCTCTCCCCATCTTTCTGAGAGGCCCTTGAAGCACTGCAAGGGCTGCAGGAAGGTCTCCCTGGAGCCTTCTCTTCTCCAAGAGTTAAAGCATTGGCATCTCTTAGAGGAAAAGTCCTTACCAAATGCATGTTGTGGGACTTTCAAAGTCAACCCTTAAGCATTGAAAGTGCCCAGGGCTGCTCCTGCACCCCAGGAGTTTCTCCTTCCCAGGTTCCAGCACCCTGGAGCTCAGGAGATGTGTCAGGGCCCTGTGGAGCAGCCTCTCCACACTGCAGCATCCCAGGTGCCAGCTGAGGGGGAGCTTTTCCAGGAGGGAGAGGACAAATCTTTCCATCCATTCCCTTAGTTTCTACTCATTATCTGTCTCTGTCTCCCTCCTCCTAGTCTGCCTGATTCTTCCCTCCTGGTGGGAAGAGTACGTGCCAGTCCCCATGAAGATCCAGGCCCAGAGGTCCATCCTCCTTTGGAAAACATCTGAAGTCAAGGACATGCATTTCCAACACTAGATGCAAACCCAAAAATAGAACCAAACAAAGTTTCTTTGCAGCCTCCCTCCCTCCTCTCCAGCATGACAGCCTCAGGGTTTCTCAGGGGAGGTGTGTTGGGCACTGTCCACCCAAGGCCACGCTGTTTAAAAGGGAGACCTTGTCCTCCCCTTCCACCCAGGGCTTTTGGGATCCATGTGAGCAGCTCCAGCAGCTCCCTTAGGAGGTGAACCATGGAGGCTACTCTTTGGGTGCTTTTCCCATGCTTGATGCTGTTACTTCCCTCAGCAGCACTTCCAAGAAAGGGGAACACAGGGGAAAGGTTTTCCCCAGTTAACCTCCCTGAGCTGAGCCTGCAGGAGGAGCTGGGGCTTGGAGCAGAGCAGGGGAAGAGAGAAAACACAAGTTCAGAGGACAGAGGGAGATCCACCTCACTGGCAAGGTCTAGCCTGGTGGCTGCTACTCATCTCCTTGCTAAGCCTGACCCGAAATGCCTCTCAGGGCTGGCTGAGGATGGAGCCTGGGCCAGCTCCAGCCTGCAGCCGTGGCCACTGGGGGGGCTGGAAGGACCTGTGTGCAGGGTGAGGATGGACCAGGACAGGCTGACCCCCAGGCACCTGGACATCGTGGGTGTCCTCACCCACTATGAGAGTGGCTTCCTCAAGCTCTTGAGCCAACACCCTCGCTGGGATGAAAGCTACCTGCAGACCTTTGGACTCTGCCTGCCCAGGGAGGAGGATGCAGCTCTCCACCCCCTGAAGCACATCCAGGCACACGTGGTGGAGCCAGGGCAGGATCGTGTCCTCGTGCTGCATCTGGAGGAAGGTTGGTGTGACATCCCTGCACAGGGAGGGCAACCTGCTTGCTTTCTCCTAAGTCAGAGGTTTAAACCCAGAATGAAGGTGGTGGGGTTGGGTTCCCTTGAAAATCAGTCAAGTGGTACAGGAAAATATCTTCCTGGGTGCATTTAGTAGTGATGACTGGGGGAGATGTCCCTGCCTGGGGGATGCAGTCTTGGTGGCTTCTGCCCTGCCTTCAAGATCCCAAGTGTTTTCCACTTTCTGAGATGGGTTGGAATCCCATCCCAGCTCTGTCTGATCAGGAAAGGAGAGGAGAGGGTTGGATGAGTGCACCTGGCTGGTCCTGCAGTGCCCTGAGCCTGGCTGCAGCATAAGCTAATCATTCCTGCTCAGTGCCCCCATGGAGCATTGGGCTTGGGCTTGCTTGTGAAGCTTCAGCCTGGTGTGGAAGCCAACACCACGAGGTTCTCTGTCCTGCCTTGGGGGCAAGTGCTGTGCTGGAGGGAGAGCACAGCCTTAGGGGGTTTAATGCATGTACCAAGAAGGTTGTTCCCCTCTGGGAATGTCTCCCTCCTCTCCTGGGTTTTGGATGTGTAGCTGAGCTCACCAGTGCTGGGCACTTGGGGAAGTGGCTCTGCCCCTAGCAGTGCTGCTGGCTGAGACACAACAGCCACAAGGTTCCTGAGAACAGATTTCCATGGGGATCTGCCCATAAAAATCTGCCAGAGCAGCTCTGGGAGCAAGGCAGCTCCCTGCTGGCTGGGGCTGTGGGGTCTGAGCACCTCCCTGACACTGGGAAGGGGGATTTGCTGTGTCCCTCCACCTCCAGCTCCCCTCCCAGGTGCTCTGGTCACTGCATGGGGCTGATGCTCAACCCCATTGCCCCCTCCTGACCCATCACCCCCCCAGGAGCCCTGCAGCCCCAGGACAGACCATTCACTGTCTTCTCCTTTCCAGTGAAGTGGGGAGTGCAGGTGAAGCTGTGGTTCAAGCTGGATTTCCAAGTGGAGGTGGGACAGTCCCTGGGAGAGCTGCGGGTGGCCATGCTGCTCTTCTACCTGGGCAACCACCAGGGGCTGGGCACCAGGCACCCCGAGGAGCTGCTGGCCATGGGCAAGGGGCTGCCAGGGGAGCAGGTGGGTGACTGGAGCCAGGGGATCTGCTCCTGGGAGCAGGGAAGGTGGGAATGGAATGTCTTGGCTCTGCCCTTGCCTTCTTCTCCCAGTCCCTTTGCCATCCCCTCCCAACACCTCTGCCCTGTGGTACCCCCCCACCGGGCTGAGCCATTCCTGAAGATCCTGCTGTTACTCTGTCCCCAGCTCTCAGCGAGGCCAGGGGCACAGCCTGGGGTCCCCAGCCGGTTCTGGCTGTCCTGACTTCCCACCCCAGTGCTCTCCAGCCTGGCCAAGAGCAGCAGCAGGTCTGGAGCCAGGCTCGCTCAGGGCTCACTGCCTACCTGAGGAGTCCCCCGGGCCCCCTTGCACCCCATGGCTGTGGAGCAGCTCTGTGGCTGGTGGGGAAGCCTCTCTGCCCCCTCTGCTCCCAGTGGTCCTGACTTTCCCATTTCACTGCTCCCTGGGCTACCAGGGTGGTGATGATGGCAGGTTGGGTGTCGTGGAGCCAGCAGGGACCACAGTGGAGGGCTGGCTCGTTTGAAGTCCTCCTGTGTGATGTCTCACCCACATCCTCAGGACTCCTGTTTTTGCCTCCCTGCAGAGCCTCTGCCTGACTAGGGCCACCCAGTACCTGGTCCTAGAAGCCACCATAGCATCTGTCACCCGCACCAGTGAGCAGCTCAGCTTCCAGACTTCCCTGGTCATCAGGCATCGCCGAGAGGGAGGTAGAGACACAGGGCAGCAGTGTCCATACCCTCTGTGTCCTAACTCAGGCATTTGGGTTCCACTCAAGCCTGTCTGTAACAAGGGGCTGTGGGAATGTGTGGCTAGATGCAAGCCCAACTTCCTCACTGCTCTTGTCCTTACCAGGTCCCCCCCTGTCCTTCACGGAGACCCAGCAGCTCCTTTTTGGCTCTGATGACAAGTGCTTCACCAGGATGACCCCCGTGCTGCTCCTGCTGGCCAAGTCACGGCAGGAGGAGGTGGCTTTGGCCCCTTCTTCCTACCTCTCTGCCGATGGGGTGGTGGATATGGCTCCGTACCCACAGCTCAGGTCCGTGGTCCTCACCACAGCCACGGGGAAACACAGAGTCTGGGAGCTGGGGGTGGGTGGGGGGAGAAGGGCAGCAGTGGGACCACAGTGGGAGCCTGCAGGACATGGCTTGGTGGGGCTCCCAGGGTACAAGGAGACCTCGTGATCTTCCCTGTGTTCTCCTCACAGCCCACCCCAGGCTGGGACCCCGGAGCTGCCGTCTCCCACCGCCCCGAGCCAAGCCAACGTTTCATCTCCAGCACCCGGCGGCAGCAGCGAGTTCCTGAGCATCCTGACCCGGTTCATTCGTCAGGTCCTGAGCTCCTCCAGCGAACCTCCCACCGAGCCCAGCTCCCACCACTGGCTGGACTTCCAGGTGATGGAGACCCTCCCTCACCAGCTGCTCAACCTGTCCGAGGAGGCAGCGCTGGCGCAGCTGGTGCAGTCGGAGGAGCCCTCGGTGCTGCTTTTCCCCCAGGACAGCGGAGCAGTGCTGGAACAGCACCTGGGGGACTGGCAGCCGGAGGGGATCGTGCTGCAGATGCTGATGGGCAAGCTGCAGGCAGTGATCCAAGAGCTGAAGGACATCCCAGCTTTCCAAACCAACGCTGGGCTTTTTCATCGTCTCCTGAGCTTCTGCTACTACTACCCTCCCGGCCCAGAGAGGCAAAGCGAGGAGAAAGCGGCCGGCTCCAGGAAACTGCACACGCTGCTGCTGCTGAAGGCCCTGCAGACGGTGCGGGCGCGTTGGCAGGAGCGGCGCAAGGTGCAGCGGCAGAACCGCAGCGCCCGGCACCAAGCCTACTGCCGGCTGCAGGAGCTGACCATCGACCTGCGGGACCGCAACTTCATCGTCATGCCCACCGTCTACGAGGCCAACAACTGCGAGGGACCCTGCAAGCTGCCCCTTTCCAGCCGCGTCCCCGCCTACCACTCGCACACGGTGCTGCTGCTGGGCATGCAGGAGCGGGGCTCGCCCCTCCGCCGGCCGCCCTGCTGCGTTCCCGTCCGCTACTCAGATCAGCTGATCATCAGCCTCTCCTCCCAGGGGCTGGAGGTCCGCAAGTTCCCCAACATGGTGGCAGAGGAGTGTGGCTGTCGGTAGAGATGCTTCCCTCCTCCGGTCTCCCCTCCTCGTTCCTCTCCCCCGTTTGCCCCCATCCCGGTGCAGGGACTGGTGCTTCTGGCCGAGATGGGAGCTCCTCCCTGCGTGTCCTTTCCCTCCTGGTTTTGGCTCCTTAGTGTCGCTCTGGTTCTGGGCTTCTTTTGTTACCTCTGTTGGGCCCTGGGGGTTGTTGCTCTGCACCCCGGTGCTGAGGGTGCCTGAGGTGCCCACAGGGCCGTGCTGCAGCATGGCTCTGGCTCCAGGGCAGGGTTTGGGCTGGATAGGGGCACTGTGGGACCAGCCCAGGAGGGTAAGGCTTGGCAGATCCAGCCAGGATTATGCTTTTTATCCCTTGCCTTCTGTTCCTGCAGCAGCTGAGCAGGGCAGTTAGAATCATACAATCGTTTGGGTTGGAGAAGACCTCTAAGCTCCTCGAGTCCAACCATTACCCTGCGCTGCCAGGTCACCACTAAACCATGCCCAAACTTGTTGCTTTCTCCAAGCCCCCAGCATCCTATGGCTGTTCCCCAGCTCCTGGACCATCACTAAGCCCCCACCAGCCATGTGGCTCCACCTGTGAAAGCAGAAGAGGCAAAATCTCCTCACAGGGACCAGCCTTTATCTGGGGACCTGTCACAGTGTCAGCCAGAGGCCATGGAGAGCTGCTGGCAGTGGCTTGGGGCTCTATGCTGAGGCATATCTCCATCACCCCACACTGACCCTGCTCCTGGGACTCTGCCAGAGCCGAGGGGTGAGGAGAGGGAGGGGGACTGAGCGAGGAGAGCGATCCCCTTACACCTCTTGGGCTGCTCCCACCATTAATAGGAGTGGATGCAAACGGCTGCCAAAGCACCTGCTCCATGTCCCTGCCAGCATCAGCACACAGAGCCCAACTGCCCCCAGATCATCTTCCCAGTCACACCCAGCCCTCAGCCAGACCTGTTGGGGCTGCCACAGGGGCCAGAGCCCCAGAAAGCAGCTCCTGGGATCCTCCTGGCTACAGCCATATCCCCTCCCCCCCCACTCCCCCCAGTGCTTGGACCAGCCTTGGGGCTTTGCAGGGTCCCCAGGGGGCTGGTGAAGGCATGGCTAGAGGCTGGCACATGCTGTCCCCATCCCATGTGAGGACCTCAGCTAGCCCTGAGCCCCTCTGCATCAGCGAGGGGAGGGCACAGAAAACACACAACTAGGGACAAGACCTTTTCTTGGTGGCTTTTTGTGTTGGTTGTTTCTTTTTTTCTTTAAATATTCAGTTGAATACCTTATTAAAAATGAAAATAGTTTCTTTTAACCTCTATTGATTTAGCAAATACTTAAACCTGCAGTGGGCTGGGGCTGTGAAGGTCTCCTGTAGTTGCTGCAGTGCTGCACAATACTGCACTTGTGCTTCCTTCCTAAAAGCAACTCTGCAAAGGCAAAGCCCGAAGGGGTCCTGGGTGCTGAGGGGTCTCCAGCCCTGCTCTGGTACCATCAAGCTTCATTCCACCCTGCAGCCATGGCACTGGGGCCTGGTGAGGTCAGGGTGCTCCTTCCCCAGCCTGGCTTTGTTAACCCAAAGTACACTTCTCTTTTGATTTGCTTTGAATAAAACCATTCACTGAATTAAGAGCTACACAGACTGGAGACAAACTCTGCTCACTGGGGTCCTTGTGCCCTCTGTGCTGTCCCCATGCCTCAGGGACCATGAGGGAAAATGAACTGCAGGAGAGATTTGGTTTTGGGTGGGGATGGAGGAATATCACGAAGCCTAGATGAAGAGGAGCTCCTTCCCCAGGTCCTTTCGGGTTGCTTCTGTGCTTCTAATCCAGGGGGGGGCCCAAAGTCCCTGGGAAGGCCCAAAGTCCCCAGGAAGGCTCCTGCCCTGGGCTGCTCTGTTGCTGCTCAGCGATCCTGGAGCACTGCCTGCGCTGCCAGCCTGGGGATGTCTCCGGAGAGCAGGCAGGGAGTGGCAGGGTGGCCTTGCCTGGGGCAGCGGTGGGCTTGGACCCCTCTGGCTTCAGCATCACCGAGCCCCTCGGCTGCCTCAGCCTCAGTCACGCCTCTTGCCCTCCCTGGGCCTGGCAGTGCCACCCTTCCCCGGGGCAGCCAGAGGCTCCCAGGGCTTCCTGCCCTTCTGCTGCCGCCAGTCTCGCTTGGGGCTCTCCCTGCCACGGTCAGCCCTGCCAGGACGGACCTTCCAGCCTTCCTTCCTGGGCTCCTCCCGCTCCCGCCGGCTCTCCTTCCTCTCCCGGCCTCTCTTCTTCTGGTACTGCTGCTCCAGCTCCCGGGGGGCCCTGGGGGCTCTGCTGGGCTTCTCCCTCTGTGCCCTCTCCTTGGCTCGCGTTTCCCTCCGGCTGCTCCACTCTGCCTGGGCAGCACGGCGCTCCCTGGCCTTCTCTGCCTTCTTCTCCAGCTTCTTCTCCCGGCTCTTCTTCATCTCCATTGCAGCTGGTGGCATCTCAGGGGCATCTGTGGGCTCTTCATCCACGGGCTCTTCATCTGCAGGCTCTTCATCCACAGCCTTTTCATCCACAGCCTCTTCAGCTGCAGGCTCTTCGACTGTGGGCTCTTTGTCTGCAGGCTCTTCATCCACTGGCTCTTCATCCATGTGCTCTTCATCCACTGGCTCTTCCTCCACCTGCTCTTCCTCCACCTGTTCTTCATCTGCAGGCTCTTTGTCCTCATCCTCTGGTGTCGAGCGGCCAAACCACTTCTTGAAGATCCAGGGCTCTGCCTGGGAGACAAACAGAGAGGAGCAAGTGCTGTTGATGCAGCCCAAGTGACCTGGAGCCCTCTCCATCTATCCCCTGGGGATGAGATGCTGCCCCCCAGCAGGAGGTGCCCTGAGGATGCTGTTTCTCCTCCCATCCCAGACCCATACCAGGTTGCTGTCAGCAACGTTGTCATCACTGTCATCGTCACCACCGTTGTCACCGTCATCATCCTCGAACATGCTGCTCTCCGGCTGGGCAGGGGGAGTGGTCACCACTTCTTGGACCTCCTCCTCCTTGGCAGTGACCACCTCTAGGAGGGGAGAGGGACAGGCCACTGTCAGCAGGGGACAAGGCTGTTTGGGTGTGATGCCCCAGACACAGGGTCCTGGGACCACCCCCACCCTGTCTCAGGCTAGATCTGGGAGGATTGGGGGAACCCAAAACATTCAAACCTACCATGAAGGGGAGGTGGTGGAGGGTCCTGCCTGCCATGGCTGACTCCCTCCCTGGAGCATGGTGCTGGAAAAGAGGAGGGGACAGGAGACAAGAGGTGGCAGGAGGTGGCAGCAGGGTCTGGCCACCCTGCACCCCTCCATCCAGCTCCCAGCTCACCTTGAAGGACCTGGAAGGTGACGCTGAGCAAGGCAACGACAGAGGCCACCAGGATGCACTTGTTGAGGGTGAGCCCTTCCCAGAGGAGTGGCTCTTCTGCAGGGTCCAGGCTGGAGGGATCCACCTTCCTCTGCACAGGAAGGCTCTTGGGGACTGGGGATCCCCAAGGAAAACAGCGTTACTGGGGGAGCTGGGAAGCAGCAAAGGGCTCAGAGCTGGGAGGTGGGAAGGACTCTTAACACCCTCCTGCACAGCCCATTCAGGGCAGGGGCAGGGAGGGGCAGGAGGTACCTGCTCTGCTACCACAGAGGAAGGTGTTTGCATCACAGGGATGGAGAAAAGAGTGTCCTGGGGGCTGAGTCCAAGGTGTTTGGGCCATGATGGCATTAGAGTATCCTGGGGCTCAAGTGGGGAAAAACTCTACCTGTGCTCCCTGCTCTGCTGCTCCCCTCCTCCAGCAGCAGATCTGGGCAGGGCAAGGAGGAGGAGGAGGAGAAGGAGGAAGAATAGGATTTGGCAGGTGAAGAGAAGCCTCATCTCCATGTAGCTGAGCTCCCAGGGGACTGTGAAGAGCAGCGCTCATCCCATCACTGCTCAGTAGCCAGGTGGTGCCTCCTGGGCCGGCCAGGGATGCAGGACAGGGTCTATGGTCACCTGGAGCCAGGCTGGTCATTTCTGGGGCAGACAAGGGCTTTCTGCACACTTACCTGAAGGCCCAGCAGCACAGCCTTTGGCTCCCACCTTCTCCACCCTCTTCTTCTCCACTGCTTTCTTCTCCACCCCGAGCAGCGCTGGCTCTGGCATGCTCAGCTCAGGCTGGGCTGGATCCTGCTCCGAGATGTCAGCTCCTTCCCTCCTCTAGCCCCTGCGGGGAGGGGAGTGAGCGTGGCTGGGGCTGTAAGAGCATCCCGTGGCCAGGCAGGAGGGGAGGCATAGGGCACGGCTGTGCCCCCTTTCCAGAAGAGGGGGTGGCTCAGCTCAGCCCATGCTCGTGCTCCCCATGTCCCCAGGGCTGAGCCACTGCTGCTGCTGACCCTGAGCAGAGACAACCAGGCTGGTCCCCAGCTCCTCGAGCACCTCACCCCACTGACTCTGTTTGCATCAGCAGCCTTCAAGCCACACGGGTTGATTTTGAGTGTTTTTTTGTCTGCTAAGATGGCTTTAACCACTAGCTGGCTCCGTGCTGCAGAGCAGGCAACAGGGTGCAGCCCCAACACACCCTGGCTGGGCTGGTGGCTCTGACCCCTTGAGGGAGCCCACCCCAGAGTAGCCCTCGGGGCTGGGTTTGCTTGGCTGAGGGCAGTGGGGTGGATCCAGGGCATATTCACTAGTGGGGTCACTGTGCTGGGAGGAGAAGGAGCACACAACACCTTGGGGTCTGGGCTCTGGGAGAGCTGGGGTTGTTGAGCCTGGAGAAGAGAAGGCTCCAGGGAGACCTTCCTGCAGCCTTGCAGGACTTCAAGGGCCTCTCAGGAAGGGGGGGGGAGACTTTGTATCAGGGGCTGTTGGGGCAGGACAAGGGCTGGTGGCTTGAAACTAAAAGAGGAGATGGAGACTAGAGAGAAGGGAGATATTTTTGGTGCTGAGGGTGGTGAGAGCCTGTCCCAGGTTGCCCAGAGAGGTGGGAGATGTCCCATCCCTGGAACCACACCAGGTCAGCATATCTGGGGCTGCGAGCAACCTGCTCTGGTTGCAGATGTCCCTGCTGACTGCAGGGGGTTGGACTAGAGGAGCTTTAAAGATCCCTCCCAACTCCAACCATTCCCTGATTCTCTGACCCCCAGTGCTGCTGGGGATGGTGTTTAGTGGCTGGGCTGCCTGCAGGTTTGTGTCAGCAGCACTGGGTCTGTGCCATGAGGAAGAGCTGCCCACTGGCACGGATCAGTGACAGTGACAGCAACAGCTGAAGGACATGGCCTCTGGCTCCCTGGGGTGGACACGCTGCAACACCCTGCAGAGCCTTCCTGGGCTGAGTGCCACCGTGGGACAGCTCCTGCTCAGCCTCCTCCCTGGCCAACCCCTGCTCAGCCCCTGCCCTGCTCAGCCCCTCACTCTGTCCCTGCTCCAGCAGCTCCTCAACCAAAGCCTGCTCTGGCAGCCCCTCACTCAGCCTCTGCTCTGGCAGCTCCTCACTCAGCCTCTGCTCCAGAAGCCCCTCACACAGAGCCTGCCCTTGCAGCCCCTCACTCAGCCTCTGNCTAGCAGCTCCTCACTCAGCCCCTGCCCCAGCAGCCCCTCACTCAGCCTCTGCCCCAGAAGCCCCTTACTCAGCCTCTGCTCCAGCAGCTCCTCACTCAGCCTCTGCTCCAGCAGCCCCTCACCTAGAGCCTTCCCTGTCAGCTCCTCACTCAGCCTCTGCTCTGGCAGCCCCTCACCCAGAGCCTGCCCTGGCAGCCCCTCACTCAGCCTCTGCTCCAGCAGCTTCTCACTCAGCCTCTGCTCCAGAAGCCCCTTACTCAGCCTCTGCTCTGGCAGCCCCTCACCCAGAGCCTGCCCTAGCAGCCCCTCACTCTGCCCCTGCTCTAGCAGCTCCTCACTCAGCCTCTGCCCCAGCAGCCCCTCACTCAGCCTCTGCCCCAGCAGTCCCTCACCCAGAGCCTGCCCTGGCAGCCCCTCACTCAGCCCCGCCCCCAGCCCCAGCAGCCCCCGCCCCTGGGGTGCTGTGCACTTACATGGACTCTCCTGCTCTCCTCGTTGCTGCTCACTGGTGCACTGGCATCTGTTAGAGACAGGCAGAGCACAGGCCATTAGGGACATTAGGCAGTGAATTTGGGGAGGTGGGGATCACCGGGGGCTAGGGATGATCATCATCAGCTGCCCAATTCAGCAGAGACAAGTCACTTGTGGAGAGAGGGTTCAGAAGATAGGCACAAAGCTCCCTGGCCATGGTGGTCAGGGGTGAAGAGCAGCAGAGTGTAGAGTCTGGGGCTGCTGAGCCCCAAAACATCACCCTCCTGGATAGCCCTGAGGAGCTGTGGCTGAGAGGGATGGTGACATCCTTCCTAAGGTGCATGTGGGCACCAACAGCCCAGGGTGTGCATGGACACAAGGCTGGAGGCAGCTCAGGCTGAGCCTAGACAGCAGGACAAGCTCTGGGTACCCTGGAGCAACTAGACCTCACAGAAGCCCACCCAAGAGGGCTGTAAAGCTCAGGGATGACTCCTGGGGCTTTTCCCAGGTGTGAAGTGGGAAGAAAAGCCCTGAAGTGTCCACAGGGCAATGGAGACCTGAGTAGCATGCTGAGCTCCTTGAGCTCCTCAGGAGTTTCTCTGTTGCTGCCTCTGGGGTGAGCTGCAGGACACCAATAAGGTCCCAACGGCCTCAGTCCTAGAATCATCAGCACTTCAGAGCACAGCCCTCACTCTGCTGGGTTCTGGACGCCACATCCTCAGCAGAAGGAGGAAATTTTGCCCTCTTTGAGCTGGATTTAGTTTCTTTTCCCCCAGTGGAAGAAGGAATGCTGAGGGACAAACAGCAGCTCCCAGGATGAAATCTAAGCCACGACACTGGAAGCAAAACAAATAAATAAGCTGAAGGCTTTTGGCTGGGAAATTGCAGCCTGAAAGGGTGTTTGCTGTCAAGAGCAGATGAAAAATAAAAAGCCTTCATTTTGCTTTAGTGATGGTGAGCCTGGGCCTTTCTCTGCTGGGCAGTGAAGGAGCTGCCCCAGGGCTCTGCTCTTGGCCTGGGGGGTTCTGATTCCTGAGGAAAGCACAAAGATGGAGAGAGAATTTTCCATGAGGAGTTTCCCCTCCAAAGTGCTTGTTGTGTTTCTTAGCTATGCAGCTATTCCCATTCTGCTTTTGGGCAAAGATGAGCAAGAGGAAGTTGAAAGAGGGCAGGAGCCTGTTTCTCCTCCCCCTGGCCATGGCCAATGTCCCTGTGAGAGGCAGTGCCACGTGGGTGTCTCTCAATGCCCAAAGTCACCCCATGATGGCACAGTGCTGCAAAGAGACCTCTCTGCCAGGCTGAGCCTTCTGTGGGGCACCAACCACCATGGCACTGCTGCTGGCATGGCCATGGCTGGCACCTTCTGGCCACTGGCATGTGGTGAGGACAAGGCACCTCTTCTTCTGGCCTTCCATGGACACCTCTGACCACTCCCCACATGCCTGGGCAGATGGTTGGTGGCCTCAGGGCATCCCAAGTCTGTCTCCAACACCTCACAGGGACCTGCTGCCATGTCACTGCAGGGGACTCTAACTAAACTGAGAGGGATGAAGCAAAGGCCAGGTGGGCAGCAGCACAGGCACTGGGCACATGGCTGTCCCACCACATCCTCCCTCAGCTGAGCTCAACTCCCCATCACAGGGTGCCAGCCTTTCCCCACACTTCCATCCCTTGGGCTTTGCCTGGATGGAGGAGCCCAGGCCACCTCCAGCCCCTGGGCATGTTTCCAGGCTTTGCCACAAGGGCTCCATGACAGTCACACCATGAGCAGGCAGCCAGCCATGCATCCCATGGGGGTTAACTGGGTCCCAGAGCTGACCAGCTCCATGTTCCCCTCTGGACAGGGGATGGGGATCTGTGTTCCAGCAGGAGGTGGATGCATTTTGGGGCTCTACAGTCTGCACAGGATCCTCATCCACAGCCAGGATGGGTTGTGCCACCCACAGGAACAGGCTTCCTGGGGCCAGTTCCCATCAGAGCAGGCTTCCTGGGGCCAATTCCCATCAGAGCAGGCTTCCTGGGGCCAGTTCCCACCGGTCCAGCTCCAGTGCCAATGCATCAAGCACACAGCCCCTGCCCAGGCCAAGCAGGGCAGGGATGGGTACTGTTCTGCCCATGGTCACTCACAGCCCCAGAGCTTATCTCCAGCCCTTGGCTCACACTGGCTGCTGCACAGGAGTCCTTGAACCACGATCCCCTCCCTGCTGCTGCTCCTGCTCCATCAGACACATGCTGCACATGCCAGATCCTCTCTTAAACTCACAACACTGCAGACCCTCAAGCCATAATGGGCTCCACTCTGCTGTTGCTGGGGCTTTTCCTGCACAAGCTCCTGACTCACATCAAAGAACCTTCCAAAAATAGTCCCCTGCCTGCCCTGCTCTCCCTGTGCACGCTCACATGGCAGCACCAGGACATGCTCTAGAGCCCCTGCCCCATGGCTAGCCAGCAGCCAGCTGAGTGCTGCCTGCTGAGCTATGCCCCTGGGCTGCCCCACATCCAACTGAAAGGGTTAAAAGGCACAGAAAGTCATACCTGGGGCTTGAGCACCACCACCACCACCGTTGCCTTGCCTCCAGCCCCCTGTCTGGCTCTGGAGCTCTGGGGTAATAAACAGCAACAGCTGCCGAACCGTGCTGGAGCAAAATAGCACCCAATCAGTGGGAGCTGGGGCACCCCCTTCAGCCCCAGCAAAGGCACTTCAGCCCCAGGCATCGAAAGCAAGGGCTAGCAAGGTGGGTGCAGGGGGTGTGAGGGTCTCAAGGTCATCTGGGATCTGCCTTGTGCCTCTGTGAGCAGCCCCTGAGAGCACAGAGAGGGGAGAAGGTGCTGTTTGCACCCCAGGCTGGGGTCTCGGAGCCAGCTGTGGGCTGCACATGGGTGCTGGAGATGCAGAGATTAAGAAGGTGGTGCAGGACTGAGGAGGAGTAATCCCCTGGAACCAGTTGTGCTTAGACAACCCCAGTGTGAACTGCTTTTTGCCAGTGTTCAGAGCATGCCCTTTGCCCTTGGACCCCTCTGATTTCCCTGCAGGACCTCTTCCTGCAGCCAGGTCCCTAGGAGCCCTGCCACAGCCACACACATCCCCTGGGGAGGTGGGGAGGGATGTGGTCCTCACCACAGTCACCTGCTGAGCTCATAGAATTGTTATGGCTGGAAAAGCCCTCTGAGATCATGGAGTTCAACCATCCACCCAACACTGCCATGCTCACCATTGAACCATGGCCCCAAAGCACCACATCTCCATGTTTTCTGACCACTTCCAGGGATGATTCCACCACCTCCCTGGGCAGCCTGTTCCAGGGCTTGAAAATCCTCTTGGTGAAGAAATTCTTTCCAATATCTAATCTGAACCTCCCCTGGTGCAACTTGAAGCCATGTCCTCTACTCCTAATGATGAAGCATCTCTCATTTGGGGAGCTGAAAAGGACTAGAGAGCTCTGGCCCTGCCTGTGCCATGTTACCTAGAGCCCCCAGCTCAGCATGGGCATGTATAGCCTCGGGCAGAAGTGCCTGTGCCAGAGGACATGGTGCAGCCATGGCTGGTCCCAGCCTGGCACATCTTGGAGGCATCCTGCTTTGAGGACACCTCTCTTCCAGAGAGCCACTTCTGAAAGGTGTAAAACCCCCTGAAACAGTGATGTTTCACAGTATTGCTGGTTTTCTTTAGCATGGGTGTGCTAGAGGAGGAGCAAACTGGGCACTAGCATCTCAGAGGGGGCTTAGCCCTTTCCCAGGGCTCCAGACACCCAGGGAGGGTCATGGTCCTGCTTTAGGACCATCCAGCAAAGCAACTCTGGAGCAGTCTCTGCTTTCCAGGGCTCCAGACACCCAGGGAGGGTCATGGTCCTGCTTTAGGACCATCCAGCAAAGCAACTCTGGAGCAGTCTCTGCTTTCCAGGGCAGGGATTTCCCCTCTTTGGCAGAGGCAGGACTGAGCACGCCCTGAGCTCTACTGTGGAGTAAATAATGTGCCACAGAGGCTGAAGGCAGATGGAGGAAGGGCTGGAGCTGGAAACACAGCCCCCACCCCGTGCCAGGGCTGTGGGAGCACATGCCAAGGGGAAGCTCTCCCAGTGTTAGGGCTGTTAACTGGCAAAGCAAGTTTGCATGACAGGCACATAATGAAAGCAGAAAATCATAACCAGGTCCAATCAAAACCCCTTCTTCTCCCAGTTTATCATGTTTCCCTTGGTGTTTGGAGGTTCAGAAGCTTGCTCCTGCCTCCCTTGGGTGAGCTGATCCTTCCAGGAGAGAAGCTGGGGGCTGAACAGGCAACATCTTCACTCACAGAGCTCAGGCAGAAGGACTTCTGCTTGGGGCCAAGGGACAAAGAGGTCTCTTCACTCTTTCCAGGACCTTTCAACACCCAGTTCCTGCAGTGGGGAGGGAGCAGGAGTGGTTTTGCCTCCACATGTTTAGCTCTGAGCTGTTCCCCCCCAAGCTGCAAAGCCTCCATCAGTTTATTCCAGGCAGATGGAGCAAAGAGATTCCCAGAGGCAAATTCTTTCCTAATCCCTTGAACCCCCAAATCCCAGTTTCTCCCTAGCCTTGAGACTGATAAAAGTGTCTCTGGGATGGGGCTAGCTCAGGGAGGGGGAAACACGATCCAGCTGAGAGCAGACAGGGAGAAAGCTGCTGGTGGAAAGCTGAGGAGGGCAAGCAAGCAGTGTGGTGGCCAGAGCCTGGCTGTACACAGGCTGTGCTCCACATCCAGGCTAAATATTGACTCTCTGGCTCTGGCTTGATCACACAAATCTACCTTCTTTGGCTGCCCAGGCTGTCAGCTTGCCTCAGATGCAGATGGTGTCTCTGGCCACAGGGCACTGTCTGTCCTGGAGGCTCTGCTCTGCTTTGGGGTCCAGGTGGATCAAGCTGTGCTGCAGCATCCCCTTGCTTCTATGGCAACATTCATTTATCCTCCCACCAGGACTTAATCTTCCTTCTCCTTGTCTTTAATAACTTGCAGTTAAAAGGCAATCAGAAAGACATAAAATTAGTCACTGGTTATTTTCAGCACAGGTTAAGTTTTGGAGATGAATTTTCCTTTTCTCTATGCAACTCCTGCTCTCCCCAGAGCCACTCCTGCTAGGGCAGCTCCAGCCTGACTCCATCTCCTCCTGCCACAGGTCCAAGGGGAGGCAGATGCTGGAGCTGGTGGTGTAGGTGGGTTTCTTACTGCCCTGGCTCTTAGCCCAGACCCACCTGGCTCACTGGGTTGGCTGCAGGTCTTTCCCCTGGATTTCATCTCTGACTCCACCAGACCTGCCCAACCACATTCCCAAGGCCTAGGAATCAAAACCACCCTTGCAGCCCTTGAAGCATTTCTCCTCCAGCTCCTCATGTAGGCAGGGCTGGGATCTTAACCTGATTTAAAGATGAGAGTTTCACAGAGTGGTTTGGGACCTTTCAAGGTCACCTAGTCCAACCCCCTGCAGTCAGCAGGGACATCTGCAACTGCAGCAGGCTGCTCACAGCCCCAGACAACCTGACCTGGAATGGTCCCAGGGATGGGACATCTCCCACCTCTCTGGGCAACCTGGGACAGGGTGTGGCATAAAAATTTCTTCCTTTTCTCTAGTCTAAATCTCTCTCCTTTAGTTTCAAACCATCAGCCCTTGTCCTGTCCCAACAGGCCCTGCTAAAAAGTCTCTCTCCATCTTTCTGAGAGGCCCTTGAAGTCCTGCAAGGCTGCAGGAAGGTCTCCCTGGAGCCTTCTCTTCTCCAGGCTCAACAACCCCAACTCTCTTAGCCTGGCCTCACAGCAGAGAGCTTCCAGCCCTTGGATCAATCCTCCAGGACACAGTTGGCTTCTGGGCTGTGAGCACATGTTGCCAGCTCACGTCCAGCTTTTCTCCCACCACCACCCCAAGTCCTTCTCCCCAGGGCTGCTTTCCCCCCTCCATCCCCAGCCTGGATTGCCCCATGGACAGGACCTTGCACTTGGCCTTGCTGAACCTCATGAGGTTCACACAGATCCACTTCCCCAGCTTGTCCATGTCCCTCTAGACAGATCCTGCCCCTCAGGCATGCCAGGTTAGCTGTTGTTTGCCAAGCCCTGGACAAAGCACAGCTCTCTAGATGGGTCCCTGCTCCAGCACAAGTCCTGTCACCTCCAGTGCAGCATCATCCCTCTGTGCAGGGGTGGGTGGCAGTGGGTGCTGCCTGATCTGGGGCTACAGAGGTGGGTGGCAGTGGGTGCTGCCTGATCTGGGGCTACAGAGATGGGTGCCCACCATGCTCTGGCTGAGCCACAGCGTGCTGCCTGGCAGCTGTTGGCACCAAATCCCCGACAGAGACACATGTGGTGCTCAGGCTAGGTGCTGCATGGGCTTGTTGTGGGTACTTGGTGTCTCAGAGCCCTCCACCCTTCTCTTAGATGTGGTTGGAGGTTGCTACTGGGCTGAGATGCAATCAGAGGAGGAAATGGGGCTGGTGGCTGGAAGAGAGGATCACAGGAACCCCATTTCTTAGGGGAATCAGGTGAAAGAGCATCCTGATTCCTTGCACCATCCAAAACCTGAAGGCATGAGCATCCCCATGGCAACCTGGCCACAGCCCAGCGCTGACAGCAGTATTCTGCTGACCCCAAATTCCTCTTTCAATTGGATCCAGCATACATCAGCTCTTCCCATCCTGAGTGGTTGTGCAATGTCTGTGTGCTGAAACACAGCTGCTGCCTCCTTCCCCCGAGGTAGCAACACATCAGCATCAGCCACGGAGATGATTACAAGCAGCACAGCTCTTTACCAGCACTGGCATTGTTAAGAAGGGCTTGAGAAGTTACAGGAAGCAAAGAGACATCTTCTGACTGCCAGCTGTGCTCCTCCTGTCAAATCATGACCTGTCATCCCAGGAGATTTTAGATCCTTTGAGCTGAGCCATCTCCTCGTGGAGGTGCAGCTAATTAAAAGCCTGGAGCATTTTGGAAGGTGGATCTTCCTGTGGCTTCATGCCACCAGGCACTGCAGTGGGGCTGGGGAGTGCTGACCATGTTTGGAGGGAGCCAGGGAGAGGTGGAGCGTCCTCTGCACAAGCTGGTGTCTGGATGGGCTCCACTGCCCTGCTGCAATCCCTGGCTAGTTGCTTGCAGGTGATGGCCCTGCACTGTTTAGGAGAGTGGAGAAGTACTCCAAGAGCACAGACCTGGGCCCTTCTTTGTACCCTGAGTGATTTGGTTAGCAAGGCAGCCAGAGCTGAGTGTATCTATCTCCTGCCTCCTCTCCTGGGGTGAGGGGTTTGACATGCTGTGGGACAGGAGAGGGAGAAGATGGGAGCTCTGCAGGACAGCTACTACCTTCAGGCCAGCTCCTGGCTGAACAAATCACAACTTGCAGCATCTTCTTCTTCCTCTTACCCTGAGCTTTCAGCAGTGGGTAAGCCTGGAGGGGCAGCAAGTCAGAAACACTATGGGTCTTTGTTTAAAGGCACAAGGGCAGCCTGCCTATGCACCAGCCTGGGAGGACACAGAGGACACAACACCATGGGAGCTTCAGAGCATGATGCTGCAGACCAAGCACCAGCTTAACACATTTGTCCAGCTGAGGATGGCAAAGCTGATCACATCCACCAGAGAAACAGTCTCCCATGTCCCCTTGGGCTTCCCAGCCCTGAGCTAGAGCTGCCCTGCTGCCCACCCAGCTACAGAGCAGTGGCCATGCCAGACACACAGACCCAGCCAGCAGCAGCAGCCCTGTCATATTCAGGGGCTGGATTGTCTCAGAGTTGTTCCCAGGGATAGAGGAATCTTGGCAGAGCTGAGGAAGACAGTGAGTAGCTGTGGTCCTGCTCTCAGGTCCTGGTCCCTGCAGGTTGCCATGTTCCAGGTACAGACCTCAGCCCCAGGACCAGCTAGAGCTTGGGCCACTCAGCACTGTGACAAGATCAGACTGGCAGGGACAGAAGACATGGAACTCATTCCTAAGTGGTCAGGAGCTGTGTGGATGTGCTCTTAAATGAAATGAGCTTGTTAGGTCTCTGTAAAGAGCAGAAGAGGCAAACAGAGAGGGGGTGGGAAGCCTCTTCTGCCCTACATCTCCTCCCTCACTGTGACATCCATGTGTGAGCAGGGCTGAGCCCAGCACAGGGATTGATCCTGCCTGTGGGGAAGGCTCCAGGTCCCACAGCTCAGCACAGCAGCTGGGATCACACATGGGTGGGTGACACCTGTATCTCCCCCAGGCTGCTGCTGGCTGCAGGGAGAACCTGTCCCTCAGTTCACCCCAGCAACCTCCCTGACTGCTGCTGAAGCATCGACCCCTCACAGCGTGCTCAGGGATCTAGAGGCACTCAGAGCAGCAACACATCAAAGGCAAACTGATCACACTCAAGCCCACGTGCAGCCTAAATACTCTGACTTACAAATCTCAGAGGTGTTGGCTCCTTTGCCTGGCAGAAGCAGCAGCATTCAGGTCAGCAAGAACACAAGATGCTGGCTCCCAGTGAAGGCTACTTTTAGCCTTGGCTGCTGTCAGTAATTGTTCCATGCTCTGTTTTCTCACAGCCCAGTGCTGCTCAGGGCTAATCATTCTTCTCTTTGAAGATTTACAGCTGTTCCTGCTTCTGAGGAGAACACAAGTATGTGGCTGTGTTTGAATAGGACATTTGGCCATGAGTTGTCCTTGCAAGTGCTGGTTTGGGAACAGGGAAAGCAGCCACAGGGTTTGGCTCCTGGAGGGTCACTGCTGGAGGCTGCTGCTCTGGCAGCCTGAAAGAGCCCAACACCAGGGAAACTGAGGCAAAAGGAGGTTAAGGAGAAAGCAAAGCTTTGGCTAAGGGATGATAGAACAGCCTGGGACTATTCCAGTGATCCCAAATCTTCCCCTTTGTAACTTTCCTGAGGAGGGCAGCAGTTGGTTCCTTTATCTGAGGCTCAGCCCCCTGCCACCGGCCCTGCTGTTGAGCTGTTCCTCCCTTTCCAAATCACACCTAGCAAAGGAGCCACTTCCCTCTGCTCCAAGCCAGGACCCTGCAAACACCACAGGGCACTGGGAGTGAGAGGGCTCTGCTAATGGAGCTGCCTTGAAGCTGTTCCCTCCCTCCTGGCAGCAGCCAGTGTCTCTGGGATGATGGCATCCCACCAGAGAGCAAGCCCTGCTGGTTTTAGCTCCTGCCCCAGGGCTCCAGGTTGTCCTGACACCATTAATAACACCAGGAAGCCCCCGTGGGACTGAGCAGCCATTTCAAAAGCAATCAGCCCATGTCTAGAGACTCCTTTCTGTCTCTCTGCATTCCCAGGTGGATGCTCACAGCCCTCAGAGCTCTGCTGGGCTGCAGGACTTAGCCCCAGTGTCCTTGCATCCTTGACATGCTTGGGGGGAAGAGGTGCTCCAGGCAGACTCTAGGTCTTTAGGGTTAGGAGGGTGATAAAAGTACAAAGTACACCACAAAGTCCAGCAGAAAGAACTGCAGCAACAGTGGAAAGAGCAGGAACTTCCTAACCCCTGCCCAGACCCTCAGCTGGGGTTTCCCAGCTTCCCAGGGTCTCACTCCCTGCTTCCTCATCTCTCTCTCTGTTATCAGACATGAAATTCCCATGTTAGAATTCAGCAGAGTTCAGAAACCAAGGGCAAAAGGTTCACAGAGGCCAGGCTTGTCTGTTCTCTCCACACCACCTATTTCTCAGTTTCCCAGTGACAGTAAAGGAGGGCAGGAAAGGTTTGGCTTCTGCTTTCCTCATTGAAAATGGAATGGAATCATTTTGGTTGGAAGAGACCTTTCAGATCATTGAGTCCAACCATGAACCAGCACTGCCAGGTCACCACTAACCCATGGCCTCAGCACCACATCTCCAGGGCTTTTCAACCCCTCCAGGGATGGTAACTCCACCACTGCCCTGGGCAGCCTGGACCAGCCCTTGACAACCTTTTCCAGGAAGAAATTGTTCCTCATGTCCAACCTAAACCTCCCCTGGCACAACTTGAGGCTGTTTCCTCTTCTCCTATCACTTGTTCCTTGGGAGAAGAGCCCAACCCCCACCTGGCTCCAGCCTCCTCTCAGGGAGTTGCAGAGAGTGAGAAGGTCTCCCCTGAGCCTCCTCTTCTCCAGGCTAGCCAAGCCCAGTTCCCTCAGCTGCTCCTCACACCACTTGTGCTCTAGACTCTTCCCCACCTTCCCTGCCCTTCTCTGGACACACTCCAGTAAAGGACAGGCAGATGGAGAGACAGACAGAGAAGGGAGCATCCTCCTTGCCATAATCCCAGCTTCTGCTGACCCTACACAACCAAGCACCTGGAGTGGGGGAAGCCAGCACCTTGCCCTGCAATGCCAGAGCCAGGGTGCTTTTTGGCTGGAGTTAATGGTCAGCAGGCTTCAGCATTTCTCCTCCACCCCAACACACAAACACAAAAGTCTTCCAGGAGGTCACTCTGCTTCTAGCACCCATGGCCAGGAGCTTGCACAGGAGCCACCCATGTGGCACTAAGAGGAGAGATGCTGCTGTGTTTGGTGCTCATAGGTCACTGTTAACACCTGCAGCCTGCAAGGCCTTTGCTGAATTGCAAACATTGGGTTGCAGGCCAGGAGGAGCATTGGCAGTGTAAAGCCAAGGCAGCTCCTCTGAATCCAGGGGATTATGGCTAGATTTACCAGGGCATTATGGAGCTGTGGCTCTCTGACACCCAAAAGGTCAGTCTGTACTTCTGATGGCTGTTCACAGCTCCCTGCCATCACCAGGAGAAAGAGAATGTCTTAGGAAAAGTCAGGCTGCAGACACCAGCCTGCCATGGTTAATCCAAGCTTGGGTGGAATCTTTCAGTGAATGACAGAGCTGAAGACTCAAGAATGAATCTTGAATGGAAGGGGGGTGCTCAGGTGGAAGGGGGCTGCTCAGATGGAAGAGGGCTGCTCAGGTGGAAGGGGGCTGCTCAGATAGAAGTGGGATCCAATGGAAGGGGGCTGCTCAGGTGGAAGGGAGCTGCTCAGGTGGAAAGGGGCTGCTCAGATGGAAAGGGGGTGCTCAAATGGAAAGGGGGTGCTCAGATGGAAGGGTGCTGCTCAGGTGGAAGTGGGCTCCAATGGAAGGGGGCTGCTCAGGTGGAAGGGGGCTGCTCAGATGGAAGGGGGCTGCTCAGGTGGAAGGGGGGTGCTCAGGTGGAAGGGAGCTGCTCAGGTGGAAAGGGGCTGCTCAGATGGAAAGGGGGTGCTCAGGTGGAAAGGGGGTGCTCAGATGGAAGGGTGCTGCTCAGATGGAAGTGGGCTTCTCCCCCCTGGCTGGGGGAAGGTCTATAAAGACACTTGGACAAGCACCTCCAGCAGAGAGGCTCCTGAGTTAAGCAGCCCTTCTGTCTGCACTACTGTCCTGCTTTTCATGCTGCTTTCCCACCAGTTCCACATGCTGCTGTGAGTCCCAAGGCCTGTTCTAACTCCTGACTCTTCTCAGAAGAGGCTGAAGACACCTCCTGAAGAAGCCCAGCAGCTTCATTTCCCTCCAGTTTCAGCAGCCTGGGCCAGATCTCAGGGCAGGAGTAGCCTCCATGAGCACATCCTGGATGCCAGCAGCAGAGTTTGGCAGAGGCTGAGCCAGTTCCCATGATTGCCTACGACACCAGTCTGGTATTTCTTGGCCAAAAAGCCCAAATTAATGCAATGTGCCCCAGGAGGGGGCAGGGAGGTGCAGAGACATGCAGGGGAAGTGGCAGCATGCTGGGGCCATGGAGGACTTCAGGCAGGAGCCTGTGGGCTCTGGTAGCAACAACTAGATAAAGTGATGATGGAATGATTCAAATATGGCAACAGTGGGGTGTGAGTGGGCAGGAGAGCAGGAGATGAGCTGCTCTACAGCCTTCTCCCAGCAGCAAGGCACTCAGCATCCCCACCAGCCAGGCTCTGTCTCTCCCAGCTCTTGTCTAGGGACTCAAGTGACCAGGGAAGGTTACTGAAAAAAAAAATGAAGAAGAAAAACTATTTATCCCTTAAAATTCCTTCCAAATGTGGCAGTTTGGGGATTGCCAAATAACAATGAAGAGTTCTTACTGCTGCACAAACCTATAGATGTTTAAAAAGTGGGACATCACTGGAGCTAGATGAGTTAAAACTGGGAAAAAGAAAGAAATAATAAAGGAACAGTGAAACTGGGGCTGGGGGAGGCTGAGCTGAATCCTCCCAGAGCACAGGAGCTTTGTGACTGTGGGTGTACATCCCAGCTAAGGACCTGGGTCCAGAACCATAGAATCACAGAATGACCTGAGTTGGAAGGGACCCACCAGGGGCATGCACTCCAACTCCTGTCTATGCTCAGGACAACCCCAAAGTCACCCCATGGGGCTAAGAGCATTGGCCAGATGCTGCTGGAATTCCAGGAGAGTTGGTGCCATGACTGCAGCCCTGGGGAGCCTGTTCCAGTGCTCCACCACTCTCTGGGGGAAGAACCTTTGCCTAAGATCTACCCTGCCCCTCCCCTGGCACAGCTTCATGCCGTTGCCCTGGGTCCTGTCACTGGTCAGCAGAGAGAAGAGATCAGCTCCTGCCCCTCCTTCATCTCAGCTGAGGAAGTTCTAAACTGCAGTGAGATCTCCCCTCAGCCTCCTCTTCCCCAGGCTGAACAGACCAAGTGGCTTCAGCCATTCCTCACATGGCTTCTCCTCCAGACCCTTCCCCATCTTTGTGGCCTCCTCTGGATGCTCTCTAACAACTTGAGCTCCTTCTTGCCTTGTGGTGCCCAAAGTGCACCCAATAGTGCAGGTGAGGCCCCAGCAGCCCAGAGCAGAGTGGGACTAGCACCTCTCTCCATTGCTATCAGTGCAGTGCTGGATGCACCCCAGGCCCCTGAGGACCCTTTTGGCTGCCAGGGCTCACTGCTGACTCAGAGCCAGCTTGCCATCAGCCAAACCTCCTAGCCCCCTTTCTGCTGCCTGCTCTCCAGCCTCTCCTTCCCCACTCTCTAGGTACCTCCAGGAGTCCTGGATCCCACAGAGACAGGATCTAGGTGTAGGCTCCATGCTGAGAGGAGCATGCAGAGCCAGCAGGCAGCAGGGCACTAGGCAGAAGCTGCCTTGTCCTTTCCTAGCTCTGGGGCAGACGTTGGACTCTGAAGCGTGGCTGCCCTCGAGTGGTGTCTCAGGGGCAGGAGTGAAGTCCATCAGAGGGCTTCAGGCTTGGAATCCAGCTCTGAGACAAATGTTTAGACATGAGTACCCACAGTTTCATCAATCCTCTTCCCTCCTCCTCACCCCAAACTCCCCCAGCCTCCTTCCCAGCTGAGTCCTTTTGTTGTTTCAGGGAAATGCAAACAAGAGCCTGCAAGGATTTCCTCCTCAAGCCCCACATTCAACCCCCAGCAGCCATTCCAGCTCAGGTGGATTCTCCTTCCCCAGGAGAAGCTGCAGGCACCACCAGCCTCCTGTCTCCAAACATCATGTTAGCCAAGCTCAGGCCTCTGCCTCTGGAGGAAGGAGCCAGCTTTCAGCAGCACAGCAGAACATGGTCTCCAGGCCAACCTCAGGTCTCTGCAGCAATGGAGCTGATTTCCCATTCCAGACATCCAGAGATTTTAACAGCCAAAGTGAGAAGAACTCAAGGCACCTTCCCCTTCAATCACCTCTGGACTCCAGAGCTATGGGGTGGAAGAGCTCCCTCCACCCCCATCAGCCTCCTGCAGTGATGGCTGGATCCCACACAGCACCTGAAAACCAGGTAGTGACACCCTGAGAGCCTGCTGAGGATTCCTGGGGCACTGGAGTGGTTTAGTCTGAGGAAGAAGAGGCTGAGGGGAGACCTCATCTCTCTCCACAACTACCTGCCCAGGGCAGTGGTGGAGTCACCATCCCTGGAGGGGTTTAAAACCCAACAGAAGTGGCACTTAGTGACATGGTTTAGTGGTGTGGTGGTGATGAGATGATGGTGGACAGGATGATCTGAAAGCTCTCTTCCATCCTTACTGATTCAGTGATTCTGTGACCTACCTCATGCAAGGAGGATGCTGTGGAAATGCTGAGGGACTGAGGGAGGAGCAGCTCCCTCATTTCATGCCCACAGAAGCTCTACCCTGTTTGGGGACCAACCACCCCCAAAAGTGCTCTCTGATCATCACTGGGCTCTTCTGTCCCACAGTGACCAGCACTAGAGAGAGAAACTGTGCTGGCCCAGCAGGTGATGAGCAAGAGAATGAGGAAGGAACCTGGAGAAAGCAATCAACCCCCTGCCAGAATCTCATTTGGAGTGTTTTGCTCCTGTGCTTGGAGGGGAATGATCTCATCAGAGAAGCATCAAAGGCAGCAAAGCCTTTCTGCAGGTGAATGAACAACAGAGCCAGGCTGAGAAGCAGGGGACAAGCTGAGACAGGTCAGAGCACAAGGCTGAGCTGTGGTTTGGCCTCAGGGAGGCTGCCTCGTGGGAACTTCTTTTCAAGCCAGGCTTGGGGAGGAGCCTTGGTGAGTAATTGCTCCCCAGAAGGTCCAAGAAGTGAATAATTTTCCAAGAATAAGGGTTAAAAGCCTCGAGAGGCCAGTGAAAGGCACTCTAAAAATAGGAGAAAGTCAGCAGAGCAGTGGCAACAAGGGGGCAAAAACCCCCCACTTGATGTGGAAAAGGAGTGGAAATGAGCTGACAGCCACACCAGGGGTGGACATGTGGTTGTCTCTGCCAAAAAGATGTTTTACATAAGTTAACATTGCCAGGAATTTGGCTTTTGAGAGCTTTCAGACCCCCCTCTGGGAGCACAGCCCCTTCCACCTCCTGGCAAGGAGAGCAGTGAGCTGTCTGAAGCCAGCCCACCCCAGGGGTAGTGATGTGGCTTGTCCCTGGCCCAGAGTGGGGGACAAGGCACCAGGACCCCTGGCCCAGAACATGGTGCTGGAGGGGGGGACAAGGCACCAGGAGAGCAGCTGGCATTTGGTGTTGCTCCAGCCAACATGTGGGATGATTTCTGCTGTGTCCAGAAGAACCAGAGAAGCTTTCCTACTGATTTCTCTCCTTTGTCCCCCATCTCCACCCACCCCTCATGTCCCTGGATGGGCACAAGCAGGGTGCCCTGGTTAGGATGCAGGCAGAGACTGCATGGATGCTGCCTGGGGGAGCACTGCCTGCCCATGTGTGGACATGTGGACCTGCCTCTCCCTCTTTCCCTGTCACAGGAGACATGGAGTTACAGAATCCTGGGATGGTTTGGGTTGGAAGAGACCTTTCAGATCATTGAGTCCAACCATCACCCAGCACTGCCAGGTCACCACTAACCCATGGCCCTCAGCACCACATCTCCAGGGCTTGGAAACCTCTCCAGGGATGGTGACTCCACCACTGCCCTGGGCAGCCTGGGCCAACCCTTGACAAGTCTCTTGGGAAAGAAATTGTTCCTCATGCCCAACCTAAACCTCCCCTGGCACAACTTGAGGCTGTTTCCTCTTGTCCTAGCACTTGTTCCTTGGGAGAAGAGTCAAACTCCCAGCTGGCTCCAGCCTCCTCTCAGGGAGCTGCAGAGAGTGAGAAGGTCTGCCCTGAGCCTCCTCTTCTCCAGGCTAACCAAGCCCAGTTCCCTCAGCTGCTCCTCACAACCCTTGTGCTCTAGACCCTTCCCCACCTTCCCTGCCCTTCTTAAGACACAGTTCTCCCAGAGATGTTTATCCTCCTTCCAGTTAATCTGTTACTGGTCAGCACCTTCTACAGTTAACAGACAGAAGGGGAGGTGCCAGACAGCATCATCACCACTTTGGTTCTTTAAGAGCAATAAGCCACCTGCAGGACCAGGCTGTAGATGAGTGCCTGCTGCTCAGAGAGCTTCAAGCCACTGTGGGTGCAACTGTGCAAATGCCAGCTGAGGGCTTATGGCAGTGAAAAGGCTTCTGAGGGAACTGCTGTGACTGGTGCAGAAATGAGGCTACCAAAACCCATCCTGGGCTTCCAGAAATCTCCTGTGCACCCATGGCTGGGCTGCTGCCAGAGGCTCTGGGCACAGTGTGCCTGAATCCACCATCGTGGGGGCTGGGAGCTCTGGGGATCAGCCAGTCCAACCCCCCTGCTCCAGCAGGGGCACCCACAGCAGCTTGCCCAGGGTCACCTCCAGCTGCCTTGGCAATCTCTCCACACAAGGAGACTCCACAGCCTCTCTGCAAAGCCTGGGCCAGGGCTCCAACACCCTCACAACAAACAAGCTTCTCCTCCTGCTCAGCTGCAACCTCCTGGCTTCCAGTTGGTGCCCAGTGCCCCTTGGCCTGTCCCTGGGCACCACTGAGCAGAGTCTGGCCCCAGCCTCTTGCCCCCAGCCTTCAGCTCTTGCTCAGCATTGAGCAGATCCCCAGGAGCATTGTTCAGATCCTCCACCTCTGCAAAGAAACAGCTGAGGAAAAGGGCTGGGGCAGGGGTGCAGGGCAGAGCTTCCACAGCAGGAAAGACTGAGAGGAAAATGTCAGCTTGGAAGAGAAACAAACCCCTGAGAGAGCTCCAGAGAAGAAGCAGTGACCCCCAGTCACAAAGCACAAAACTTGAGGTCTCAGATGCAATTAGCAAGTGACAGGTTGAACACAAGCAGAGGTGTTCTCCATGGAAAGGAGCTGTGGTTTAAAAAGCTGCTGGGAGGAGGGGTCCATGCTGTCAGACTCCAGAGCCCAAGGTCAGACTTGAGAGCCCAAGCTTAAACTCAGCAGCCTAAGTTTAGACTCAAGAGCCCAGACTCAAGAGCTCAAGCTTAGACTCAACAGCCCAAGCTTAGAACTGAGAGCTCAAGCTCAGACTCAAGAGCTCAAGCTTAGACTCAACAGCTCAAGTTTAGACTCAAGAGCCCAAGCTTAGTCTTGGCTGCCTAAGTTTAGACTTAAGAGCCCAGACTCAAGAGCTCAAGCTTAGACTCAACAGCCCAAGCTTAGAACTGAGAGCTCAAGCTCAGACTCAAGAGCTCAAGCTTAGACTCAACAGCTCAAGTTTAGACTCAAGAGCCCAAGCTTAGTCTTGGCTGCCTAAGTTTAGACTCAAGAGCCCAGACCCAAGAGCTCAAGCTTAGACTCAACAGCCCAAGCTTAAACTCAAGAGCCCAAGCTTAGAACTGAGAGCTCAAGCTCAGACTCAAGAGCTCAAGCTTAGACTCAACAGCTCAAGTTTAGACTCAAGAGCCCAAGCTTAGTCTTGGCTGCCTAAGTTTAGATTCAACAGCCCAAGCTTAGACTCAGCAGCCCAGGTTTACACTCAACAGTCCAAGTTTAGACTCAAGACCTTCAGCTTGGACTGGAGAGCCTAAGCTCAGCCCTGCCCTCCTGCCCAGCTGGGCTGCTCTCGCTGCCTTGCAGTTGCAGGGCAGATGCAGATGCAGCCAGCTCAGATGATTTGCAGGAGCTCTGCAGTTGTGTCCCAGGTTAGGAGCAGGGCCCAGCCCTGCAGATCCAAAGAGATTTGCCAGCAGTTGCCATGGGAAGGCTTTGCAGGGAAGTTTAACAGCATCCAGTGTGATTCATGAGGAGCCTGGCATGTCTCAGTACAGGGGAGAGACTGATCTTGCTGGGACAAACTGCCAGATCCCATGCCAAGCTCATCACTGGCTTCATTTCTGGGCTATAAACAGGCCAGAAATGGCACAAGCAGTGAAGTCATGTAACTCTGCCCAATTTGGGCTGCAAGGGCTGTGCAAAGGGGAGGCTGATTGATGAGCTGAGACAAAGGCAGGGGTGTAGCAAGAGAACAGTGAATAAACTCCTGGATGGGAGAATCTAACCTGTGCTCTACTCCAGCTGCTCTTCTTGCTGCTGCCCAGGTTTCTGCCTCCTGGCAGGAAGGTCACTGCTCTTAGCCAGCCATGAAGCTCTTCATTGGCTTTCTGTTACACATGTCCTTCAGGCTTCCAACCCCAGCTGCCAAAGGGTCAAGGCTGTCATGCCAGTGACAGGGACACAACTTCTGGCCTAGAATTCTAGAATTCCTTTAGATTTCCAGCAGTAGCAGCCCCCTGCCCCCCAGCCCCTGCCAGGGAATAGCTCTCCAGCTTCCCTAGGGCTCTGGCTCTCTTGCCCTGTGCATGCCTCTTGGTGTCACCGTGTCCAAGGCTGGATGTGACCTGTGCCCAAAAAGGGATCCTCACATTATTCACATGGAAAAAATGCTGTGGGATTGCTTCCCTTCATGGAACTAACTGCTCCCATGACCTCAGTGCCATGATGCTTGATTTCTGAGTGAAATCATTTCCAATACAAGCAGGGAGAGGCTGCTGGGCTTGTGGGGAAGGCAGCAGGGAGGCTGCAGCGAGCAACTGCTTGCAGAAGAGACCAGCTTGGGAGCCACACCTAAGATGAGCTTGGCTCCAGCCCTGCTTCCCCACATCATCTTTCTGGTGCCTTTTTAGCAAGCATGAACAAGGGACCCTGAGCCACAGAAACCTGCTGCTAGAGAGGCCTTTAATGTGGTGTTCAGCAGTCCCTAAAGAGAGCAGCTCTCCTGAAAGAGGGATGTGAAGAATTGAAACCCAAGAAGGGAGAGGAAATCACTGCAGAACTACTCAAGATCAGCTGCAGTTTCATCAGCATTTCAAATATTGCTCCCTGATGTCCTGTCCAGGCCTGGGCAGGGCAGAGAAAACTGAAAGGTCAAGGTCTTGGGGAGGAAAAAAAAAGTGACCAAACAGAGGGGAATGACAGGAGCTGCTTCCTGAGGGTACAAGGAGATGCCTCCAGCTCCCTCCCTTCCCTGGGTGGCTGGAGGAAGCAGGATTTTGCAGCAAAGCTGAATTTGTGTGTTAGAGAGTGAAAGGAACTGCAATCAGGTGACTGATGTCACATCCCTGAAGCATCCCAGGGGCATGAAACCCAGCCTCCTCTTCCACCCCCTTCAAGAAGAAGCCTCCAGCCACCTTTCAGAATGGCAGAGGAAGGATTTCAGAGCAGAAGAAAAGAAATCAGAAAGGTAAAAATAGATGCAAAAAGGCCCAG
Source organism: Galbula dea (assembly GCA_013399015.1). NCBI lineage: Eukaryota > Metazoa > Chordata > Aves > Piciformes > Galbulidae > Galbula > Galbula dea. The sequence continues at coordinate 132,594 of VWZX01002915.1, read as the reverse complement.
CCCAAGACTCTTGGGTGCAAAAAGTGTAGCAGGTGCCAGGAACATCTCTGGAAGGGGAATGGCTGAAGATAAAAAGCAGCTCAGAGCACAGGGGAGAGAAGATCAGCCTGGCAGGGCAGCCCCTTGTGCTCCTGCAACAGGACAGGGCTGAAGTGCACAGACAGGAGGCTCTGGGGAAGAGCCACAGGCTGAGCACCAAGCCTGGACCTGCTGTGGGTTCTGAGCAGGGCCAATCCCATCCCTTTGCAGTGTTGCAGCTTTCCTTTCTGTAAACAGAGAGGATGATATTTGCTGTGCTCTCCACATCACAGGAAGGTAAACACATTCACTAGGACAGGCTGGAGAAGATCCCAGATGGGTTTACTAGACTGCTTTGCATTTCTGTCACAAGGTTTAACCCTAAATCCACCATCTCCAACCACACAGCAGGATCTTCCAGAGCTTTGTGCAGTTCAGCTTCCAAACAATACTTTTATCAGTCCTTGCCTTGAGGCACAATCCACTCCTTGCCACATCCCACAGCCAGAAATCCTCCTTGACACCAGGCCTAGCCTATAATTCCCACTTATTTAGCTTAATCCCTTTCACAACACATCATCCATCCCAGCCAGAGGAGGAATGGCTGAAGTCACTTGGTCTGTTCAGCCTGGAGAAGAGGAGGCTGAGGAGAGACCTCACTGTAGTTGAGAACTTCCTCCCCAGGGATGAAGGAGGAGCAGGAGCTGATCTCTTCTCTTTGCTGACCAGCAACAGGACCCAGGGCAATGGCATGAAGCTGTGCCAGGGGAGGCTCAGGGTAGATCTTAGGCAAAGGTTCTTCCCCCAGAGAGTGGTGGAGCATTGGAACAGGCTCCCCAGGGCTGCACTCATGGCACCAACTCTCCTGGAGTTCCAGCAGCATCTGGCCAATGCTCTTAGCCCCATGGGGTGACTTTGGGGTTGTCCTGAGCATAGACAGGAGTTGGAGTGCATGCCCCTGGTGGGTCCCTTCCAGCTCAGGACATTCTGTGATTCTGTGATCCATGCTGCTGCTGCCTCCCTCCTTCAGGTGCTCAGCACTTGTGCCTGGTCACAGCAGTGACTGCTCAGCCAACCTGCTCCCATCTCCTCTACTTTTTGGGCACAAATCCAGCCCAGCTGGAGCCAGCTCCTGGGAAGGTTTCTGCCCTGAACTTTCCCATCTCCATCCTAGCAGAGCAGACAACTTCAGGCAGAAGGGAGTGCAGGGGAGATGCAGAGCAGGGAGGGAAGGGGAATTAAAGAAGTCAGCCCAGCCAGCCATGAGCACTGCTGAAAGCCTAGTGGCCATGTGTCACTGGGATTTTCCTCCTCTTCTACCTGACAACATTGTTATCAGGACCCCAAAGAAAACACAGTGAGAGGGACAACAGATAAAGAGGAAAGCTGAGAAGTACTGGGAGTGAGGGAGAGGGGAAATCATAGAATCATTTAGGCTTGAAAAGATCTCTGAGATCATCAAACCCAACCATCAACCCAACAGCACCCTGTAAAAGGGAGAAGGGAAAGAAACAAGGACATGGGCAAGCAAACAGGCCAGAAATGTGAGTAATAACAGGTCTGAAAAGGGCAGAAAAAAAGCCCCAAACCAGAACTGGAATATCATGGCAAAGTAAATCCTTGGGAAGAGGCAGGAGGAGAGTGCCTGCTCAGCCCTGAAGGCTGAGAGTTGAGGAGGACACAGATGGATCCAAAGAACTCATGGCTGGTGGGTGCTCAGGACCAGCAAAGATGGGCCAGCACCCATGTGGGCACAGGGACCAGCACCCATGAGGGCATTGGGACCAGCACCGATGAGGGCACAGGGACCAGCACCCATGTGGGCACTGGGACCAGCACCCATGAGAGCACAGGGACCAGCACCCATGTGGGCACTGGGATTAGCACCCATATAGGCACAGGGACCAGCACCCATGTGAACACTGGGACCAGCACCCATGAGGGCACGGGGACCAGCACCCATGTGAACACTGGGACCAGCACCCATATAGGCACAGGGACCAGCACCCATGAGGGCACCGGGGCCAGCACCCATGAGGGCACAGGGTCCAGCCC